>JAVJIF010002467.1:0-127995 GCA_038442645.1 Agave tequilana | reverse complement strand
AAATCACAAATACATTCTTTTCAATGTTTCTACTTTTGTTTCCATCGTACACTTCTTTTTTCATTCTTTGTTTTCTTTTCTTTTCATTCTTTGAAACATAGAAAAAACATTAACTTACATACGTAAACATATTAGTAAAGCTTCTATTGCTTCTCGTCTCTGTGCATTCGACCCGTTTAGCCTCCATGCTATAACAGAAGTATCGAGGAAGCTAGCAAGCGCACACCTTTAATTAGCGATTTCAAAATGACACTTTTTTGTGCGTGATTTTCCCTTATCAGTTCTTTAACTTTAACTCTTATGCCTTATTTTTTTTATATTTATGGTGGTATTATTTCTTAGTTCTATTAGACTTTCTAATTGCCCACGTAACGAGCCTTTAGTTGGTGACACCCAAACCGGACAGTCTTATGGCACCGAGTGAGAAAACACCCCAAGGATTTAAGGACTCGAGTAATGATTATAGTTCATTTTTGCATCCTCTCCACCTCTATACTATGCATAATATCAATAAAAATCTGTTTTTTACTCTTTTTCTCTCTATTTTTGCAGGTCCATATTTTAATGGAGAGAGGCCCACAAATCCATGCAATTATCAAGAATAAAAGGGGATTAATTCAAAGCCCAAAAAGAAGCCCAAGAGTTGAGCCCAGGATCTGGAATCACCCACGCATCCAGTCAGCATTCCAGAAGATCCACATGGCCAACAACCTGCAACAAACTAGCAACAGAAATCGCTGGCATAACGGCCTAGATTCTGTGCGGAAACGCGGCTCTGGCCGCGGATCCGCGGCAGTTATCTGGCCGTTGAGCCAGCGATTGATCCCCAGCTGTCTGATTCTGGAGCCTTCTTCTCCTGAGGCCTATAAATAGACCATCAGGGCCAGTGTGCAAAAGGGAGGAGAGAATAGAGGAAAGAGCTTGTAATTTTTAGTTTTTCTCTAGGTTTATTGCTCTTAGTCTTTCTTCCTCCTAGAAATTCTGCAAGAGAGAGACAGTGCGAGAGTGAAAGCTTGTAATCAAGGGGTGACAACTTGAAGCAAAGCAAGGATTAATCCAATCTACTTTCTCTTCTATTGCAATTTCTAGTGCTTTTCATTTCTTACTTTATTTCATTCAAGCTTTACTTTCATAGCATGATGTCTTGTTGTTTTCTCTTTATTGTAATGGATAGCTAAATTCTTCTAACATGACTAGCTAACAACTAACTTTGCTAACTTCTAACTCTTGGGTGATTGCTAATTCTTAATCTTGCAAACGTTGAGTCTTTTTCATCCCCGATGGGTTACTTTCATTCTTGGCAATCTCTTGTTGTAATTCTCCATATGATTCATGTGTGCCTCATTTAGAGCCTTATCTTAGAACAAGTGCCTTGATGGAACATAGAGATGGAACACCAAACATATGCTATTTGATGTACAAATTTCTTACTTCAATGCTAACTTGTTGTATGGCCTTGAATGTCTAATGAATTTTGTATCTTCTTCCTTAGCATCCTTGAGTGACACTCCCCGATTCCACCATGAAATTCTATCTTGAGAGCCGATGAAATCAATGAGGCTATAAGGCAAGTCCAAGATGATCACCCATCCATCAAAGGGGAAAGTAACTTGACCAACAAGCAAGACAAACACTTGCCGATGAATCAACATGAGGCATGCTTCACCCTAACGGAGATTAGTAAGTTAGCAAGTTAGTAAGGTTAGCTAGTCATGGCTTTTTCCATTCTACAAGTCTTTTGCAAGTTTTCTCTACTTTAGTTTTCTTCCTAAAAGCAATTTTTGTTTTCAAATTCTTTTCATTCTCTTTTCATCGTTTTTACTTTCATGTACAAAATCACAACCAATTCTTTCACCTATTTTTCATGTCTTTTTCATTCTTTTGAAATAAAGAAGAACTTTGTTTGTCTTTCTTCAACATCAAACCGTAAAGCTTCTATCGTGAGCTCTCCTCGTGGATTCGACCCGTATAGCTTATGCTACTACGGTGATTTGGAAAGGAGTACATTACACATTGTGAATACACTTCGGAGTGATTAAGCACCTAAGGTTGACTCTAAACCTTCTCTCTTTTGTTGAATCTGTGCAATTCTACTCCGCTACTCTCCTTTTTCCTTATCAAATTTTTGGCGCCGTTGCCGGGGAGAGCAACGGTTTTGATTCAATTGAAGAACTAAACGAACTTTCTTCTCTGTTGCAGGTTACAGGTGAAGAAACAGGAAAACTAGCATTACAGTGACATATAAGTGGCCCTGGGCCTCTGCTCTAGAAAGCAGAGACCAGTTGCCCTCTGATTTGCCGCGATTCCACGGCCAAAGCCGCGGATCCGCGGCAAAGAAGAGTGAACTACTCACAATTTTCTGCAGGGTTGCTTGCTCTGCAAAATAACTGCTGCTGCAATACTTAATTATTGTATGCTTCACCATATTCCTGCTAATAATCAACAGTAAAATATTAGTTGCAAAGTTAAAAATTGATTAGACATTTGCATTTCTAGGCACGTGTCTTTTCAATTCATTTACTTTACTGTTGAAGAGTGCTGAGCAATGTACGTGTGCATTGCATTTTGACTAGGACTCACTTCTTGGTTGATTTATATCGCTTTGAGTGAACCTTATTTGCTTATACTGTACATTGCACCAAACTGATTTAAGGGCATCACCCCATAAATAAGATAAGGTGGGGGATTTCATCACCCTTTCCTTAGCCAAAAACCACCATCCCAGCACTCACAATCCCAAGCCTTTTAATAAAATCTGATAGACGTTGGCCCTAGGGACATCTGGACTCAGTAGGAGATCGGCTGAAGTTGGAAGTTGATTTTAATTCATACTCCGGTGAAATCAGTGTCTAAGGCTGGGGATTAAGAGGTAAGCCTCGAAGATACCGTGGTTTGGCGTAATTAAGGCCCGTTGCTTACGCACGGATACCTCCCACCGTATTTTGCCCCTACCTGGCTGATTAGCTGTGGTCTGATTCAAGCAACAACCTTCTTTGGTTCATCGAACAGTTAGGAGTCGTCTAGGTCCAGGAATCCTAGATAGCTTGGGATTGATTTTTCTTTTATTGTTTGTTATTTTTTCTTTTCGCTAGTGTGATCGGTGAACGTTGTTTGTGACTGTATATGCAAGAGTGGTACCGGGATCCAGATTCTGCAAGACTTGTTAGAATTTCTACACTTGCGCCAACACCACCACTTCACATAATGGAAAACAACGTTTCGCTTCAAGACAGATTCTATCCGATTCGCACCTCCCTTCCATCATGCATTCTTCTCCCTGTTACCAATGGAAATCATTTTGAGCTGAAACTACAATTCATCAATACACTTCCACGATTTCATGGTTTAGAATCTGAGGACGCGTACTTCTTCATTCGAGAGTTCGAAGAAGTATGTGTAATGATGAGAATTTCTCAATTGACTGAGGATGCTGTTAGGTTAAAATTCATACCTTTTGCGCTGAAGGACTTAGCTAAGAAATGGCTTTACAATCTTCCAGCCAGTTCGATATCTTCATGGGATGATTTTGTAAAGTATTTCTTAAGAAATTTTATCCCATTCATAAGACAGCCCTCATGAGAAAGAACATCATGCAATTCAAGCAGGAATCACACGAACCCTTCTGAAAATATTTGAGCATTTCAAAGACCTTCTAGCTTATGTCCTCATCACGGCATAGAGAAATGGCGTCAGTGCCAATTATCTATGACGGACTTGATTACCAAACGAAAACACTCCTTGAATCCATGTGCCAAGGGGAATTTTTGAAGAAAGATGAGAATCAAGGGTGGGATCTCTTTGAAGCCCTAGCTGAGAAAACCATTCAGTGGGAGTCATGCTCAGATAAACCCACTCCCACTACTTCCAGAACCGGTATGCATTCATAGAATCCTCTATAGCTGCTGAAGCCAAGATCACACAATTAATGAAGAGGATAGAACTGCTTGAATCACGGGAACATTCTGCTGTTAATCAGGTCAACCCATCACCTATGGTCAAACCGGGTTGCACCTTTTGTCATGACCTCAACCATGTATTCGAGGAGTGTCCTGTATATCAGTCTCAATCATATCAGGAGAATACGAATGCTGCTTTTACCAGACCTAATCACAATCCATACTCCAATACGTACAATTGGGATGGCGAAACCATCCAAATTTTTCATGGAGTCAGTCTGGTCTTGAGCAACATAGGCCACCATTTCCACATCCATATAATGCTCAGCCTCTTCAACACAGTCTCAATCGTAATTCACCGAATTTTCATCCATATCAAAGTCCACCACAATCACAATCCTATCAGAGCCCACCACACTATCAAACACACTTCCAGTCTCCATATCACCAACATCCACCCCAGAATGATTCAGATGACAAACTATCAAAGTTGGAAAAGATGATAGAAACCCTAATGAAGAACCATCAACAGGATATGAACAAAGTACAGGTCCAAATTGGGCAACTGAATAATTCTTTCAATGAGAGACAAAAAGGAATGTTTCCAAGTCAGCCAATGCCCAATCCCAAAAATCACTTCCCTTTGCATGAAGTGGAAGACATGGGCCCCAGTCATTGCAACGCTATTCATATCCTGAGATCTGAAAAAACAGGTAGATAATAGGGTTTCTACTCAACCATCCCATTCAGTACCAAAGTCAACCCCTCCATTCCAGTACAACCAACTTCTGACAATCCATCTTCTAGTTCAGAGCCATCAACTTCAAAAGCCAAAGAAAAGAAAAAGTAGATGAGCAACCTTATAAGCCAGGGCACCATTTCCAAATAGGCTTACAAATCACAAGTTGAATGCTCATATGGAGAAGATACGAGAAATGTTTAATAAGGTCCAAATCAATGTCCCTCTTCTTGATGCCATACAACAAGTGCCATCATATGCAAAATTTTTAAAGGAAATGTGCACCAAGAAGAGGAAAACACAAGTCCCTAAGAGAGTCTTCCTAGAATCCAACATCAGCGAGTTGCTCACTGGGCCAATTCCGGAGAAATACAAAGACCCAGGGAGCCCAACAATCTCTTGTGTCATAGGACAGACTACCATTAATAGGGCACTACTTGATTTGGGGCCAGTATCAATCTCCTGCCTTTTTCTGTGTATCAACAATTAGGGTTAGGTGATCTCCGCCCGACCCAAATGACGATACAACTGGCTGATCGCTCTGTCAAGAGACCCAAGGGGGAAATTCACGATATTCTTGTCAGAGTTGGGGAGTTCATTTACCCTGTGGATTTTATAGTTCTTGAGACACAACCTGTGTCTAATACCAATCATAGGGCTCAAACTTCTGTCATCTTGGGACGACCATTCCTGGCTGCAGCAAATGCCATCATCAATTGCAGGAATGGGTCAATGAGGATAACTTTTGGTGACATGACGAGAGAAGTGAATGTCTTCAGCATGCAATCTCGTAGGATAAAGATCAAACATTCGAGGTTAACTTTGTCAGGAACAATCAGGAGAAGAAAAGTAAAGATGAATCACAAGTTTGTGATTCTCTTGAAGTGGAAAATCCTGTTATTCGAATACCCTTTCAAAAGGGAAAAGTTGATTTAGATATTTTCACTTTCAATGAGCCAACCGTGAATGTATCCCATGAGGATACAATTCAAGAACCTCCGATTGATATAACTTTTGAAGACCTCTTCGCTGACGAAATCATGTGTCTGGATGAGCCAACTCGGGGTTGGTTAACTAGTTGTACATCTCTGAAGGATAATGTTGACCTCAGTTTTGAGGAGTTGTATGGAGATGAGCTGGAATTTCTTAACACTGGGAGTAAAGAAGTTCAAAGTGAAAAAAGTGGTGATGAAGAAATTTTCAGTGAACCTTGTGGTGAAATGAGGATGAATAACAATAAGCCATTTAGACTGGAAATGCCTAAGGCTCAGAAAATAATTGCACTCGTTTCCCAACTGAGCCCGCGCAAACAAATACACTGGAACGACGAGAAACGGGCTAGAGGAAAACGACCAAAGAAAGCCTAGGTGATGGACACACTTGTACATATTCCTTGTAAATAGTTTTTGTACACTTTTGTAAATAAACAAAATAAAAAATTAGGGATTTTTTTGTGAAATTCCTTTAAACGAGTTCTACAAGTTTCAAAATTCAAATCCCTCAAGTCCCTAGGTTTCTTCATAACTCTTTTTCCTAGGGTCAAACTCCTTTTTCAAAACTTCAAATCCCTAGGTTGTAAATATCTTTTTACCTAGGGATAAAAGTGGAACTCTCATTTTTTTCCCTCCTATAAATAGTCTCTCTACCCTACCCCTCCTCCCTCAAACGAAAATAGCATCTCAGATCTGAAAACTCCTCTCAAAGCGCCGTCCTCTGTAATTTTTCTGCTCCCCTGATCCTTCTTTCCTGCCGCGTTCCCGCGACTCTGGCCGCAGATCCGCGGCTGTCCTGATATCTCTGGAGCGCCGCCAAGGTCTTCACCGATCGATTTTGTTCCCTGGTGGCCGATCTGCTGTCACATCTTCCCGAACCCATCTCCTGTGCCCTCTGCAAGATCGAGATTTGTTTTCCCCCCACGAATTCCGGGGGCGGTTTGAATCTTGATCTCTCCTTTCTATTACTTTAATCTTAGTTTATTAGCATGGCACCTATGATATTTGCTGAGAAAGACTTTGGGAAAATCTTGTGTGACCCCAATGGATATGGCCATATGTTTTTAGATAGAATTAGGGCTTGGGATTGGTATATGTTAGTGTACGACAACTCTGAGAATGATGCCTTTTATTGTCCCGAATTGGTGACAATGTTTTACACTCACATTGACCAAGCATCTGTTGATACACAAACTTACCAATTCACTGTGCATATGCCCTTGGGCGACTTGTTCATCACTCTTCCTCTTCTTGAGGAACATACACATGTCCCCATTCATCAACAATACAACGATCCCCTCCCACTGATCGATTATAAGACACTCATGGGGGCTCGCTGCACTGAGCAGGACCGTGGGCTTAAGGCCAGCACTACCTTAGGAACGTACACTGCGTTGGACGCTGGATCCAACGTAACATTTTAGGGCTGGATCACACAACTTCCTTCAACCGCCCGGTGTTGCAAATAATTCACGATTTAATGACCAGGCAAACACGGTCTGCTTAAATAAGGTCATCTTCCACGCAATCATAGCCAACTCTTCACGCACCCGAGGTGCCAAACACTCTCACCCTATTCTGATTACGCGTCTGTGTAGGACTTTCCTACCGGACGCCGTATTCGATTCATTTGACCGAGTGTTTGTTGCACCTGAGCGACCCACCAGTTCTATAATAGTTGTTTGCACGCGTTTGGACTCCTAGTGTCCAGCCCGAAGATGTGCCGGTGGAGTCCTCCTCTGAGGAGGAGAGTCTTGAGGAGGAAGATGAGCCTGGCGTCAGGATCCCCCAGCCGATTCACGTGCCTTCATGTCCACCATCTGGAAGGGCATGAAGAAAATTTTTAGGGGACAGGTCAGCTTAGAAAGAAGGTGGAGGAGCAATCCTCGAGGTTGGCCCGCATTGAGGCGGGGCTTAGACGATCTCAATCGGCTGGACCCAGCACCACCGCTGGTCCAAAGAGACGGAGGGAGTGATTTCATACCTTTTACCTATTTCATGCATCTTTTTATCTTGCATACATTGAGGACAATGCATGAGATAGGTATGGGGGGGTAGATTCTAACCTAGGATTTTTATTTTCTTTTTAGGCTTTTTATTTCTAGGATTTTCATTTTCTTTTTAGGTTTTTTATTTTTAGATTTTACCTTTCTTTGTAGATTTTACTTTTTCTTTTAGAAAAAAATAATAATAAAAAAAAAGGAAATTCTTGATCCATATTTAAGAATCAAAGCTTGACTTTAGAGATTAAGGAAGCTCTTAACTATGATTTCTAAATTATAAGTTGAAAAGAGGAGTTTTGTTGGATTTTTAGGTTAAGTAAAAAAGGATAAGAAAGATAACTAGATTTTAATTCTTTCTTTAGGATATATACATTAAACATATTGAGGGATTAATCAAAGACTTTGTGACTTTATTTACATATATTTAATAATAAAAATAATTAAAAAAAGAAAAAAAATATATGTATAAATAACTAAATAAATACTTAGCCACTAATTAAGCTGGTTAACCGTGCCTCAAGAAGCATGGCAAGTCACGCCTAAAGGTGGTTAAGTCCTTAGTATTCATGGCTAGTTTACTTGAGTCATCGAACCCGAGGGATGTTTTCTCATCTGGTGCCCTAAGACCGACTGATTTGGGAGTCATCGGTAAGAGGCTCGTTACAAGGGTAAATTAGAAAGCCTAAGGAATCTAAGGAAATGTAAATAAATAAATACTGTATATAAAAAAAATAAAAAAAAAAATAAAAATAAAAATAAAATATATTGTTATATATATTAGTAAATAAATAAACTTAGTCTAAGAAAGATCCTTCATATTTATAGATGTATATATACTAGAATTGATGCAAAATCTGATTTTTGATCTTTTCTTAAAAACTTAACCTAAATTGAAAACAAAACTCTAAATAGACGCTTATAAGAGGAATGAAAAGTTTAGGGTAACCTGAAACCTATAACTCAAGTTAGAATCTTTAAAACATGGATCAAAATTTTCACTAACACTTTTATTTTTCTTTATGGATTTTGTGGGTGCAATCCGCTGAAAACCCTCAGGAGACAACACTCCTCCTCTAGGGTAACCTAGAGGTTTAACGGCTTGTTGCACGTGCTCAGTGCAATCGTGTCACCTATGAAAGTGGTGTAATAATCTAGTTAGGATTTTCTTTTTCTTTTCTTGTTTTGCTCGGGGACGAGCAAAAGCTAGGTATGGGGGTGTGATTATAGTTCATTTTTGCATCATCTTCCACCTCTATACTATGCATAATATCAATAAAAATCTATTTTTACTCTTTTTCTCTCTATTTTTGCAGGTCCATATTTTAATGGAGAGAGGCCCACAAATCCATGCAATTATCAAGAATAAAAAGGGATTAATTCAAAGCCAAAAAGAAGCCTAAGCTGAGTTGAGATCAGGATCTGGAATCACCCACGCATCCAGTCAGCATTCCAGAAGATTCACGTGGCCAACAACCTGCAACAAACCAGCAACAGAAATCGCTGGCATAACGGCCTAGATTCTGCCGCGGATCCGCGGCAGTGGCAGTTTCTGGCTGTTGAGCCAGCGATTGATCCCCAGCTGTCTGATTCTGGAGCCTTCTTCTCTTGAGGCCTATAAATAGACCATCAGGGCCAGTGCAAAAAGGGAGGAGAGAATAGAGGAAAGAGCTTGTAATTTTTAGTTTTTCTCTAGGTTTTATTGCTCTTAGTCTTCTTCCTCCTAGAAATTCTGCAAGAGAGAGATAGTGAGAGAGTGAAAGCTTGTAATCAAGGGGTGACAACTTGAAGCAAAGTAAGGATTAATCCAATCTACTTTCTCTTCTATTGCAATTTCTAGTGCTTTTCATTTCTTGCTTTATTTCATTCAAGCTTTACTTTCATAGCATGATGTCTTGTTGTTTTCTCTTTATTATAATGGATAGCTAACTTCTTCTAACATGACTAGCTAACAACTAACTTTGCTAATTTCTAACTCTTGGGTGATTGCTAATTCTTAATCTTGCAAACGTTGAGTCTTTTTCATCCCCGATGGGTTACTTTCATTCTTGGCAATCTCTTGTTGTAATTCTCCATATGATTCATGTGTGCCTCATTTAGAGCCTTGTCTTAGAACAAGTGCCTTGATGGAACATGGAGATGGAACACCAAACATATGCTATTTGTTGTACAACTTTCTTACTTCAATGCTAACTTGTTGTATGGCCTTGAATGTCTAATGAATTTTGTATCTTCTTCCTTAGCATCCCTTGAGTGACACTCCCCGATTCCACCATGAAATTCTATCTTGAGAGCCGATGAAATCAATGAGGCTACAAGACAAGTCCAAGATGATCACCCATCCATCAAAGGGGAAAGTAACTTGACCAACAAGCAAGACAAACACTTGCCGATAAATCAACATGAGGCATGCTTCACCCTAACGGAGATTAGTAAGTTAGCAAGTTATTAAGGTTAGCTAGTCATGGCTTTTCCATTCTACAAGTCTTTTGCAAGTTTTCTCTACTTTAGTTTTCTTCCTAAAAGCAATTTTGTTTTCAAATTCTTTTCATTCTCTTTTCATCGTTTTTACTTTCATGTACAAAACCACAACCAATTCTTTCACCTATTTTTCATGTCTTTTTCATTCTTTTGAAACAAAGAAGAACTTTCGTTTGTCTTTCTTCAACATCAAACCGTAAAGCTTCCATCGTGAGCTCTCCTCGTGGATTCGACCCGTATAGCTTATGCTACTACGGTGATTTGGAAAGGAGTACATTACACATTGTGAATACACTTCGGAGAGATTAAGCACCTAAGGTTGACTCTAAACCTTCTCTCTTTTGTTGAATATCTGTGCAATTCTACTCCGCTACTCTCTTTTTCCTTATCAAGTAACTGGCCACAAAACTAAGGATTTTATTTATTATATGGATACTTTTAGGCGTGAAAGCTTATGCTTCATGAGGCACAAATACCCAGCTTAATCAAAAGATTTTTGATCTACATATATATTTCTTTTTTTTCTTTTTATAAGGCATAAGAATCTTTGTTTTTGAAACCCTAGGGTGTAAGTGTATAAAGTATGCATATTCATCAAGGTAAAAATCAATACTAAATTACTTTTCAAATTTTCTTTCTAACCCTAGAAATAAAACAAATAATATTATTTTGACCAAGTATAAGAAATCCTAATTATGATTCTCCTATTCCTTAAAATTAACTTAATTTCTTACAAAAATAAGTCAAAATATCGCTTCTCTTTTCAAAAATATTTTAAAAGCAAAGAAAATGTTAAAACTTTTTTTAAAATTAAAAGAACACCTATGTTATGTTAGAGCCCTCCTCCATACCTATCTCATGCATTATCCTCAATGTATGAATGAATGCATAAATGCATAAAACAGAAGAAAGGGAAGACAAATTTTACCTCAAGGTGGTGGTTCCGGTGGTAGTCGTAGTGGGCCGAGCGATGCTACCCAATCAAAATAATGTGGTGGTTCATGGAACCTACCTTTATTGACCTCTTTTATATTTACATAATTACAATCTTCAATATGAATAGGATCATGAATGATCCTATCATGAAAATTATTCCCTTCATATGACCAATCTTGAAAAATCATCACTGAGTCATTATGGTCTATACTGTTGGAACTTAGATTTTGATGATAACAATTGTGATGCAAATGCATTAGAGCTCTATCTCAAAAGCTTATACTGAGATATAAGTGCTCAAGACTATTAAAGGATATTGGTTATTTTTGTGTATTTTTTATGGAACGTTAAAAGCCTTGATCGCACACACAATATAGTCTTGAAGTCAACTTATACCCAAGTCTAGTTGACTAATATGAAAGTACACCTAGAGGGGGGTGAATAGGTGTAAGGTTAATCTAGTGACAAATGTTGCGGAATTAAAAACTAAATACAACACACTTAGTGTAACCAAAGAGTGCAGCCGAATTCCCGGTGAAGGGCTCTGGACTATCTCCTCTAAATTCCTCTAAATAAGAGTTGAGGTGCTATATGATGGTTGAACACAAGTATGGGCACACACAAATAATACCAAGCATATAAATATGAATGAACAATATGAAATGATGCAAGGCACAATATAAGAGAGAGAGAGAGTTAGAGAAAGTGGATCAAACACAAACACGAGGATATGTTTCGAGGTTCGAGCATACAGCTCTACGTCCCCGCCTTCACACAGAAGGATTTCCACTAACTTGTCCACACAGGACTTCCCACATAGGGAACCTCTACTGAGAATTTGGGTAATACAAATCGGGAGTACACAACTCCTCTCTCTAACAAATACAACCTCTACACAAGAGGCAAGGCACAACAACAAATCACCTCTACATTTGGAGGGATAGGCACTTAGCCAAACAATGACCAACCTCTCACTAGAGGATAAGGCTCAAAGTCACACAACCACAATCACCTCACACTTGAGGGATTCTAACACAACCTCCACTATCACCTCTCACTAGAGGGATATCAACTCAATCACCTCTCACTAGAGGGATATCACAAATTAAGGAGGGGTACAACACTTAGTGGTATCAATAACCACAAACCAATCTTTTCTCACAAAAATAAGATCCTAATAGATAGGATAGATATGATAGCTCGAGTGTGAGAAAATAAAAGTGTTTGGAAATGAAAACAACAAAGAAAAACACTTGAGAAAATCACAAGATAGATGTTGAAATAAATATCAAAAATCAATTCCCAAATACTCTATTTTTCTTTGAATTTTCCAACACTTTTAAAACAAATAAAGATTGAATCTTTAGGCACTAAAACTCTTTTAAAAACTTACTGAAAGATAGAAATTTTGCTCTAGAAATTCTTAAAGAAACCAGCTCAAGTGAGTGGGTATATATAACCTCACAAAATTTCTGCCGTTGGCAGCTGGAAAGGACAGTTTTGCCATTCCGGTTGACTGCCCGATCGATCGGCCCAACGGTCAGATTTCTGACCGTTGTGCCTCCAGTCGACCGCCCGGTCGACCAGGACAGGATATAGAGAGCAACAGCTCTCTGCGGTCAACCGCCCGATAGACCGGGGCCATTTCCAGAGAGCAAAGCTCTCTGGCGGTCGACCGGCCTACCTGCCTAGGCTGCGTGCATGTCTATGCACGTTGGTCAACCAGACCGGTCGACCGACTTCTACCTCGGTCGACCGGTCCGGTCGACCAGTAGACAGCCTGGTCCAACATTAAGGGATTGAAAACTTGAGTTTTTTTATTATCAAATAAATCCTATAAAATCACATAAATTTCACAAAAATCAGTTCTAATTAGATCTTTGAAATACAAATATGTGTGACAAAAATTCAACACATATTTTAAACAATTTGAACCATTTTTGTGAGATTGAAAATTTGCCTTAAACCAAAATCCGTATTTTTCAAAACTTGAATTTTTGAAATGGAAATCCGATTTTTTCAAAACACATGTAAATACAAAAACATGATATTTAAACAACTTTGAAGCATATTGTATATGGATAGAATCCAATATACATGAAAGATATTATATCTATGTTTTTGACATGAAATCCAATATTGGTTAAATCGAAACCAAAAACAATAAACTTAAAACATGTGTGTGTGTATTGTGAACTTGAGCATATCAACACTATCTAATCTTTAACACAAGGTCTAAAATATGAACTAAACAAACCAATGTCTTCTTGTAGAACTCCGTCTCCAAGTCGACTCGACCCAAACACAATCCACCGAGCTTGACTCCAACCGAGTGCTAGATGTGAACTTGATGCTCGAGCTCTTGAATCATTATGTGAAAGCTCCAAAAATATCTTTGTTGAAGCTAATCACCTACTATTAATCTTGATCAAATATCTGAAACTAAATATCACAAGATTATTAGTAAACTATAACTACATGAGTTATTCATCATCAAAACTAGAGTGAAGGGCCTCTGGGCCAACATAATATATCCTCTAGTCGACTTGACCCTTTATGTTGTCAACTAAGTCTTTTCACAGAAACATATCAACTTTCTATTTCTTTACTGTAAGCAGTATTAGTCGACTTACCTACTGCTAGTCGATTAATCCAAGTTGTAGTCGACTAACCCTTTCTGCTGGTCGACTAATTATAATTTTCAGAAACTTATCATTTGTATCAGTCTTGATATAGTCAACTTGCTTCCTTGACTAGTCGACTAACTCAGGCAAAACTTGTTCTATTATTCGACCAATCTCATACCCTAGTCGACTATAAACAGTTTACAGACACGTCTGTTAAACAATTATTGATATTCTGGTGTTTATCCAACGTTCTGATATTCAAATTTGAGTTGATAACTTTCCTAACTGACCATGGATTTCACCTTAAATAGGGATGTTGTCCTAGGATGTAAACACTAATTCATAATATTAGTTTTCTGTCCAAACTCTGTTGAAAAATTCTGTTTTCAGAAAACTAGTTTCCACTTTTTGTTCTTCACACAATTCATATTCTATTGTGAAGAATTCTGAGAGTTCACCTATAAGAAATCTTGTTCATGATCACATACAAGTTTCAAGGCTTATAGGATATACTGTAATCATTCAAAGAGAAGGGTTGTACAAGAGTGTCTTCTTGGTGTAGAGAAGAAGTTGTACAAGTTGTTATCTCTCTGGTGTAGAGAATAGTTGTACGGATTTGGTCAAGGTTGTTTTGTCAAATGGTGTACAAGGAGTTGATTTTGGGTGTACAAAATCAGGATAAGAAAAATCTCAAGCGGGTTGCTTCGGGACTGGATGTAGGTCACTAGGACTGAACTAGGATAAAATCTCTTGTGTTTGTGTTTGCATATTTTTGAGATTTATTTCCTTTCTTGCAAGTTATTTTATTTAACGCTATTCATCTTCGTTTTAGTGTTTGTGCTGACATTATTTTTAGATCCTACAATTGGTATCAGAGCCCTACATGCTGGGTCAACCCCTGCATACCGGTCAACACCCTACACACAAGGATGGCAACAAAGTTTCCTTCATCACAATTCAGAGAAGGACATTCTACACAATGTCCACATTATTTGATGGATCAAACTATGACTACTGGAAGTGTAGAATGAAGATCTACTTACAATCACTCAACTATGAACTATGGAACATAGTAGAAGCACCATACATCAAGCCGACCACCAATTACAATATGTGGAGTAAAGAACAAAAGAAATCTACAAACCTGGATGCCAAAGCAATGAACGTGCTGTTTTTTACCTTGAACAAAGAAGAATTCAATCGTGTGTCAACGGTAGATCTGCAAATCAAATATGACAGAGTTTATACAGGTAACCCATGAAGGTACTAATAAAGTTAAGGAGTCTAAAATTTCTGTTCTTGTTCACAGATTTGAACTCTTCAAAATGAAGGAGAACGAAACAATTTCAGGAATGATTACAAGGTTCACCGACATTACAAATTCCTTAGTAGCCCTTGGAAAGGAATACACTAGTGGAAAAGTTAGAAAGATTTTTCGTGCACTCACATCAGATTGGGAGAGGAAAACCACTGCAACAGAAGAAGCAAATGATCTCTCAACAATATCATTAGAAAATCTTATTGGTAATTTTATGGCATATGGAGTGCAACTTGAAGATTGAAAAAAGATGAACAACAACCTCAATCAAAGAAGAAAGTACTTGCCTTCCATACATCCTCAGTTATGGACAATTCAGATGATGATGAAGAGGAGATGTCAATGCTCTCAAGAAAATTCAGAAAGTTCTTGAAGCAAGGTAAGTTCAATCCTATATGTTTTAATTGTAATAAAACAGGTTATATAAAGAAGGATTGCCCATTGCTAAAATACAAAGGGAACTTCAAGATCAAAAAGTTCAAAAAGAAGAAAGATTATCAGGCATCATGGGAGAACAGTGATTCATCTTCTTCTGATGAAGAAGAAGCCACTGAAATTGCAAATGTTTGCTTTATGGCTCAAGAAGAAAATGAGGTACAATACACTGAATTATTAGATGCATTTTATAAATTATATAATGATCTTAAGAATGAAAAGATTAAAAATAAAGTTTTAACAAAGAAAAATGAAAGACTCAACAAAGAAAATTCTGTTTATATTTCTCAAATTTCTTCTATAAATTCTCAAAAGGATGACTTTGAAAAAATTATATCATCATTGGAAA
Organism: Agave tequilana; assembly: GCA_038442645.1. Taxonomy (NCBI): domain Eukaryota; kingdom Viridiplantae; phylum Streptophyta; class Magnoliopsida; order Asparagales; family Asparagaceae; genus Agave; species Agave tequilana. The sequence goes on along the minus strand of JAVJIF010002467.1, from coordinate 112,222 downwards.
AGGATAATGAGAATTTCTTAAAAGAGAATGTTTTGCTTAAAAGAGTATTTCTTTAGATTCTCGAATTTCAATTTTAGATAAAGAAATGTCAAGTTTCAAAATTAAGTATAAAGAAATTTTGAAAAATGAAATAAAATTTAATAAAGAAAAGAAAATTAAATGATTTATTATCATATCAAAAGATTTTAAATAATTATTTTGGTATTGGTTTTTCAAAAGTAAAGTTTAAAAAATCTACACATGTTGGTCTTGGATTTTCAAAACATAAATCTACATATTTTATGAAAAAAAATCAAATATATAATTCTTTTGTGAAAAGAAATGCTGATATTATTTCAAAAAGAATTAAGAACAAATATATATGGATTCCTAAATGTATAAATATTGTGGATAAAAATGCTTATATTGCATCATATATACATCTTGTATGTAATTCTTGTGATTATGTTTATACTAACAAATGGAAACCAAATTCAAATTTGGTTTAGATTCCTAAAGGTTAATTTTTTTTATCCTATCTTGATTGGTACCATTAACAATGTTTATCTTCTAGGTACCTTATAAAAAATGGACACTTGCTAATAGTTATTCTAAATACTTGATAATGCAAAATATATATGTCGTGATATATTTTTTGCAGGGGGAGAACACCTATTTTCTATATTTGTAATAACATGTTCTCTGTATGGGGAGTTTATCTCTGTAGAGGTAGTTATATGCACACAACTTGTCATCATCAAAAAGGGGAAAATGTTGAAATTTAGATTTTGATGATAACAGTTGTGATGTAGATGCATTGGAGCTCTATCTCAAAAGCTTATGCTTAGTTTTAAGTGCTCAAGACTACTCAAGGATATCGGTCATTTTTGTGTATTTTTATAGAATGTTAAGAGCCTTGATCACACATACAATATATTCTTATAGTCAACTTATACCCAAGTCTAGTCGACTAATATATCTTCTGGTCGACTTGACTCTTAATGTAGTCGACTAATCTTTCCACGGATACATATCAACTTTCTGCTTCTTTACTGTAAGCAGTATTAGTCGATTTATCTACGCTACTAGTCGACTAATCCAAGTTGTAGTCGACTAACCCTTTCTGCTGGTTGACTAATTATAGTTTCCAGAAAGTTATCATCTGTATCAGTCTTGATTAGTCGACTTGCTTCTTGACTAGTCGACTAACTCAGGCAAAACTTGTTCTATTAGTTGACCAATCTCATACCCTAGTCGACTATAAACAGTTTATGTCTGTTAAACAATTATTGATATTCTGGTGTTTATCTAATGTTCTGATATTCGAATTTGAGTTGATAACTTTTCTAACTGGCCATTGATTTCACCTGTAAATAGGGATGTTGTCCTAGGATGTTTACACAAATTCATAATATTAGTTTTCTGTTCAAACTCTGTTGAAAAATTCTGTTTTCAGAAAACTAGTTTCCGCTTTCTGTTCTTCACACAATTCTTATTCTATTGTGAAGAATTCTGAGAGTCCACCTATAAGAAATCTTGTTCACGATCACATACAAGTTTCAAGGCTTATAAGATATATTGTAATCATTCAAAGAGAAGGGTTGTACAAGAGTATCTTCTTGTTGTAGAGAAGAAGTTGTACAAGTTGTTATCTTCTTGGTGTAAGAAGAGTTGTACGAATTTGGTAAAGGTTGTTTTATCAAGTGGTGTACAAGGAGTTGATTTTGGGTGTACAAAATCAGGATAGGAAAAATATCAAGCGGGTTACTTGGGGACTGGATATAGGTCACGAGGACTGAACCAGGATAAAATCTTTTGTGTTTGCGTTTGCATTTTCTGAGATTTATTTTCTTTCTTGCAAGTTATTTTATTTAACGCTATTCATCTTTGTTTCAGTATTTGTGCTGACATTATTTTTAGATCCTACATATACCTATGTCCAACAAAAGAATGTGATTTGGTGGAATGGTTGACTTGCGCTCAAGAGTGATAGGTTCAGGAACCAATACTAACACAAAACAATCAACTTTGGGTTCAAGAGTTGTTTTGTTCAAGAGTTGAGTCCAAATTATTTCCTCGGGAAAAATTAAAGGGCGTGTAATTTCTTTATTTGATTGTAAAGAAAATTACAACGGATCAATAATCCGATTACAAAAAAGGGAAGAATGGTTGGATCTTTCCTTTATTTAAGGCTGTGTTCTTTGCGTAGCAGTAAAAAGTGAATCTTGTTTTTCGTTGACAGGGTGAACGTCAAGCTCTTCTGAAATCTTCTCCTTGGATCACGGATGAAGTAGCACAACTCCTATCCAATTAAACCGAAAAAAGACTTAGGCAAAAATTTGAACTCAGCAAGTTGGTAGAAGAGTTTAACTCTTTATCAGTATTCCTCAGCTGAAATTCTGACCCCTTTTCAACAGCAAATTGAGTTATTTATAGGGGTTTCAGGGGTAAAACTGTTCCCTAAAAACCCTCCATGATGGGGGTTAACAACCCTCATTACGTGGACAGTAACTAATCCAATAATTTGGACAGTTACAGCTGAGACGTGGAGCTCACTTGCAGTTGAAACGCGGGCTTCATTGAGCCTTACATTTAGCCATTGAGATGCTGTTGGACGCGAATCTCGAGCTTTACTAGATGCGAGCTTCGAGCTCTGCTGAGACGCAGGGCTCGAACCTTGAGCTTTGCTAGATGCGGGCTTCGAGCTCTGCTGAGACGCGGGCTTCAAGCCTCGCGTCTTGGCTTTGCAGTAATATTGAGACGCGAGCTTCGAGCCCTGCATCTTGGCTTTGCAATGACGCTGAGACGCGGGTTTCAACTCTCACGTCTTGACATTGCGTCAATAATTTTTATCAGCCTTGCGTCTGAAGTATGGGCTCTACATCTGACGAGTTGTATTCAGTGAATTTTAGACAGTCTACAGAACCCCCTCCAAAGTTTTCAAAATTTCGCGGTTGACTGGGACGGGTTTTGAAATACTTTGAACTTTTCTTTTGGCAGCAAGCTCTCAAAACTGGACTAGCAATCTTCTAAGATACCTTAAGCTCGATCTTGTCTGGATCTTGGTCTTCGTGAGTGTACTATTAAACTCTTTGAAGCCATTAGAGATGATCATCGTGAGTGTTTAGATACGCAGTCCTGACCTCATCGGTACTCTAAGCTGGTTTTTGGTGTATTGTTGAACCGAGAGAATAGTCATCTGCTTTCGTCAGTGTACTGTTGAACAGATTGCAGAAGTAAGGCTGAACACATATCTTGTAGACGCAAATGTCATGTTGCCTTAGAGACGTGGACCTCATCTTAAGTAGAAATGCGACTCTCATTCATTGGAGAGATGTGAACATCGAAGTGGAGACGCAGCTCTCACTTTGTTGAAGTGACGACCGACTTCGAGGTGGAGACGTGAACTTCTCTTTGCTGACGAGATGTGGCTGTTAAACGCGAGACTCGTGTTCTGGGTGCATTGCCACATGTTTGGCGGAGCTTGAAGAGACGTTGTTCTCTCAAAACATGAGGTCTGCGTTTTGGGCACGTTGCCACGCGTCTGTCGACGATTGGTCTCGAGATATGGGCCGCGTATCTTGGTCGATTACTGTGTTTATAAAAAGACAACAGTCTTTTAAGAGTCATCATTATACTCTTTTCTTTTCCGTTGAACTCTGCGTCTTGAGGCCTTTAAATACCCTTTTGAGATCTTTAGATACGAGTGTGGCAAACTCTACGTCTTGAGGTTTTAAACGCGAGTCTTTTATATAATACCTGCGTCTGGAGCTCGTGACTTAGAAAATTTTAAGGCCCGCATCTGCGCCTTTAATATATGCCCCACGTTTCAATCCTCAGAGCAAGTCATATGTGGGCTGTGCATTTGGATCCATATTGTTTTCTTTGCAGAGCGTGGTAAACTCTGCGTCTTGAAGCTTTGGATGTGAGATTCGCGTATAGTATTCACGTCTGGAGTTCATGACTTTAGACCCGCGTCTGTGCTTCTGGATTCATATTTTCAGTCTTTGCAGAAATTTAACCCTCGGGTTTTTTTACTTCTTACAGGTCTTGGCCATATCGATGGTGCTGCTATCAGTGTCTTTACCGCGTCCACTGAAAACCTATTCCACTCCTGTCAAGTTAACATACCTCTGACAGTAACCTTTTGAAATTTCTTAAATGAAAATTTTTAACTTTGACTTGCTAAGTTAAAATATTACACTTCTAGCAAATCAAAGATAATCACTTCCACTTTTCTGATTTTCAATACAAAAGAAAGTCAAGACAAATAAGAAGGCAGAATAGTGTCACTTTTATTGATATTCAAAAATATGAAAGTGATACAAAACACTCTCTTTTCTAATAAGATTGAGTGTTACAATAAAAGAGTACAAAGAAGTCCCTCTTGCTCAGCGAAAGCTTACACTTACTCCTTAAAACATTAAAGATACACAAAGTTCATCTTCTTGATTGTAGCCGGAACAGCAGATCAACCTCCTCTCCTTTAGAGAACAATGGCGTTTCCCGAGGTTAAAATGCAAGGGAGCATTCTGTTTTCACCCGACCAACTGGTGTGAAGGTCTTCACAATGCCGTAATCTTTCGCTTAATGGGAAGCTCCGCCACCAGAAAGTTATCTAATGAGCATAGGTTTTTTGTTGCTGTCACTTATTTGAACAAGATTGGTGAGGTTAGTTTTGAGAGTAGTTTCTTTCCATGTTGTAGTTTAGGGTAGTTTAGTTTAGTTTTCTTCTTCTTCCTCTTTGTATTTTTCATTTCTTTTAGATCTTGTAATAGGAGAGAGAGAGTGGTACATGGTTGGAAAGTAAGAGTGCTTATAATAGATGGTGACAAGTTATGAAAAGTTCTCTCTTTACCTCTCTTTATTTTCTTCTCTAACTCTTTTTACATGTTTAGCTAATTTTCTCTCATGACAACTAACTACTAACCCACTTGCTAACTTTTTACTTGATAATCCACATGAATCAATAGCCTCTACTTGGCCTTGCTCTTGCAAGAGCGATTGATGGCTCATGACGATGGATTCTAACACTCTATTATCCTAACTCTCTAACAAGCTAACATTACTTTACTCCATGCCTACTCTTGTTTAGTTTTGATGGTTAAGTGTAGTTTGTACTTATTTTGTTGAGTTTGGATGTAAAAGTTATCGTATAGGGCATGCTTTGAAACGCTCTTGAACGAAGGACTAGTGATGGCCAAGGATACATGTAAGGCAACTATCACTAAGAGGTTAGCATGGTTAGTGGAGCTATTAGTAGTTAGTAGCCATGAGTTTTCTTTATCCTTTTTACTTTATTTTATCAATATATCAAAAACCACAAATACATTCTTTTCTATGTTTCCTACTTCTTTGTTTTCACCGTACTCTTCTCTTTTCATTCTTTGTTTTCTTTTCTTTTCATTCTTTCAAACATTAAAAAACTTTTAACACACACGTGAACATACCGTGTAAGCTTCTATCGCCTCCCGTCCTTGTGGATTCGACTCGTTTTAGCCTCTATGCTGTAACGGAAGTATCAAGGAAGTCAAAGCACACACTTTTAATTATTGATTTCAAAACATACACTTTTCGTGCGCGGTTTTCCCCCGATCAAATTTTGGCGCCGTTACCGGGGATGGGAACGGTTTGATTTCGCGTTTCTGTTAACTTTTCTTCTTTATTTTTTGGTGTGCAACTTAAAGTTTTAGCATTACAGAAATTCATACTTGCTTTTGTGTGGTTGGGTAAATCTTTGTATATTTCTATCTTCTATTACTAGTTTTGTTTAGATTACCTATACACTATAATAATTTAAGAACTAAAATATGAAAATTAGATGCTTAAAATGGTTTAGACATTTGCATCCAGGCACGTGTCGATTTCAATTCCAATATACTGTATTTTGTACTTGTGTTGTTATGATCTTGGCGGAGGTGTACATATTACATTGCATATAGTTAGGACAAATACGTGGGTGATTTACTCCCTTTGTGTGTTCATTCTTATCTATATTGTACACTTGCACGAATTAAACTTAAGGGTAAAACCCAATACAACATAAGGTGGGGAAGTCATTACCCCCCTTAGCCCCAAAATCACCTCCCCACTCACACAACCAAGCCTTAATAAAACTTACTAGATGTTGGCCCCTAGGGACATCTCGGACTCATTTAGGAGATTGACCTAAGGGAGAAGTTGTTAGAAATTGACTCTTGTCAAATCTTTGTCTAAGGTTGGGGATTGAGAGGCGAAATCTCGAAGAACAGTGGTTTGGCATAATTAGGCCCGTTGCTCCGGCACGGATACCTCTCACTGATCTTGTCCCTACTTGGACGATTAACTTCTGGTCAAATTCTGACAATGTACCCCCAATGACAGTCTAACCAATTAGGAGTCATTTAGGTCTAAGTCAACCCAAGCGTAGGCTTGTTTTCTTTTTTTTTTCTTTCTTTCTTTGTTTGTTTTCTCTTTTGTAAATTGTGATATGATTTCAACAACAATAATTTTTTCAATCCTAATATGAATCCATATTTCACCCTGACCTCATTTGACTCGGATAACTTAAACCCGTATATGTACAACAGAACCAATCATATAGGCCAGATTGGGATTATTCGAATCAATATGACCCATACCCCCAATCTTATGACCATAATTTTTAAAATAATTTCAACTTTTCACAGAGTCAATGGGGTTTCACCTCCCCCGAGTCAAATTTTCAACACCTTGTCCATAATTTTTCCCGATTTGGACTCCTATCCTCCTTTTCCTGTTCCACCAACCGAAGAAAAATCCGATTTGAAAAGGAGTTTGGAAGCCATGCTTGGGTCCCAACAAAAATTCAAAATTTTCTCAATTCACTATCCTTCCCAAATTAAACTCCATATACTCCTTTTCTAGAACATTAAATTGAAGAAAAATCTGAGCTAGAAAAGCGTTTGGAAGTCTGTTGTGAAATGGCGCAACAAAATCAAAATATGTTTGACTCATCATCTCAACTAAATTTTCAAGAGTCATGCTCATCTTTTCCAGTCGCACCAAATCAAAATGAACAACCATCAGTCCTGGACTTGAGTATGGAGCTTTGGCGTGAGTCTGAGCAAAAACTCAATATATGATAGACTCACAATCTTACCACAATTTTTAAAATCAACTTCCATACTCACCTTTTCAAGAAGAACCAATTGCAAAGAGTTTGAAAGACATGATTCAGACTCAAAATTTAGTTACTCGGCCTATCAGTAGGTTAGACTTTATAATGAGTGAATTGATCAATAGAACGAGAAAAGTCTTTCTTGTCAACCTTTGACCAATCTTTATATCCCTAACTCTATCGATTGGTCCCAAGAATCATGTTATTTTGGAAACCAAGATTCAATTTAGAACATACATTTGAACTTGACCAAACTCCAAGTTATGAAAGTCGCCTTGACATTCTGGAAAGTTATGCCTTTCCTGAAATTGAAATGAACATGAATATGATCCCGAACCTCATGTTAGTGATTCCATTTCACTTTTTAATTCAATAATGATTCCGGTATCTTTACAAGATTTTTTTATCTATTCCAGAGTCAACAATGGATCCTGTAACAGTACACTATGAAATTGAATCACCAATATCTTCTAATCACACTTCATTGATGGGGAAAGTATGTGAACATCAATTCTTTAGTTTGGACCCTAATTTTGAACCAATTTCGACTCTCACTGTTGAATCTCGACTTGATCTGAGTCAAATTTTCGAGTCAATATCGGTTTTTGTTTCTATTCCATTTGAGTCCAAATCAATCATCTCCCAAATAACACTTCATTATTGGACAAAGATGTTGAAGAAAATGACTCAGTAATTATTTTTGAAAATTAAAAATTGGATGGGGGTAATTTTTTCAATAAGGTCATACAGTTCTCCAACATTTTACTGGGTCATATTAGAGAGGTCACTGGTGGGTTCTTGCAAGATCCACAATTTTTGAATTGAGCCGCATTTTGTAGACCAATCAGACCACCACCAAAGCCACCACCATGAGATAATTTTCCTTCTCTTCCCATTTGTTTCATGTACATACACATTCACGATGCATTGAGGACAATGCATGAGATAAGTGTGGGGGAGAATTTACTAATATAGTTAGTTTTACATTTTCTTTCTTTTACACTTCTTTTTAGGAAATTTTTAAAATTTCTTTTGTATAAAAAACGCTTTTCTTTCTTTTTACAAAACTTTTTGAATTAAGAGAAATAGTTTTGATTTATTTTTAAGAAAATTAAGATTATCTTAGGAATCAGGAAGACCTAAAATTATGAATTTTAAACTGAGTCAAAATAATAAATCTTATTTAAATTTTAGGATAAGAAAGTAAAATTAAAAAGATAATTTGATCTGAATTTTTTGCCTTAGATTTATGCACTTCACACTTACACAATTTTTTGAGATTGAAACAAAGACTGAAAATGTCATAGAAAAAATACTATAAAAATATATATATAAAAATGATGATAAAACCACTTATTAAGTTGGGTAGTTATGCCTCAGGAAGCGTGATTATTCATACCTAAAATGGTAAACAAAAATAAAATAATCCCCTTTAGTTTTGTGGCCTTTTTTACTCGAGTCCTTAAGTCCGAGGGATGTTTTCTCATCTGGTGCCCTAAAACTATTTGGTTTGGGAGTCACCAGCTAAAGGCTCACTACTTGGGTAAATAAGAAAACCTAAGAAAACTAAGGGAAGAAAAAAGAAAATATTAATTAAATAGCATGAAAGTTAGAGCCGATATCCCAAAAATCTTCACTGTTCACAAAGTGCATATGTTCTAAGAGTTTTATGAAAGATCAAAGAATCAATTCAATTTTAAATTCTTACATTTAATTTATAATAAGATTTTGCATTTCAACTTAGTTTAAGGAAGAATAATTTCTGGTTAACCTATGACCTTGGATCACTTATATTTTCGCAAAAATACTTTAACACTTTTCTCTATTTCAAAATGCGTTTTCAAAAATACTGACATTGATTTCTTTTGTTATAGATTTTGTGGTGTAATCCGCTGAAAACCCTCAGGAGACAAAACTCCTCCTCTAGTAAAAAACTAGAGGTTTAACGACTTGTTGCACAAGCTCAATGCAATCACGTCACCTGCGAAAGTGGTGTAATAATTTTCTTAGTTTTTTGTTTTGTTCGGGATGAGAAAAAGATGAGTGGGGGGTATGATTAGTCTCTAAAATTGCATATTTCATACCACATCTTCACATTTATTTAATATTAAATTTTGCTAATAATACCTCTCTCGTATGTTTCAAGGTCCATGACAGGAAATGAAGAAGAAGATCCAAAATCACCATTTAATTAGTGATTAAAAGCCTACAAATTTAGCCATTGACTTTGAAGCGCTGTTTCGTCAAAAACAGGGCCAAAAACCAGAAAACAGGCATGCAGCTGACAGGGGGACAAGCGGCAGCGCGCAGCAGGCGGCACTACGCGCGCCGCCCTGGTACAACCGTGGAAACGCGGCCTGGGCCGCGTTTTCGCTGCTCTGGTGTGGAGCTGCGCGCCAAGATTTGACCTCGCTGCTCTGTACCTGTACCCTGGTGCCCAGTTTTGTCTATAAATACCTGGGGTTTTCCAGAGCTCAGGGGAGGGAGTTTTGATGTGTTTTAAGGTTAGTTTTTAGGGTAGTTTCTTTTCATGTTGTAGTTTAGGGTACTTTAGTTTAGTTCTTCTTCTTCTTCCTCTTTGTATTTTCATTTCTTTTAGATCTTGTAATAGGAGAGAGAGTGGTACATGGTTGGAAAGTAAGAGTGCTTGTTAAAATCACCTGGGGGGTGAATAGGTGACTAACTAATTTAATGGTGAATTAATGCGGAATTAAAACTATTTATGCAAATTACAAATTCTTAAGCTAAACACACAAGGTATAACACAAGAGTGTAGCCGGATTCCCCGTGAAGGGTTCTGGACTATCTCCTCAAGATTCCTCTAAATAAGAGTTGAGGTGCCGCTATGGCTCTCTTGATTGAATACAAGTGTGAGCAAACAATCCCCAAACATATAATAATTGAAGCACAATTATATCAAGCAAGTAATGAATATAAACAATAATAGCATGTAAGATTTAAACACAAGTGAGAGATATAGGTGAGCAATCGCAAACACGAGAGATTTGTTTCGAGGTTCGAGCACCCTTACTCTACGTCCCCGCCTTCAACACTATGAAGGATTCCACTAAAAACGATCCCACCGGATCACTCAGTGCCACAACACCTACAAGCAAGTTCACACTAGAACTTCTTTGGACTCTCTAGTCCCTCTCTTGTTCCCGCAAGAACAACACACGCAAGCACACTAGCTTGCCGAGGCCGCACCTCTACACCGAGTTTCTCACTAGAACCCGAAACACTGCGAACCCGCATGTCCGCCTCCTCAAAGTACAATGGAAGAACTCTTGGTGATCTAAACACTTTGATCACATAAAAACAATCTCACAACAACTCTCCTATAGGATGGATATAGCAATGGAAAGCTCAAGTATGTGTGAGAAAATAAGGATTGAATTTGTGATGGAAAACACAATAAATTACTTTTAAAAACTCTTGATAAACACTCCTTTTGATTTGGAAATATTGGCTCTAAAACAAGTGGAGATAAACACTTAGAAGTGTAGGAAAAACTGGCTCAAAAACCCACTTCAAATCTTATGTAAAACAGTCCAAGGGAGCCCCTTTTTATAGGCTCCAAAAATCTGCCCGTTGGAAGCCAACTCAGCAGTTCTGACTGCTGACAGTCGACCGCCCGGTCAACCTGCAACGGTCAGATTTTCGACCGTTGGGAAGGTCGGTCGGCCGGCGGTCGGTCGACCGCCAACTGGGCAATGGCCTAGCGGTCGACCGCCCGGTCGACCGGGCCATTTCTAGAGGCAGACACTCTCTGGCGGTCGACCGGCCCAACCTGTGCACGTCTGTGCACATCAGTTAACCGGACTAGTCGACCGACTTCTTGTCCGGTCGACCGACAGAAGGTCAGTCCAGGCAATTATGGGGATTAAAAACTTAACTTTTTGACTTTAATAAAATCTCATAAATTCTCTAAAACTCTAAAAAAATAAGTTCAGTATTACTTTGATATACAAACATATTTGAGTAAAAATCAAAACATGTTATAAACATTTTGAACTATTTTGTGACTTAGAAATTTTGGCTTAAAACAAAATCTGTATTTTTCCAAATTGATTTTTTCAAAACTTCTCCAAATACAAAAGCAAGATATTTTAAACACTTTTAAATCTTAGTGTGTATGGATATGATCCACTACACCTATATGATGAAATATCTATGTTTTTCATATTAAACTCTAAAAAAGTTTTTGTTAAACACATGTATATATGAAACTCCAAAAATTAAAACGGTATTTTTCCATAATGAAAATTCTTTTATAAAAACTCATCTAAATCTTGTGTGTGAGTGTATATGATACCTGAGCAATCCACCAACTAATCTATCATTTACATTTTTATCTAAAAATAAAATCTTACTAAAAACAAATCTAGACACAAGTCTTCTCTTGAAGGTCTTCACTTGAAAATCTTCTTCTCCTTCTTGACTTGGTCCCAACCTTGATCCAATGAGCTAGACTCCTCTTGAGTACCTGATGTGGTCTTGATGCACAAGCTCTTGAATCAACATGTGCTGGCTCCAAAACTTGACTTGAAATCCTTTGTTGAAGCTAAACACCTACTAAGATCTTGATCACAAATCTGAGACTAATTAAATACAAGATTATTAGTACTATAACTACATGAGTTAATCATCATCAAAACTAGAGTGATGGCCTTTTGGACCAACAATCTCCCCCTTTTTGATGATGACAAAACTCATGGAGTTATATATATGCATGGATTAAAGTCAAGTTTCATAGAAGCTCCCCTTTAACTCATGCATAACAATAAACAAATAGATTTTGCAATGGATAAAATTAAACAAATATATATGCATCAACAAGGTGAGAGAAACATGCAAACATTCAAAATCTTTTTCCAAAAATCTTCTCCCCCTTTTTTTTAAACTTTCAAAAACATTCTCCTCATTTTGTAAAAAATAAGATGCATAAACTCAATATATGCAAAAACTCAAATATGCATATATAAACTCAAAATCTTTCTCCTCCTTTTTGTCAATCATCAACAAAGGAGTAAAATAAAATAAATCAAAAATAAGGATATATATGCGATATACATTCATGAAGAGGAAGACGCTAAGTTAGCTCCCCTGCATACATGCCTTACATGAAGAAGGGATGACAATCCCTAACTCACATAAAGTATAATATACAATGTATAAGTGGAGATGTGAAGCTTCCCCTACACACGTGTATCACATAAAGAAGAGATGTCAACCTCCTCAATATAAGATACACTCAACATGAATCTATATATAGAAGAGATGTTAAGCTCCCCTTGCATATAGGCAATACATATCAAAACATTTTAATATAAATTTTGATAATACTTAAACAAATTTTTAGATACCATTTGTACATAAACAAATTTTTTAAGATATCACAAGATTTTTGATACCATATGAAATTATAAATATGTGATACCAATTGAAATTGAAACAATTGTACATTTTGATACCAATGAAAGAAAATAGTTTATATTTTGATACCAAATGAAATATATGGTAAATTTTAATACCAAATAAAAGGTAAAACATTTTTGATAACAAATATTGATTCCAATTGAAATGAAAGGTAAAACATTCTAGATACTAATTTAAATTGAAGCCCAATTGAAATCGAAACATATTGATACTGTTGGCCCAAAGGCCCATCACTCTAGTTTTGATGATGAATAACTCATGTAGTTATGTTTACTAATAATCTTGTGATGTTTAGTTTCAGATACTTTACCAAGATATTAGTAGGTGACAGCTTCAACAAAAGTGTTTTGGAGCTTTCACATGATGATTCAAGAGCCCGAGCGTCAAAGATCATATATAGCACTCGTTGGAGTCAAGCTCGGTGGATCACGGTTTAGATCGAGTCGACTTGAAGACGGAGTTCGTCAAGAAGACTTCAGTACAAAGTTTAGTTTAGTGTTTAGATCCATTTGTAAAGATTAGATAGTGTGATAGGCTCAAGTTCACAACACACACACTTATTTTAGTTTTCATGTTTATTGGTTTTCGGTTTTTAGTTTAACCGATCTTGGTTTTCATGAATAGATAGATTCAAAACAAGTTTACATGGTTTAATGTATATTAGATTTGTTCTATATACATGTATGCTTCATATCTTAGACAAACTTATTTTGATATGCCTATTCATGTGTTTTTGGTATTTTAACAAAACATATTTTCGGATTTAATATCAAAAACATATATATATATATATATATATATATATATATATAATATATAGTTTCATGTATATTGGATTATATCCATATACATCATGCCTAAAAGTTGTTTCTATATCATGTTTTTGTATTTGGATGAGTTTTGAAAAAATCGGATTTCCATTTGAAAAAATCCAAGTTTTAGAAAATACAGATTTTGGTTTTCGGCAAAATTTCCATAACACAAAAATGGTTCAAAAAGTTTGAAATTTGTGCTTAAATTTTTCACACAAGTTTGTATATCAAAGTATTATGCTAAAACTATTTTTGTGGATTTTTAGAGGATTTATGGGATTTAATTGGTAAATAAAAACTCAAGTTTTCAGTCCCTAATCCCTGCCTGCCAGGCTCTGGCGGTCGACCGGACCCAGAGTCGGTCGACCGGACCGGTCAACCGACGTGCACAAAACGTGCACGTTGGCCAGCCACTTGGGCCGGTCGACCGAGCGGTCGACTGACTGCAAGTACCCCACTCTCGGGTGGGGGCGGTCGACCGACCGGTCGACCGTAAGGCTTGGACGGTCGACCGACCAGAGAGCATTTGCTCTCTGGATTGGCACGGTCGACCGGCGGTCGACCGGAGAGCTCCAACGATCAAATTTTTGACCGTTGGCGGTCGACCGGGCCGGTCGACCGCCAGCCGCCAGGGCTGAAAATCACCCCCAACGGCTAGTTTTTCAATGGGGCTATTATACCCATTGAGAGGTGTTTTTCACTAAGATTTTGAACAAGAAAAATTCTCTATCTACAAGTGTTTTATACAAGTTTTCAAAAGTGTTTTTAGAGCCAAAAGGATTCATCTTTGCTTTGTTTAAAAAGGGTTGGAAAATCATTTGAAAAGAAAAATCTTTGGCAATAGTTTGATTTTCATTTTCAATTCTATCTAGAGTTTTTCCCTAGAGTTTTTCTTTGAGTTCTTGATTTCCAAACTCTTGTTTTTCACACTTGAGCCATATTTTGCTATCCTATCTATAGGATCTTTTATTTGTGGGAAAGATTGTTTGTGGTTGAGATAGACCACCTTGTTGTAACCCTCCTTATTTGTGTATCCCTCTTGGGTAGAGGTTGATTGTGGAGTGGTGGTTTGCTCCCTCTAGTGAGAGGTGGAGTTGGTGTTGGATTTGTATATCTCTTTGTGAAGAGGTGAATTATGGTTGTTTGGCTAGGTGCCTACCCCTCTCGTGTGAGGTGTGATTGTGTGGTTGTGCATTGCCTCTGTGAGAGGTTGTATTGGTTGAGAGAGGAGTTGTGGAGTTGTGTATTCCCGGTTTTAGTTGCCCCAAATCCTCGGTGGAGGTTCCCTGTGTGGGAGTCCTGTGTGGACAAAGTTAGTGGATTTGAAATCCTTCTGGGTGAAGGCGGGGACGTAGAGCTGAGTGCTCGAACCTCGAAACAAATCTCGTTGTTTGCGTTTGATCCATTGACTCTTACTCTCTCTCTTTATATTTGTGCCATTGCATCATTTCATATTGCTCATTCATTATATGCTTGGCTTGTTTGTGTGTACCTCACTTGTACTTAACCACGAGAGCTTCATATAGCACCTCAACTCTTATTCAGAGGAATCAAGAGGAGTTAGTCCAGAGCCCTTCACCGGGAATTCGGCTACACTCGTTAGTTGCATTGAGTGTGTTGCAAGTATTGTTTAATTTCCGCATTTAGTTTATTAGATTAGCCTTATCACCTATTCACCCCCTCTAGGTGATTTCAGATACCAATTAAGGTATATTGTAAATTTTGATTTCAATAAACATACCAGTTGAAAATAATGCATAAGCTTATTTAAAAACCAAATGAGATATCAATTTGAAATCAAGATTTAAGTCAAACTTAGCATAAACAAACTTTATGCTTTAAATATGTAAATATCTTGTAAATCAAGCACTATCAAAACATATATATGTATGAAAAGAAAATACCAATAGAAATTGATATTATTTGAAATTTAAAGCATACATATATAGAAAACAAAAATATGAGTATACAAAAAATATCAATTGAGATACCAATGAAACTATGATGTGAATCAATTGTATAACTCATAAAAATCTATCCTTTCATACACAAGATAAAAGATATTTAATTTGAGCATACAAGGCGTGGTCGCCATCCATCTGCCCTTAAAGGGTAGAAGTTTTTAAAATAAGATTTGAAAATAGTTTTATTGTGAAAACATTACCAAATGAAGAATAGATGACTAGTTAAAGTAATTTTTGAAAAACTAGTTAAAGATCCTTCAAACACGAAAACAAATCATATATATCTCACGAGTCATACTAAATACACAAAATTCGGCACTCAAAATCTATAAAGCTCAAAAATTCTCATGAAAATGTCATGAGTAAACAAATGAAGTGTGAGTGCACAAGAATCATGTAATTAGCATTTTTATAAAAATAATCAATGTGGCTCAAAATAAACATGAATATCATTTTATCAAACAAATATGAAAATCATAAAGATTAAAAAATAAACTTCAAGGTATATGTATGATTTATCCAAAGCTAACAATATGCATACATATCCCAAACATAAAAGAGTCTATGATAGTATTTCTTGAAGGCAAGAGACTCAAGGGTATACATGTTATTTATTAGTTTTGAACAAAGATTACATATACATGAAGCAAAAACCAAAAAAATAGGCAAAATAAGTATAAATGAGGGAATCATCAAAACTAGGCTATACATGTGCATATAATGAGTACAAATGAGCAATGAAGTGCAAACATATATGAATCAAATGTTGCTCACTATTTGTAAGAGTATATACACAAGTTTTGACAAAACTACATCTAAACAAGTATTTACCTCATGAAATACAAAACATGATTATTTTAACATAAAACTAAAACATGCTAAAAATAATCAAAAATCATAATAATATAAAAGCATGTAAACTAATAGAGTTTAGAGATAGTTACCAAATCACATGAACTACACTCCAAGTCTCCAAAACATTGTGGCTTCCCACCAAATTTTTCTTGATAGCAGTGTATCAATATGTGTGTCCATATAGTCCATGTGCATCCACCACCAAGGCACCAATCCTCTCACGTTTTGTGAGAGCCGCACCTACATCAAATACAAAAGGTAGGGATTTTGGTACCCATTTTCTTTGGTCCACGGGGGTTAGTCTTAATTAGAACCCAAACATTTTTTATTAGCAAAATTAGTAGAATTTAATATATCAAAAACAAAACTTTGCTAAATGGCCTTTGCGGCCGCAATGTGTACACTTGTACACTCTAGTATGCACATGTGAATGGGTGTGATCATGACGTGCAAATGTGCATATGTGTGCCGTGGGTGATGTGCATGTACATGTGGAGCTTGTTTCTTTGAAAACAAGGTTTCCAATCTATTATGGTTAAATGTAAATTGCTCAAAGTTGAGTTCAAGCAATCTATTCTATTTTTTAAAAATTTTATCTCATTTTTATCAATGGTAGTAGCATGAAATGCATGATCAATAATCTTTTTCTTTTCGGAAACATTTTCCTTTTCTTTTGAAACATTTTTCTTTTCAAAGAGTTGTTTTTCATTGAAAGCAATTTCCTTTCCTTTTCCACCAAAATAATCT
The DNA here is from genome assembly GCA_038442645.1 of Agave tequilana. Classification (NCBI taxonomy): domain Eukaryota; kingdom Viridiplantae; phylum Streptophyta; class Magnoliopsida; order Asparagales; family Asparagaceae; genus Agave; species Agave tequilana. The sequence continues at coordinate 95,288 of JAVJIF010002467.1, read as the reverse complement.
TATTTTTCAAAGAGGTATTTCCTTCACAAAGATCATTTAATTTAGAAGACAAAAGAAACATTCTCATTTTTTAAAATTCGTTTTCTTTAGAAATGCATTTCAATTTATTTTGAAAAGAATCTTTTTCTTTTAACATGGAAACAAATTTATTTTTCATTTTAAGCATGTCATACTTTTCAAGGAGTTGTTGACAAAAAGATTCTAGTTCATTATAAGGCATATCAACATCCTCTTCTAACTCGGATTCGAAACTTACCTCAGGGGGTTTATCCCTTGGACCATATAGCATACGTTAGAAGCCTCACTTCCAACATCCGAGTCGCTCCCCGCATAGTATTGCTCTTGTTCGCCTAGAGAGACAATAGTGTTCCATACTAAAAAAGCCGAATCAAGATTAGAAAGCCTAGATAAATATTCATCATTTGGGGTACTCTTTAATGCATGGATGGCTTTTGAGTTAGCCTCAAGATACTTGCTATTACTAAAATATGAATCCTTAATGGTGGCAAGATAACCATGAATACCTAGGCCTTTGAGGTACAAAGATATCTAACTTTTCAAGTTTGGATGTTAAGAATATCAAAAGTGGGAGGTGACATGAAATCCACATGTGTGTATAAATATTGTGATTAGCTGTAAATAAGGATCTTTAACTCAAGGTGGTTAGACCCAAATCAAGAGCACGAGGCTCTGATACCAATTAAAATCACCTAGAGGGGGGTGAATAGGTGACTAGCTAATCTAATGATGAATTAATGCGGAATTAAAACTATTTATGCAAATTACAAATTCTTAAGCTAAACACACAAGGTATAATACAAGAGTGTAGCCGGATTCCCCGTGAAGGGCTCTGGACTATCTCCTCAAGATTCCGCTAGATAAGAGTTGGAGGTGCCGCTATAACTCTCTTGGTTGAATACAAGTGTGAGCAAACAATCCCCAAGCATATATCAATTGAAGCACAATTATATCAAGCAAGTAATGAATATAAACAATAATAGCATGTAAGATATAAACACAAGTGAGAGATAGAGAGAGAGCAATCGCAAACACGGGAGATTTGTTTCGAGGTTCGAGCAACCTTGTTCTACGTCCCCGCCTTCAACACTATGCAGGATTTCCACTAAAAACGATCCCACGGATCACTCGGTACCGCAACATCTACAAGCGAGTTCACACTAGAACTCCTTTGGACTCTCTAGTCCTCTCTGTTTCCCGCAAGAACAACACACGCAAGCACACTAGCTTGCCGAGGCCGCACCTCTACACCGAGTTCTCACTAGAACCCGAAACACAGCGAACCCGCAAGTCCGCCTCCTCAAAGTACAATGGAAGAACTCTTGGTGATATAAACACTTTGATCACATAAAAACAATCTCACAACTCTCCTATAGGATGGATATAGCAATGGAAAGCTCAAGTATGTGTGAGAAAATAAGGATTGAATTTGTGGTGGAAAACACAAGAAATCACTTTTGAAAACTCTTGATAAACTCTCCTTTTGATTTGGAAATATTGCTCCTAAACAAGTGGAGATAAACACTTAGAAGTGTAGGAAAAACTGGCTCAAAAACCCTCTTCAAATCTTATGTAAAACAGTCCAAGGGAGCCCCTTTTGTAGGCTCCAAAAATCTACCCGTTGGAAGCCAACTCAGCAGTTCTGACTGCTGACAGTCGACCGCCCGGTCGACTGCCAACGGTTGATCCGACCGTTGGGAAGGCCGGTCGACCGACCGGTCGACCGCCAACTGGGCAATGGCCTAGCGGTCGACCTCCCGGTCGACCAGGCCATTTCCAGAGAGCAGACACTCTCTGGCGGTCGACCGTGCGGTCGATCGGCCCAACCTGTTCACGTCTGTGCACATCAGTCGACCGGAGCGATCGACCGACTTCTTGTCCGGTTGACCGTCCGGTCTACCGACAGAAGGTCAGTCCAGGCAATTATGGGGATTAAAAACTTGACTTTTGACTTTAATAAAATCCCATAAATTCTCTAAAAATCTACAAAAATAAGTTCAGTATTATACTTTGATATACAAACATGTTTGAGTAAAAATCAAAATATGTTACAAACATTTTGAACTATTTTTGTGACTTAAAAATTTTGGCTTAAAACAAAATCTGTATTTTTCCAAATTGATTTTTTTAAAACTTCTCCAAATACAAAAACAAGATATTTTAAACACTTTTAAATCTTAGTGTGTATGGATATGATCCACTACACCTATATGATGAAATATCTATGTTTTTAACATTAAGCTCTAAAATAATTTTGGTTAAAACACATGTATATATGAAACTCCAAAAATCAAAACGGAATTTTTCCAAAATGAAAACTCTTTTATAAAAATTCATCTAAATCTTGTGTGTGAGTGTATATGATACTTGAGCAATCCACCAACTAATCTATCCTTCACATTTTTATCTAAAAATAAAATCTTACTAAAAACAAACCTAGACACAAGTCTTCTCTTGAAAGTCTTCTCTTGAAAATCTTCTTCTCCTTCTTGACTTGGTCCCAACCTTGATCCAATGAGCTAGACTCCTCTTGAATACCTGATGTGGTCTTGATGCACAAGCTCTTGAATCAACATGTGTTGGCTCCAAAACTTGACTTGAAAACCTTTGTTGAAGCTAAACACCTACTAAGATCTTGATTACAAATCTGAGACTAATTAAACACAAGATCATTAGTACTATTACTACATGAGTTAATCATCATCAAAACTAGAGTGATGGGTCTTTGGGCCAACACTTGTAATAGAAGGTGACAAGCTATGAAAGGTTCTCTCTTTACCTCTCTTTGTTTCCTTCTCTAACTCCTTTTACATGTTTAGCTAATTTTCTCTCATGGCAACTAACTACTAACCACTAACTTGCTAACTTCTTACTTGATAATCCACATGAATCTAATAGCCTCTACTTGGCCTTGCTCTTGGAAGAGCTATTGATGGCTCATGATGATGGATTCTAATACTCTAACATCCTAACTCTCTAACAAGCGAACATTATTTTACTCCATGCTTACTCTTATTTAGTTTGATGGTTTAAGTGTAGCTTGCACTTGTTTTGTTGAGTTTGGATGTAAAAGTTATCGTATGGGTCATACTTTGAAACGCTCTTGAACCAAGGACTAGTGATGGCCAAGGATACATGTGAGGCAACTATCACTAAGAGGTTAGCATGGCTAGTGGAGACATTACTAGTTAGTAGCCATGATTTTTTTTTCCTTTTTACTTTATTTTATCAGTATATCAAAAATCATAAATACATTTTTTTCTATATTTCCCACTTCTTTGTTTTCACCGTACTCTTCTCTTTTCATTTTTTGTTTCCTTTCCTTTTCATTCTTTCAAACATTGAAGAAATTTTAACACACACGTGAACATACCGTTTAAGCTTCTATCACCTCCCATCCTTGTGGATTCGACTCGTTTTAGCCTCTATGCTATAACGGAAGTATCGAGGAAGCCAAAGCGCACACATTTTAAATATCAATTTCAAAACATAAACTTTTCGTGCGCGGTTGTCCCTCGATCAGTTAACTCCACTTATTACATGGGCAGTAACTAACCCAGTTTGAGGGCAGTTACAACTGAGACGCGGAGCTCACTTGTAGTTGAAACACAGGCTTCATTGAGCCTTGGTTTAGCCATTGAGATGCTGCTGGACGCGGGCCTCAAGCTCTACTAGACGCGGGCTTCGAGCTCTGCTGAGACGTGGGCTTCGATCCCCGTCTTAGCTTTGCAGTGATGCTGAGACGCGAGCTTTGAGCCTTGCGTCTTGGCTTTGCAATGACGCTACGCAGGTTTTGAGCCCTGTGTCTTGGCTTTGCAATGATGCTGAGATGCCGGTTTTGAGCCTTGCATCTTGACATTGCGTTAATGATTTTTATCAGCCTTGCGTTTGAAGTATGGGCCCTGCATCTGACGACTTGTCTTCAGTGATTTTTAGACAGTCTACATAAATAAAAAAAATTAATTTCACATTCTTTTTCCATCAAAGAAATGTGACTATCCAAAAGAGGTGATTCAATTTCTTGATACAAGAATCAATGTTGGCTTAGGAAATAGGTCCAACTCGGGTAAGGACACCGAAGTCAACAAAGATTCAAAAATCGGAATTGAATCACAAAGTTGTGGGTATCAAGCTCAATTTCAATGAAATGAAAAATTGCCAATTTGTCAATAGATTGATCATGGTCAAGTTCAAGTTTATGTAATGAAACTGACTCTTGGTTAAAGTCTCTAAGACACTATGATTCTTGGTTTTTCAACAATATGATTAGGGCAATTGGGAATGGTCGAGCATGTGTTAGGTAGTGTTTCCTCATTCCTATCTTTTATTGTGCTGATCAAATGACTCATTTGTGCTTCTAGCCTATTGAGAGATTGGGAAAAATAATTTTCGGACTGAATCAGATTTTTCATACTCCTATCTGAGTCCATAGGTTATTCTTCTTTTTGTGGGAATTAAAAAATAGAGTAAGGATCTTGGATTTGGATGTTTTGTGAGAATTGTGAGTTCATCATTTTTTGCTTTTGTTTTTGGGACTCAATCATGACTTCTATATTCTTAATGACCTTAGATTTTTCTTCTATGGGTTGATCATGACTAGAAGAATTAGAAGCTGAATGTTGGAATGGTGGTTAACAATATGAGTGTGTTCTTGGTGCACGTTACGTGATCTTCGTGGAACAACTGACGTAGGAACTGACGTAGTCTTATTTTCTTCCAAGGGATCAAAGTAAAAAAATAGTTGGCTATATAGAAGCTGGTTATTTTTTTGACCCGCTATAATGGTCAAAATTTGACCTGCATCAAGATGCTGACGCATGTCATAGCTGCCAAGTGCTTCTCTCCGAGAAATCTATAACTCTCAAAGTCTACCCTGGAGACTCTGCCACTCCTGGCCATCTCGAAGCTACCCTCCTCCTGAAGTGTCCTCAGTTCGAAGCCACAATCTACCATTCTGAGACTCTACCTCTCTGAGGTCTTTACCACTTTGAGGTATTTCCCGTCCCCAAGGTCCCAACTCCGAACCTGAAGCTCCAACAATAGATCATCCATGATCTCTGCCAATACTTATGCAACTCCTTTCTCCCTCATGTTCATAACGTGTAACGCTCCTATCAATGTGGACAATTATGGATAGTAACAGATTCTCTGGCATGTAATCTTAGCCGACCATCACTAGTGATCACAGCTGCTACAACAAATCCTACACGTGCAGATCGTGCAGTAACCGTATTCCCTCAATTCCACCTCCACGCCAACATTCACATCAGATATATATGATCATTCTTCTCCTAGGAGAAGAGGATCACTTCCTTAACCCCGAGAACACACATTGCATCACAACACCAGGCAGTTATCCTCCATCAGTTTGTCCTATAACGCCCGCAGTTGTCCTCTGTGCGACATTTTCATCCATTACCTGACAGTTATCCTCTGCCGATCTTTCCATTCCACCTACTGATTCTCACGCACGAGATCTTAGGTCGGCGCCACATCGGTGCTCCTAACCTGAAAGATATCTTTTCCAGTATGTGCCTGACAGGTACCACAAACTAGGGAGTGTCCAAATCACTTGTGGTGAATTCGATCTATGGTAAGCCAGTTTTTATCCATAACATCCATATAAAACTAGATCTCAAACAGGATATGTATTCATTTGTGGTGGTGCTACTATATCATGAAAATCTATAAAGCAAACATTAGTTGCTATATCTTAAAATCATGTTGAAATATTAACACTACACAAAGCAGATCATTAATGTGTTTGGCTGCAATATAAGATATGATTGAAGTTTTACCTGCACCCAAGAATATAGAATCTCAAAAATTAAGAATAGAATGTGCATGTACTCAATACTACCGCAATAGCAAGTGGCTATGCGGGTCGTGATCCACAAGGAGGGACTAGCAATGGAAGCTTTTTTAGCAAGTTCTCTTTTAAGTTATAATCAATGGTTATAGATCTTCTTTTAGTTCTTTAAAAGAAAAGAAAAAATAGGTTAAAGTGAGTCAGGAATAAAGTGGTAGATTGAGAAGGTGGAGAAAATAGAAAATGATATATACAAAGAAATTGAAAAGAGTAATAAAATTGTTGGAAGACTGTGGTGTTGGTGATCTAAACTAAAAGTTAAAAGAAAAGAAAGAAAAGCTAAAAGAAATACTTACCTCCTCTGGTTGATGACTTACCTGGAACCCTTGCATGTTTTACCTTACTTCAGAGGCGATCAACGCATAACTCATAAAACCGAGCTCAGTCCCCATTCGCATTACATCATCAAGACGAACAAAAATAAAATGACACGGAATCTTGAGGAGGAGATCATCATGAAATATCGTTGGCACTCACACAAACATGGTTATACTGATGCTTCTAGATTCACTTGGATATTCATCAAAACGAGATGAGAAAAAGTTAAAATATAAGAAGAACATATAAACAAGAAAAACATAAAGATGTTACCTTTGATTACTTGTAGAAACGATGAAAGAAAGGAAGAGGTTACATCGGTGTCACTCTCAACATATGTCTCTCTCTTACTTACATGAATCTCAGTATAGCCTATGCTTACAAAGAAATAAAAATTACATAAAATAAAAATAAAAACCTACTCTAAAAAACCCCATATTTATAGGCAAAACCCAACGGAGAGAAGCGTATGAAGATAGGGAGAGCAAACGCTCTCCTAACAAGACTTACCAAGCTGCAGAAACGCGAAGGCCATGGTGTGGCCAGGTGGCCACACCTGCTTGGAGGCACTCCCTCGCATGGTGATTCCCTTTATTTCTTGTTGGCTTTCCCGTTTCAGCTCCTGGATTTGACGAAAGTGCCTTTGATTTTTGGCTTTAACTGATTGACGAATGTGCAATATATGTAACCCCCTGATCCCTGGTGTACGTATCACAGTATCAGTACTCGATACGACGTACAAAATTGACTTGACCTCCTTGGTAGTCCGATTGAGCTGATTTCAGTTTCAAATATCATTTTCTAATATTTTAGATTTTTCAGCATTTTCTGGAATTTTTCTGGATTATGTTGGAAAATCTCCGTAGTCGGTGTCGACCGATACTGATAATCGGCTTTATGATTTTTAATTCACAAACGGAGTTGTATTTTGAGAATCTTCTTTCATCATGTGTCTTAGAATCGTATTATCTACGTTAGGGTATTTTTGGAAATTTTTCTGAATTTATCGAAAATTCGGCCAAACCGGTGTCGCCTAGTACCGGCGACATCTTTCAGGATTTTTAATTTGCAAACCAGACAGAATTTCTTCAAACCGTTTTCATATTATGACTCAGGCTAATATTTTCTATTTTTTGTAATTTTTGGGAACCATTCGGAGCTAGTCAAATTTTGACCCTATTAAAATAACATAAACAATTCATTTTTTTTATTTCTTTTCTTTTTCTACTTCCTTCTTCTTCTACAAGCTTCCTCCCCCACCGCCTTAACCCACCGCCTCAACTCTCTCTCTCCTCTTAAAAATCTCTCTCCCTCTCTCTTAATTTTCACTCTCTCTCTTAAATTCTCATTCTCTCTCTCTCTAAAACTCTCTCTCTCTCTTAAAAACTCTCTCTCTCTCTCTCTCTTTCTCCCACACACTCTCCCTCTCTCTGTGCAGACCAAAAGGGGGAGGCCCAACCCGTTGCCAGCGGCCAGGCCAAGCCGCAGGCGCCGCCGGCCGTCGCAGGAGCCGCCGGCCGCCGCAGGCACCGCCGGCGGCCGCGCCCCCCAGCCGAGCCGCCACCCTCCTCCTCTTCTTCTCCTTCTCCTTTTCTTCTTTTTCTTCTTCTTTTTCTTCTTCTTCTTCAGCTGCCTCTCTCTCTCTCTCTCTTTCTCTTTCTCTCTCTCCTCATCCTCTCTCCCGGCCTTACATGCGGCCGCGCCGGCGGCGGCCGGGATCGCCGCCGGCTGGCCCCCCCTTCGCCGCGGCCACCTCAGCTGGCTGGCCACGGCGCGCAGCAGCAAAGGCTGCTGCCGCTGCTATTGTTGTCTTGGGTTCGGGCGTAACCCGAACCCAATAACTTAAGGGGGGTTGGGTTTGGATAAAACCCGACCCGATAACCCTTAACCAATTACCCATTTAATTTAAGTGATGGGTTTGGGTATTGGATCCAAACCCGACCTGTTAAGAGCCCAACCCGCTCCAAAAACCCAATAAAGGAAATTTTCCATAAAACCCCCTGATCATGTACATATATAACCCTTTCGTATTCCTTTTCGTATTCGGGCGATATCTGGAGCATCCGGACTCCGATTTGGACGATTCAGGATCCGTTGCGATCGTGGGAAAGAGAGCTACCCTCTCATGGCCAGTTTGTGAGTGTTTTTATTTTATAAATTATCTTGTTAGTAGATTAATGGAACTTAGTTGCTTTATTGAAATAAAACATGATTACCGGTAAATCCCTATTGTTCATATTTACTAAATTGTAAACAATATTAAAACACTGTAATAAACATTGTATTTAGACTATGTCTGATAACTAAAATACGTTGAGTGTGACACTGGCTGTCTATTTAGGTCATGTTCATGTACCACTGACATCCGGGCCACTATTTCACCATATTCTTGGACACGATTATGACATGTATTGTATCACAGTTACGTTACACGTATACTGATCCACAGATACGCTATGACACCACACTGTCACTAGACACCGTTATTGTACTTCACAGGACATGGTATTACACGAGACACGGACTACTATTATTACATGTACTAGTGCTACGCATATATGTTACATGGATGATGGCTACACATCTATGTTCCACTAGTACACGGATATGTACCGCATTTACATATTATTATTCTTATCATTACACAGATACTATAGTTTACAGTACATGATATTAGACACTGACCACTGTTTTGCATAGCTACTATGACACGTCACTCTCTTATTTCGTATTCATGTCCCACTGATATATAAATGCTCCACTTCACTGATACTCGTTACACAGACAGCACTGCTACATATGCTCACCACACAAGTGTACATGCATGTGTTGTTTCTATCCTCTTGTCATATGGATCCCCGTTCATATTACATGTATTATTGTTCCATGTTACCGTAATCATGTTATATAATTGTTTCCTGTTATTGATATGGATATTCCCGTTACTATACATGAGAACTGTTGATATGCGATATGTGGAATCCCACATCTATTGTTCCCGCTTCCCGTTATATTGTTCCCGTTTCCCGTTATATTGTTCTATGCTATCAACAGAGCTCAGGTCCGGTTATCATGTTACCTGTATCATGTACTGCATTTGTTCTTGCTACATTGTATACTTAACATATCAGATCATAAAGCTAACTTGGGTATAGGGGAGACTCGATAGTTGATTAGATCTTATCGGTGATGTACTGGATCCATATTGTTAGTCCCACTCAGGGGACGTAGTGCTACCTACCAATTGCTCCATGAGCTCCCGTTACTTGATTCCTGCTCCCCTCTTAGCGGAGGGCCCTGGTCTCAGTAGCCAGGGGTCTGTTTAAGGCCGTGATCCCAGGTATGCACGGGATACACCTACCCGATAAGAGCTCCTCGACCATTTGGTTTCCAAGTAACATAATAAAATAGTATACACAATAGTGACATCGGGAACACTTGTTATTTGGTCACTCTCTCGTTTGGATAATGGTACCCGTATGCCATGTCCGGATGGGTTCGACTGGAGTGCGGGCTCCAGTATGAACTGCCAGTGGTATGGGACATTAGAAGAGATTGATTAAAATAGCAGGCGGTACTGATTGCTACTATTGGATAAATAACATCACTTTCCTGATACATGTATTCTATTGTAGTTGTACTTGTTACTGTTCCTGTTATTTTATCCACTATCATGTTACCTGTAGACTTTTCTACATTACCTGATGCTTGTTACACTTCATGTGGTGATACACGTATACCATGCATTGCATGCCTTTAATTCCTGTATATGCTATAGATACTATTCTTGTATGCTCACATCGCTATAGAATGATTGCATACTTCATCTGCATGTTCACTTCTATCACGTCACCACCAGCATGGTCATTTCTATTACGTCACCACTAGACAACATTATTTATTATATAAACTGGATACGACTATAGACATGACCAGATGATAACCGGCTAGATAGCGATGGTATTAAAAGATGACATGTTTATATATTTCTACTGCTTATTCTATGCTTATTATATGGTATCACTAATACAACATCTTGTATATCGTGTTTGTATTACTATAGTATATATTACTGCCTCCTTCATTTTACCACTCACTAGGTCGTTTTCTGACGACCCTGGGTTTGCGTGCCCAGGTTGGAGATTCGAGTTATCGAATTGTCAGATAGTCCATTGGATCACATAGGAGACTCATCATCGAGACCATTCATAGGTATCGTTATGATTTATTCATGTTATCTTATTTATTCCTGTTTTCCTATCTGTTATGATCACTAACCTCTTTCTGCAGGTATTCTTGTACTTATTTCCTGCTGGGCCTCTTGTCTATATGGAGGCTATGTCCTGTACTGAGGCTTAACGTACGCGTGAGTGTGTTTTCACCTCACGTATGTACGTCGCCATAACGTCCCCGTACCTAGGGGATCGGGGCGTTACAATATATGTGACGGATCACACCCCCACACTTATCTTTTTATCATTCTCGAGCAAAACAACAAAACTAAATCAAAGATTATTAGACCACTTTCGCAGGTCACGCGAGCATGTGCAACAAGCCGTTAAACCTTTAGGTTTACCCTAGAGAACGAGTTTTGTCTCGTGAGAATTTCAAGTGGATTGCACCCATAAAATCCATAACTAAAGAGAAAATTGTTAGTATTTTGAAAACACAGTTTGAAAGAGAAAAATATTTGAAATATTATTGTAAGAATTAAATAATCTATAAGTTATAGAAAAACTGAATTTTTCATTCTTAAACTTAGTCTCTATTCAAAAATTTGTTATCAATCAAAGTAAGGAGTCAAATTGTACTTCTCATCTAGCCTATTATTTTACTCTAAGTCATATACACCTTCGTGGCCGTGAAATTTTGACTAAGGGTTCTTTAACTCTAACTCTTATGCCTTATTTACTTATTTTTTTATTTTTGGTGGTATTATTCCTTAGTTCTATTAGGCTTTCTAATCCGCCCATGTAACGAGCCTTTAATCGGTGACTCTCAAACCAAACGGTCTAAGGGCACCGGGTGGGAAGACACCCCAAGGACTTAAGGACTCGAGAAAATAAGGTCACAAAACTAAGGATTTTATTATATGAATCGCCTTTGGGCGTGAATACTTATGCTTTATGAGGCACAAATACCTAGCTTAATCAGAGACCTAATTTAGAGGTTAAAAAAAGCTTGTACTCTAGAATAAATACTAGAATAAATACTAGTTCTATTATAATTATGATAAACATACTCATCCAAAGTGATAAGTTTCTTAGGCCATGACACAGAACTATCAATAGCATCACGGACGGTTGTCATCTCATAATGTTGAATTGGTAGAAGAGCATCCTTATCCAATGGATCCATAATACTCACTCTTATATTATCGAATCCAATTGGTCCGGTGTGAATGATTTGATCATCACTGGTGTTAAAAGCTCGTCCGTGTGCCACAACACGATTTTCATGTTCAATGGCCAAATCAACTAGAATAAACCCACCCTGAGACGAAATTGTATTTATTCTAGTATTTATTCTAGAATACAAGCTTTTTTTTAACCTCTAACTTAGATCTCTGATTAAGCTGGGTATTTGTACCTCATAAAGCATAAATATTCACGCCCAAAGGCGGTTTATATAATAAAATCCTTAATTTTGTGGCCTTATTTCCTCGAGTTCTTAAGTCCTTGGGGTGTCTTCTCACCCGGTGCCCTAAAACTGTTTGGTTTGAAAGTCACCGATTAAAGGCTCATTACATGGGCAGATTAGAAAGCCAAATAGAACTACGAAATAATACCACCAAAAATAAATAAATAAATAAATAAATAAATAAGACATAAGAGTTAGAGTTAAAGAACCCTTAGTCAAAATTTTACGGTCACGAAGGTGCAATGACTTAGGGTAAAGTAATAGACTAGATGAGAAGTACAATTTGACTCCTTATTTTGATAGATAACAAATTTTTAAATAGAGACTAAGTCTAAGAATGAAAAATTCAGTTTTCCTATAACTTATAGATTACTTAATTCTTACAATAATATTTCAAACATTTTTCTCTTTTAAAATATGTTTTCAAAATACTAAAAATTTTCTCTTTCCTTATGAAGTTTGTGGGTGCAATCCACTGAAAATCCTCACTAGACAAAACTCGTCCTCTAGGGGAAACCTAGAGCTTTAACGGCTTGTTGCACATGCTCAGTGTAATCGCGTGACCTGCGAAAGTGGTCCAATAATTTTTGGTTTAGTTTTATTGTTTTGCTTGAGGACGAGTAAAAGATAGGTATGAGGGTGTGATCGGTCGCTAATATTGCATATTCATTGTCACATTCTCATACTTATTATATAATAAACTCTGTTTTTAATCCTAATTATTGTCTAATTTATATGCAGGCCCATTGCTAAAGGAAAGGAAAGAGAAACGAGCCCAAAAGCCCATCAAAATTCTGATTTAATTCAAAATTAATTCGAAATCAGAAAATCAGGACATATCATAGCAAATCAGAAAGTTGAAGACTAGTTAAAATAAATCTTCTAAAGTCAATTGGTTAAAGCCAAAAATCAAAGGAATATTCATCAAATTTAGGAGCTGAAATAGGAAATCCAGAACCAGATAAAGAAAAATCACTAAAACAAGAACTGTACCCCTCTGGGTGTGGCCACCTGGCCACACCCAGGCCGCAGAAACACGGTAAAAGCCGCATTTTCGCGGCTTTATTGAAGCTGTTGGTGGAGCGTTTGCTCCCCCTGTCTTCGTACGCTCCTCCCCGTTGGGTTTTGCCTGTAAATATTGAGTTTTTCAGAGACCAGGGAGAGCGACCATGAAGAGAAATTTTAGGCCAGATTTTCATTCTTTTTAGTGTAGATTTTTATTTTCTTTTTATGTAATTTTTAGTTTTATTTATGTAATTCAGAGGAGATCAGAGTTTCATAGGAGAACGAGAGTGACGCTTATACTGAGAGTGACACCAGTGTAAGTTGTTCTTCTCTTCTCTTATTGTTATCACATTGAATTTAAAGTACATTTTTTATATTCTTTCTTTGTTTTTGTAATCTTCTTCTTCTTTTCTACTTCTCTTCTTTGGTACCAATCACTATCCAAGTGAGTCTTATAGCATCGAAATAGTATTACCTTTGCGAGTGCCACCAATAGCTCATGATGATGGATCTTAGTCTCAGTCTATATCATTTCATACTTGTATCATCTTGATGATATAATATGGAAGAAACGGGAATCAACTTTTATGGGCTATGCGCTGATTGCCTCCACTTCAAGGTAACATCGTCACCATAAATTCAAGGTAAGGATTTGGCCAGGGGAGATAAGTATTTCTTTTAGTTTTCTTTCTTTTAATTCTTTAGTTTAGATCACCACAATCTCCCAACTATTTTATCACTCTTTTTAATTTTTTATATAAACCCATTTTTCATTTTCTCCACCTTCTCAATCTACCACTTTCTTCTTAACTCAACTTTAACCTATTTTTACTTTTCTTTTAAAGAACTAAAAGAATATCTTTAACCATTGATTGTAACCTAAAAGAGAACTTGCAAAAATTTTCATCGCTAGTCCCTCCTTGTGGATCACGACCCACATAGCCACTTACTATAGCGGTAGAATTGAGCACCTTGCACATTTTATTTTGTATATCTGAAATTTTGTACTTTGTGTGCAGTTCCAACTCAATCAGGAATACATTGATCTCTCCCGAGCTATAAACGATAAATAATGTGGAGAAAGAATTTAGTGGAGAAGAGTCTGACCAGGCTTGCTTCATGGTCCAAGGAAATGGCTCCCTTGAGGTAATTTCGGACAATTAACTAGATGATAGTGTTACTTCTTCTTATTATGATAACATGGATGTACGTGCATTAAAAGAAGAACTATCTATATTTGTGAAAACTTGCTTTCAAAGTACAAAGCTTTGAAAAACAAGAGTTTTAAGTCAAAAGAAGAAAATAAAAATATATTTTCAAAGCTAAACATAGTTTTACAAAAGATGGTTGAGATTGCAAGTGAAAGAGACTCCTTGAAAACTCAACTTGACCTTGCTTTAAAAGAAACAAAATTTAAAGAATAAAAATGATTATGATGATATTTTGAAGAATAATGAGGTTTGTCTTCAAAACTCGATTTTGTTTTAAAGGAGAACAATTCTTTGAAAAATAAAATTGCTTTGATTTCAAAAGAATTAGAATTTGCTTCAAATGAAAATATTTCTTTGAAAAATGATTTGGCTTCTCATTCTTGTCCTGATTCCATTGTTATACCATCTATTGATGAGAATGCATGCTCCACTTCTTCTTCAATTATTGAAAATGATATTTACATTTTGAAGAAAAGTATAGATTGTTTGAGCTCTACTTTGGGCCAATGTGTTATAGATCACAAGAAATTAGAATCCATGTTTCGAAAGAAATAAGTTTCACATATTCATGCACACCAACCATGGTATACTCATGCTCGCACACATGATTCTATGTATACTCATGTGTACATTTGTACACATTGTGGACGTACATGACACCTTGTAAAGTTTTATTATGATAGAATAAATGTTTCAAATTTTACAAATAAATTGTTTGGGCTAGGAAATGTGCTAATCCTCATGGACCCAAAAAAGTATGGGTACCAAAATCTACCCCTATTGTATTTGATGTAGGTGTGGGCTCTCACTTGACGTGAGGGTTTTGCTGCCTTGATGGTGGATGCGTTTGAGCTTGATGGACACTACATTAGATGCATCACCTTCAAGGATGTTTAGTGGGAGGACCACCATGGTTTGGAGACCTAGAAATTAGCCCTATTAGTTTTGATAACTACCTCTAACTCCCTATTTATGTTTACATGGTTTCTCATTGATGATTTTTAGCATGTCTTGATTTTTCATATTCATTATGTTTAAATACAATGTTTATTAGACTTGTGATATACATATATAGTATTTGAGATACACTCATGTTTATATGTACTATTATTTTTGTGTTCTCACTATATTTTAGCTATTGTATATATTCTAACTCTAAAACACATGCATTTACCCTAATGATCATGTTTGTTTGTGATTTTGCACTTCATGTTTTTGATTACTTATTTAGATGAAGTTTTCGTTAAAACTTGTGTTTATACTTGTACAAGTAGTGAGCTACACTTTATTATTATGTGGTTGTACTTTATTGCTCATTGGTACTCAATACATGTACTTGTATAACCTAATTTTGATTATTCTTTTATTTATACTTATTTTTCCTATTTTTGTACATATTATCATAAAAAATATAAATGTTGTTTAGCTTCATGTATATGTCAATTTTGTCCAAAACTTTAAATATACATGTTTATCATAGAGTCACTTGCTTTTCATGCAATTTTTTTGGACTCGTTTATATTCGGGATATGTATGTATACTTTTAGTTTCAACAAAACATACATATACCTCGAATCGTATTTAGTTTTGATGATTTCTTGCTTTTAATAAAAGAAAATTCATATGAGTTTTAATGCCTTATTTTCATGATTTTGTTGATTAATAATTCTTACACTCTATATTAGTGTTTACTCATAATTTTTGAGCCTATATGTACTTTATTACTATTTGAGTATCGATAATCATGTGATTTTCATGTTTTCATGAATATATTCATGTTTTATTTCTTACTTGAAGGATTTCGTACTAGTTTTCAAAATTATCTTTAAAACTAGTCTTTATTCTTCAATTGGTAGAGTTTTCAAACTATGCTAAAATATTTTCAAATCATGATTTTTGAAAACCCTACCTTTCAAGGGCGGTTGGATGGATGACCTGCCTTGTATAACGTTATTGAATATCTTTTAAACTTGTGCATAAATAGGGTGGTAGGTATGAGTTATACACCTTATTTCATTTCTGTATACTCATATTTGTTTCTTATACATGTATGCTTCAAATTTTAATTGATATTTTCATTTTCATACATACATATATATGATTTGATTATGCTTGTTTTACAATATCTTTACATTCTTAAAGCACAAATTATGTTTATATTAAGCTTGATTTTATTCCAAATATTAATTGGTATCTTTACAATGCTTATGCATTGATTTCAATTGGTATTTTAATTGCTAATCATTTCAATTAGTTTTTCAATTGGTATTTCAATTGGTATTTATTTGGTATCAAAATGTACTTCATGTTTCACCTTCAATTGGTATCAAAATATATTATTGGTATCTTAGAAAAAAATATTTTTTACCAGTAGTATCAACATTTATTTTTGTCAACTACTATTTGATTTCATTGATATCAAAATTTATTTTGTTGACTTCAAGAAATTTCAAAATTTTATTTTAAAAGTGGTTTCAAAATTTGTTGATATATATTGTGCCTACATAAAAGGGGAGCTTAATATCCCCTCTATATATAGATTAATATTGAGTGTACTTTCCATTGAAGTGATTGACCTCTCTTTGTTAGGTAGTACACGTGTGTAGAGGGAGCTTAACAAATCCATTTATACATTGTATATTATGCTTTATGCGGGTTAGGGTCTAGTCATCCCTTCTTCATGTAATGCATGTATGCAGGGGGAGCTAACTTATCGTCTCTCTCCTCTTCATGAATGTATATCACATATACATCTTTATTATTTGATTGTCCTCATCTCTTTGTTGATGAATTGACAAAAAGGGGGAGAAAAATTTAGTGAGTTTATATATGCATTGCTTAATATTAGTATTTATGCATATATCTGTTGTTTAGTTTATGCATTTCATTGAATATTTATTTGTTTATTTGCTATGCATGAGTTAAGGGGGAGCTTCTATGAAGCTCATCTTTAATCTATGCATATATAACCCAATGAGTTTTGTCATTATCAAAAAGAGGGAGATTGTTGGCCCAAAAGCCCATCACTCTAGTTTTGATGATGATTAACTCATGTAGTTTTCATACTAATGATCTTGTGTTTATATAATTTTAGTTATTGATCAAGATCTTAGTAGGTGCTTAGCTTCAACAAAGAAGCTTTGAAGCTAACACATGTAGATTCAAGAGCTCGCTCGCCAAGATCGCATCTAGCACACGAATGGACTCAAGCTCTTTGGATCGTGTTTGGATCGAGTTGACTTGGAGAAGGAATTCTAAAAGAAAACCTCGGTTTGTTCAGTTTAAGTTTGTGTTAGATCTTGTGTAAGATTGACTAGTGTTGATATGCTCAAGTTCACACATACACACACACAAGTTCAAGACGTTTGGTTTTTGGTTTAACCGGTTTTGAATTTCAACTATACATATATATGGTTTTTATGAATAGCTAGAATCAAAACAAGTTTACATGGTTTAATGTATATTGGATTTCATCTATATATATCTATACTTCATATATTTAGAAAAACTTATTTTTATGATTCTATTTCATATATTTAGAGTTTTGTATTTAACAAAACTTATTTTGAATTTAATATCAAATATATAGATATATCTTTTATATGTGTATTGGATTCTATCCATACACTCTATGCTTCAAAAAAAATTTAAATATCTTATTTTTTGTATTTATACAAGTTTGAGAAAAATCAGATTTTTATTTCAAAGTTTGGTCTTCGGAAAATACCGATTTTGTGTTTAAGCTTAATTTTTATACCACAAAAATAGCTCAAATAGTTTGTAATATGTGTTGTTTTTTGATCACACATATTTGTTCTTCAAATATTCATAAGAATGTATTTTTGTGAAATTGATGAGAATTTATGGGATTTTATAGAAGTTAAAAAGACAAAGTTTCTAGTCTTATATCCCTGCTTGAGCCTGCTGGCGGTCAACGGACCAGTCGACCGAACCAGAGCTCGGTCGACTGGTCGGTCGGTGATGTGCAGAAGAACGTGCACAAGCCCAACCTATAAGGCCGGTCGACCGGGCGGTCGACCAACTGTAACTACCCAACTCTCGGGTAGTGTAGGTCGACCGGGCGGTCGACCGACAGGCTATGTGCCTTTAGGCTCGGTCGACCGGGCGGTCGACTGGTGGCTCAACCGTCAGAAATATGACCGTTGGCCGATCGACCGGAAGATCAAAACTGACCTTTTCTGGCTGCCAACGGCTATATTCTTGAGAGCCTATATAAAAGGATTCTTTTGGGCTGTTTTCAACAAGATTTCTCAAGAGCTATTTTTCTATCTTTTCAAGTGTTTAGCGACAAGTTTTAAAAGGAGTTTTTGAGCCAAAAAGTTTTATCTTTTTATTTGTTTTTTTAGTGTTGGAAAAATCAAAGAAAAGAGAGTCTTTGGGAAATTGGTTTTACAAATCTGTTTGGTGTTTTTCTCAAGTGTTTTTCTTTATTATTCTATTTTTCAAACACTTTATTTTCTCACACTTGAGCTATCATCTCTAATCATGTTTATAGGATCTTGTTTTTGTGAGAAAAAATTATTTGTGGTCTATTGTGATCACCTATTTTTGTTTGTGGTCTATTGTGATCACCAAGATTGTAATCTCTTATTTTCTTTGGCTTTGTGCATATCCCTCTTGTGTAGAGGTGATTGTGTTTGAGTTTTGACTTTGTGCCTTATCCCTATTGTGTAGAGATGATTGTGGTTTGGCTTTGTGCCTATCCCTTTTGGGTAGATGTGGTTGTATTTGAGAAAGGAGTAGTGCACTCTAAGTGTAGAGTTGTAATTCCTCAGTGGAGGTCCCTTTGTGGAAGGTCTTGTGCGGGCATAGTGAAAATTCTTCTGTGTGAAGGCGAGGACGTAGAGCAGTGGCTCGAACCTCGAAACATATCTTATTGTTTGCGTTTGATCCACTGTCTCTAAACTCTATCTCTCTTATATCTGCATTGCTTTATGTTGCACATATATATATATATATATATATATATATATATATATATATATATATATATATATATCTATATATATATATATATATATATATATATATATATATATATATATATATATATATATATATATATATGCAAGATATAGTTGTGTGTCCATACTTGTGTTGAACCAAAAGAGCTTCATATAGCACCTCAACTCTTAATCTAGAGGAATCTCGAGGAGATAGTCCAGAGCCCTTCACCGTGCATTCGATTACACTCTTTGGTTACACATAGTGTGTTGCAACTGAGTTTTTAATTTCACATCATTTGTCATTAGATTAGCTAGTACGCCTATTCACCCCCCCTCTAGGTGTATTTCAATTGGTATCAGAGCCTACGCTCATGATATTCAGTTTAACCACCTAGCAGTGAGATCTTGGATTGCTAATCTAGATTTGCATTTGCATATAGTATTGTTTACTCATGGATTTCCTTGCCCCTCCCATGTATGATGTTACCAACATTGATATGCGGAAGTATAGGATGAGTGCATACCTTAAATGCCTAGGATTGCATGTTTACCTAGCCACTATCAAAAAATCTTATCTTGATAATGACAAGTACATTTGAGGCTAATAGACAAGCCTTAGAGGCACTTAGGTACACACTTAGCAAATATCAATTTTCTATGATTTCTCATTGTGATTCCGCTTTTGCAGTGTGGAATTAATCGGTCGCCGACATTGCACATTCATTATCACATTCTCATACTTATTATATAATAAACTCTGCTTTTAATCCTAATTATTGTCTAATTTATATGCAGGCCATTGCTAAAGGAAAGGAAAGAGAAACGAGCCCAAAAGCTCATCAAAATTCTGATTTAATTCAGAATTAATTCAAAATCAGAAAATAAGGCAGATCATGGTAAATCAGAGAAGTTGAAGACCGGTTAAAACAAATCTTTAAAAATCAATTAGTTAAAATCAAAAATCAAAGGCAGTTTCGTCAAATCCAGGAGCTGAAACGGAAAATCCAGAATCAGATAAAGAAAAATTGCTAAAGCAGGAGCTGTACCCTGATTGAAACTTGAACGAGAGAATAAATATGTACAAAAATAAAAATAAATAATCAAAGAATTAGAAGGTTAGATTCTTCTCGTTGTTCAATTCTATCCGCTGTAGTAAGGGCCAAAGCGGGTCGTGTTCCATAGGGAGAGAGGCGATGGAAGCGTTTGTAGCACGGTATATCTGTAGTTGATTGGTAGTGAAAAGTGCATTTTTATCATCATATTTACCATCACATTTTCATATTTATTCATTTAATTCTGCACATTTATTAATAATTTGTAATTTATTGTGTGCAGGCTTCGAATTATTATTTTAATAATAAACAAAGCTTAAAGAGCCCAAAAGCCCAGATCCAAGCCCATATTTGAAGCCCAAGAGTCAAAGTGCAAATAGCAGATTGTCAAAGTGCAAATACACAAAGGGCTGAAGTTGCAAATATCAAAGATAAGGGAAGGATAGACTTCTACCCAACCCTAAACTCTTGCAGATGAGAATGAAAAGAGTGCAGAGATAAGGAAATTCGTTTAAAAGAGATTGGGAGAATTCAAAATCTAGGTAACTTGATTATCAAGTTATCTCGAAATCCCAATATGAAGAGCCAGGATCATACTTCCAGAAGCAAGCGCCCAGATGGACGGACCAGGTGAGGCCACGCGCCAAAGCGCGTGGCCAGATTCCACAAAAATGCCGCAAATCCGCGGCAAAATCCAAGATTCCGCAGCACTTTGATCTCATCTGGATACCAGATTTCGTGGGCTACTTCATCCGGGACTCTTCGGCCTTCTGCACCTATAAATACCCCCTGCAGTGCAACGTACAGGGTCGTCCAGAGGCGAGCCAAGGGCCAAAAGCTAGGGTTTTTAGTTTCTAGGTTAGATTTTCTTTTCTTTTTATTTTCAAGAGAGAGAGAGAGGCTTATATTGAGCGTGACACCGATGTACCCTTCCTCTTCTTTGCATTTGTATTCAGCAATAAAGGTAATTATTTTTCTTTTGTTCATTGTTCTGATATTTTATTTTTCTTTTTGTTTTCCTTTCTTTTTCTCTGTGATCTCTTGTGGTTGTTGATGAACATGCAAGTGGATTCCAAAAGCAAGTATAACTAAGCTATGTGAGAACCAGCGATAGTTCATGAAGACGTTCTCCTCCAAGCTACGCATCACTTCGTTCTTGATATGCTTGACGATATAATGTGCACAGGGATTGAGTTCGAGTTTATGATCTATGCGTGGAACGCCTCCTAAGCAAGGTAGAACATGTAAGGTTTTCACGTTTTTTTCTTCAACCAAACTCAAGTAAGTATTCTTTTCTTTCCTTTTCTTTTCTTTTCTTTTTTGTAGATTAAATCACAACTTCTCCCAATTCTTTATTTGCTGACCATTGTAAATACCACTTCCTTTCTAACTTAACTAATAAAAATAAAAACTTTAGAGATAACTTGCTTAACGCTTCCATCGCAGTCCCTCCCTGAGGATCACGACCCGCATAGTCTTGCTACAGCGGATTAGAATTGAGAACTTGCACATCCTATTCTTAAAACTAAAATACTATCTTTTGTGTGCAGGAAATCTCAGTCAACAAATTGGCGCCGTTGCCGGGGAGGGACGGTAAGTTTATCTCTAAAACAAAAATTTAATTTTTAACTAATTCTTTATTCTTTTCTGTTTGCAGGTTTGGAGAACAGGAAACAGAAACAGAGCAGCATCAAGGACATACAGCAACCCAGTGCCTCTGCCCTCGAAGGCAGAGCACCAGGGCCTACATATTTGCCGCAGATCTGCGGCAAAAGCCGCAATTCTGCGGCAATAGTAGTTCACTACTAATTTGGTTTTCTGCAGGTTGCTGCAAATTGTAAATTCTGTTTACTGCTCTGTTTATTTTGTTCTATGATATACCTGCTTACTGCTAATTAATTCAACAGTAAACTATTTGTTGTTAAAGATAAAAATTAATTAGACGTTTGCATATTAGGCACGTGTCTTTTCAATTCATTTATTTTTACTGTTGAAGAGTGCTGGAGCAAGGTACGTACGCATTGCATGTAGAATAGGACTCATCTCTTGGTTGATTTTCTGCTTTGAGTGAATCTTATCTACTTATCTTGTACACTTGCACTAATTCATCTTAAGGGCATAACCCATTAACAAGATAAGGTGGGGATTTCATCACCCTTCCTTAGCCCAAAAATCATATTCCGAGCACTCACTAACCCAAGCCTAACTAAAACTGAGTAGACGTTGGCCCTAGGGACATCTCGGACTCAATTAGGAGAATATCCTAAGGGGGAACAGTGTTGGAAGTTGACTCTTGTCAAATCAGTGTCTAGGAAAGGGATTGAGGGCCGAAAGCCCGAAGATTGGTGGTTATTTAATTAAGGAACGTCTTTGACGGAAAACCTCCCACCACTCTTGCCCTGACCTGGCTGATTAACTTGTGGTCAAAGTCTGCACCCTACCTCCCGTGGACAGTCTAACCAGTTAGGAGTCGTCTAGGTCATAGGTCTACCCTAACTTAGGTTAGAATTTTTCTTTTTTTTTTGTTTGTTTATTTGTTTGTTTTGTTTGTGTTGGTGTGATATGGCATATAATAATAATTCCTATTTTAATCCATATTACACACCTAACTATTATTCGGATATTACCAACCCGGCATATCATAACTTTGACCAACCTAGTGTGCCGGAATGGTCTTATCCGAATCACTATAACCCACACCCTCCATCTTATGACTATAATTTCCATAATAATTTCAACTCGTCACAGAGTTCATGGGGTTTCGAGTCCCCCGAGTCTAATTATCAACCAAATTGTCCTTCATATTCATCTAGTCCACACTCTTTCAATGATTCATACTCAGATCCACCTATTCAGAATAGATTACCATCTATCGGGGAAATGATAAGTATGAATGAGTCCAAGCAACAGTCACCATCAATCTTAGACATGATGATGCGTGAGTCCACCGACTCACAACTTCATCACGATTACCCTTCCTATTTTCAAGTCCAATCAGAACATGATGCACCTATCGACTATGAAAGGATGCTTGCTGCCATGACTCAGGCTAGATTAGCCCGTGATCATGATATAGATATGATGGTTCAATCTTTACGTTCTCACAGTTCGGCCATTTCTGCTTTCGCTGACCATTCGCTTAGAGCCGACGAACCAGTTGCTTTGGACAACAAGATTCTAATTCAGTACCATCATGTGAACTTGTTGAAACTCCAATTCTTGATAATTTGGCAAGTTTTTCCTTTCCTGAAATAGAACTTGAGCATGAATATGATCATGATCTCCCACTTGATGATTCAATTTTACTTTCTGATTCAATAATGACTCCAGTGTCTCCACCTGATTTCATTTTTCCCGAGTCAACATTGGATCCTGTTCCAATTCATAATGAAATTGAATCACCCATTTCAAATGATCATATTGAACTTGACCAATTGTGCAATTTTGAAAATCCTATGGATAAATTGGCAAGTTCTTTTTATTACATTGAACCCAATGAGATATGTGACCTAGATTCTCAAATCTATGATCAAATTCAAATTCCTGAATCATTATTGACTCCTGTTCTGTTACCTGAATTAGGTAATCTTTTAGAGTCAGTTTTGATTCCACACCTATCATTCCTGAACTTGAATCACCAACATTGAGTCACATGCCATTGTGGGAAGATGATTGTGGACTTGAGCTTAAACTTATTGATTTGGACCCACTTCCTAAACTTAGCCCGACTCCTGAGCCCTTACTTGATTTGAGCTTCTTCCCTGAGTCGGTATTCGTTCCCGCACCTATAATGTACAAGTCAATAATTCCATCTTTTCATACTCCATTTTGGGACAAGGAGGTTGACACAATTAACTCTGAAATTTATTATGAAATTTGGAAATTTGATGGGGTGGAAATTCTTAAAAATGATTATACATATATTTTAGTGGGTTATGTAAGGGAAATTTCTGGTGGGTTCCACCAACCATTATGTTATCTTGATTGGGTAGCAACGCTTGGCCCAATTAGACCACCACCGGAACACCCCCTAAGGTAATTTTCTGCCTTCCCTTGTTCTGTTTCATGCATATATGCATTCATTCATACATTGAGGACAATGCATGAGATAAGTGTGGGGGTGGGCTTTACTAACATACTAACATAGGTAGAAACTAACAAAAATTTGCAAAAAAAAAAAAAAAATCTGAAAAAAAAAAAATTTAAAAAAAAAATGTTATAAAAAGAAAGTATTTGACTTATTTTTTGAAAGAAATCTAAGTTAGTTTTAAGGATTAGGAAAATCATGATTAGGATTTCTAAAAACTTGGTCAAAATAAATAAATTGTTTAATTTTTAGGTATAGGAGAAGAAATTGAATAATTAATTAGTCTTGATTTTACCTTAATGATGTATGCATACCTAATGCATATCTAGGATTCTAAAACGAAGACCTTTGTGCCTCATATATAAAAAAAAAAAATAAAAAAAAAGAAGAAAAATCACTAATTAAGCTGGATACATGTGCCTCAAGAAGCATAAGTATTCACGCCTAAAGGTGAGTAATAAATAAAATAAAGCTTTTAGTTTTGTGGCCTAGTTCACTCGAATTTGAGTCCGCGGGGTGTTTTCTCACTTGGTGCCCTAAAGCCGACCGGTTCGGGAGCCACCGACTTTAAGTTCGCTACATGGGTGGATTAGAAAGCCTAAGAAAACTGAGAAATATTATACATGTATTAACACATCTATTAGTCAATTAGTTAGGTATGAGGGCCTTAAGAAGCCTTGATACTTATACGAAAGAAAATTAGATGAGTTATACATGCCCAAAAAAAAATTATATTAACACATCTAATAGTCAATTAGTTAGGTATGAGGGCCTCAAGAAGTCTTGATACTTACACGAAAGAAAATTAGATGATGTTATAAAAATAATAAAGAGGCATGAGAGTCCAAGTTAAGGAATTCCTAGTAAAAATTCATAAGGATGCATATGATTTTTGGTAACGAAAAAGACTATACACAAAATTCAATTTTGATCCTTACTTAAAAATGAAAACAATTTACTTTATAAAGACTAAGTCTAAGAATGAATAAAAATGAGGATCCTAAAAACTTATAGACTACTTAGTTTCTTCAAACGTATTTCAAATATTTTCTTTTTTATGGATTTTGTGGGTGTAATCCGCTGAAAACCCTCACGAGACAACACTCGTCCTCTAGGGTAACCTAGAGGTTTAACGGCTTGTTGCACGTGCTAAGTGCAATCGTGATTCCTACGAAAGTGAGTTAGGTTAGATAATTTTTCTTTTTTCTTTTTGATTTTTACTCGAGGACGAGCAAAAAGATAAGTGTGGGGTGTGATTGGTAGTGAAAAGTGCATTTTTATCATCATATTTACCATCACATTTTCATATTATTCATTTAATTCTGCACATTTATTAATAATTTGTAATTTATTGTGTGCAGGCTTCGAATTATTATTTTAATAATAAACAAAGCTTAAAGAGCCCAAAAGCCCAGATCCAAGCCCATATTTGAAGCCCAAGAGTCAAAGTGCAAATAGCAGATGTCAAAGTGCAAATACACAAAGGGCTGAAGTTGCAAATATCAAAGATAAGGGAAGGATAGACTTCTACCCAACCCTAAACTCTTGCAGATGAGAATGAAAAGAGTGCAGAGATAAGAAAATTCGTTTAAAAGAGATTGGGAGAATTCAAAATCTAGGTAACTTGATTATCAAGTTATCTCAAAATCCCAATATGAAGAGCCAGGATCATACTTCCAGAAGCAAGCGCCCAGATGGACGGACCAGGTGAGGCCACGCGCCAAAGCGCGTGGCCAGATTCCACAAAAATGCCGCAAATCCGCGGCAAAATCCAAGATTCCGCGGCACTTTGATCTCATCTGGATACCAGATTTCGTGGGCTACTTCATCCGGGACTCTTCGGCCTTCTGCACCTATAAATACCCCCTGCAGTGCAACGTACAGGGTCGTCCAGAGGCGAGCCAAGGGCCAAAAGCTAGGGTTTTTAGTTTCTAGGTTAGATTTTTTTTTTTTTATTTTCAAGAGAGAGAGAGGCTTATATTGAGCGTGACACCGATGTACCCTTCCTCTTCTCTGCATTTGTATTCAGCAATAAAGGTAATTATTTTTCTTTTGTTCATTGTTCTGATATTTTATTTTTCTTTTTGTTTTCCTTTCTTTTTCTCTGTGATCTCTTGTGGTTGTTGATGAACATGCAAGTGGATTCCAAAAGCAAGTATAACTAAGCTATGTGAGAACTAGCGATAGTTCATGAAGACGTTCTCCTCCAAGCTACGCATCACTTCGTTCTTGATATGCTTGACGATATAATGTGCACAGGGATTGAGTTCGAGTTTATGATCTATGCGTGAAACGCCTCCTAAGCAAGGTAGAACATGTAAGGTTTTCACGTTTTTTTTCTTCAACCAAACTCAAGTAAGTATTCTTTTCTTTCCTTTTCTTTTCTTTTCTTTTTTGTAGATTAAATCACAACTTCTCCCAATTCTTTATTTGCTGACCCATTGTAAATACCACTTCCTTTCTAACTTAACTAATAAAAATAAAAACTTTAGAGATAACTTGCTTAACGCTTCCATCGCAGTCCCTCCCTGAGGATCACGACCCGCATAGTCTTGCTACAGCGGATTAGAATTGAGAACTTGCACATCCTATTCTTAAAACTAAAATACTATCTTTTATGTGCAGGAAATCTCAGTCAGTAGTCAAGACTTAGAAGAAAGGTTGGTTGAAGTTTAAAATAAGAAAGTAGATCTAATCAAGAGAGAGAGTCTATATCGCTAATCTACCTTCACAATTAGTCTTGATCTAGGGGTTGTATCGTTTAAACTAATAAAACATTCATCTAAGTTGTTAACCCTAAGTAAGAAGAGTAAGATGTCCAACTTAACTTGTCTGCACTACACCAAGCCAAACTCTAATTTTATCCTAAGCCAAAGCCAATCCCTAATCATTAAACTATGCCAAACCATACCCCTAAACTTAATCTAAAGCTAAACCCTACTCTAATCCGAAACCAAGCCCTAATTATCTAAATCATTAAGTTGGACTATCATCACTAAACTTAAAAGGATTAATCTAACCCTATATTGTAAATTCATTAGACTAATCAACTAACCCTATATCTAACCCTAGTCGATCCAGTGATTAGCTACCCTGAAATTATTCTAGCCTAGCATCCTTTTTGTTTTAACCATCTTTTATTTTTAAGATCTTTAAAGAAAAGAAAAGGAAGGAAGGAAGATTAAAGCAACACTAAAAACCAAACCAAGAATAAAGAAATAAAAAGGTAGATCTGAAATTAAAAGAACAAGAATAAGAACATAAAAAAAAGATAAGCTTTATTGATGCAATCCTTGGGTACAAGCTCCTTCTCCTTCCTCCTTACAATAGCTAAGTCAAATCCTACAAAGAAGAGAACTTAAAAGAGGCTAAACTAATCTAATAAAAAAAACCCTAAATCCTTAACTCTAGCCTTATTCTTTATCTCTCTGGATGAGGTGCTCTGTGCGTACTGCAGGGGGTCCTTTTTATAGAAGAAAACAAGAGGAATAGGAAGCGTATGAAGATAGAAGGAGCTAAATATTTCTGAATTTGAATTCTTCTCTTATCTTCAAACTTAATTTGATTTATCCAGAATATTATGTAGAAATTCAATTCTGATATGCAAATTGTTACCATGTTGATCATTGAATATGGATCATCAGACGGCTGAATTTGAAAGTGTAATCAACATAAGAGTGGTAGTCCCTCAAGTCTTCTTTCTGAAGTATCTTGAATCATCAAATTTGAGTTTCGATAGAGAATGTTATTATTGAAATAATAAAGATTGTCCAATCTGAATCCGAATTAAATTCAAATTTTCTCTCCTTTATCTTAATTTTGTGGTGCAAGCGACCTGGTTCAAATAGAAGTCCATCTCTATTTTTAATTAGGATGATGATTCATTTTGTTCTATCCTTCTCCTCCTCTAGGTTTTAATTTAAAACCCAAATTTAAATGAGATAGAAAAGATGCTTCCTTTATTTTCTCAATTAATCTTTATTTTCATATTTTTGTGGGCTTTTGGCTTCAACTGGGCATCATTTATTTATTATTTAATTATTCAAGGCCTACACAAAACTAAACAATAAAACATTATATAACAGTGCTTTATAAAAGAATAAGTAGGGAAATATGATGATCAATATGATGATAAATATGCACTTTTGACTACCTATCACACCCCCACACTTATCGTTTTACTCGTCCTCAAGTAAAAATAAAAAGGAAAAGAAAATAAAACCTAACCTATCCTAACTCACTTTCGTAGGAATCACGTTTGCACTTAGCACGTGCAATAAGCCGCTAAACCTCTAGGTTACCCCTGGAGGACGAGTGTTGTCTCGTGAGGGTTTTCAATGTATTACACCCACAAAATCCATAAAAGAAAAGAAAATGTTAGTGATTAAATTTTTTATTTTGAAAAAGGAGAGAAATATTTGAAATATGTTTGAAGAAACTAAGCAATCTATAAGTTTTAGAATTTTCATTTTTATTCATTTTTGAACATAGTCTCTATACAATAATTCGTTATCAATTTTAGGTAAGGATTAAAATTGAATTTTATATAGTCTCTTTTGTTACCCTAAGTCATATGCATCCTTGTGAACGTGAATCTTTACTTAGGGATTCTTTAACTTGGACTCACATGCCTCTTTATTTTATATATATATATATATATATATATATATATATATATATATATATATATATATAATATGTATAACTCATCTAATTTTCTTTTGTATAAGTATCAAGGCTTCTTGAGGCCCTCATACCTGTGTTAGTACATATATAAATAATATTTCTTAGTTTTCTTTGGCTCTGTAATTCACCCATGTAGCGAGCCTAAGCTCGGTGGCTTCCAAACCGGTCGGTTTTAGGGCACCGGGTGAGAAAACACTCTACAGACTTAAGGAGTCGAGTGAACTAGGCCACAAAACTAAGGACTTTATTTATAAAATCATCTTTAGGCGTGAATACTTATGCTTCTTGAGTCACATGTATCCAGCTTAATTAGTGAATTTTTTATTTATATTATTATATATATTTTTTTCAATAAGGCACAAGAGTCTCTGTCTTAGAATCCTAGATGTGTAAGTGTATTAGATATGCACATTTCATTAAGGTAAAAATCAAGACGAATTACTTATTCAATTTTTCCTCCTATACCTAAAAATCCAACAATTTATTTTATTTTGACCAAGTTTTTAGAAATCCTAATCATGATTTTCCTAATTCTTAAGATTAACTTGGATTTCTTTCAAAAGATAAGTCAAAATATTGTTTTCTTTTTCAATATATATATATATATATTTGTTAAGTTAATATTAACCTAAAGTTAGTAAGTTAATCATTATATTAGTCTAGTTAGTAAATATTTTTCTTTTTTAGAAATAAAAAGAAAATTTTTGTTACGTTAATAACCTAAGATTAGTGAGCTATGTTAACGGCAACCTACAGTTAGTCAATAATCTATGTTAAAAAAATATTTTTTTTATTCTTTTATTTATTTATTTATTTTAAAAAAAGTTAAGCGTTAGTACCCTCCCCCACACTTATCTCATGCATTGTCCCCAATGTATGAATGAAATGCATGCATGAAATAAAGTGTAAAAAGAGAGGAAGAATAATAATTATAATATACAAATATATGTACAACACATGTTTCTCCCATACCTATATCTTTTTAGGTTTCATTCCTCTAGCTCTCTTTCCATCATTCCAATGGGTTCTCTTTATAGGGCACAATAGGGAGATTATTCTTTTTATCATTTTTATGTTCATCCTCTCCAATTTGTTCCCCAATTTCCTCAATTTCTTTCTACTCTTCTTCCCTCTTCCACTCTTCATAAATTCATCATCGTCATCAAAAAATACTATTGGGGCATACACAACATAAATACCTAGAATTTTGAGCTCATCCTCATATATCTCCTCAAAACTTGAATTAACCATTTCTCTCGGAGGTGCGAAACTAACCAAAACATTCCTAATTGATTCATCCAAACAGTTAAGTTCATCTTCGATGAGGTTTTTAAAGCTTTTGTCAATTTGAGGTTCTTGAGTTATGTTTTCAAACGATTGATCATTAGTTGGTTCATTGAATAAGAAGATACTTAAATCAAGTTTCCCTCTTTCAAAGGGAACTCAAGACGTAACATACGTTTTCTCACCACTATGATCGCATTTATTTTTAAACAATATATCAAGAAATAGAGGCTAATCATCTTCAAGGTTGAGAACACTAGATTCTAACTCTTCATCACCCTTTGATTCTAGTGTGATCTCTTCTTTGTGCTCACTAGTCATATCCTCAATGAGGTTGACCTCAAAAGGTTCGTCAATGATGTCATAGGTTTTTCTACCTAGGTTGAAGACATTGACTTCCTTGGTCAAGTCTCCAAATGTCAATCTCATGGATCCGTTCCTGCAATTGATAATTGCATTTGTGGTTGCAAGGAATGGTTGACCTAAGATGACTGGAGTTTGAGACCTAGGGTTTGACACGGGTTGTATCTCTAGCACAATGAAATCTACTGGGTAGATAGACTCTCCAACCCTAATTAGGACATCGTTGATTTCTCCTTTTGGAACCTTAATTGATCTATCAGCTAGCTGAATCGTAACTTGGGTCGGGCTCAGTTTGCCTAGCCAAAGTTGTTGGTAAACGGAGAAGGGGAGCAAATTAATGCTAGCACCTAAATCAAGAAGTTCTCGACCTATTTCAGCTTGACCTATTATGCACGCTAGGGTAGGGCAACCGGGATCCTTGTACTTGACTGGGATTTGGTTAGACAATAGCTCACTAATACTAGTGGCTAAAAAAAACTTTTTGGGCACGCTAGTCTTCCTCTTCTTGGTGCACATGTCTTTTAGAAACTTTGCGTAACCAGGACTTGTTGTATTGCCTCAAGAAGTGGGCTGTTTAGCTTTACTTTGTTGAATATTTCTAAAATTTTCTCCATTGTGCACTATTATTACACTTAAGCCTATTGGGTATGGGGCTTTGGGTGTGTGCACCGATTCAGCTGGTTGATCTTTTTGGGGTTCATTCGAGCTAGGAGGAGTGGAACTAGAAGGGGTCGATGGTTGAGTCGAGTCTTGTGGCATCATCACTTGGTTATCAACTACTTTTTCCAACCTTAATGTGTGGACCAAGTTACATTGATTCATATCTTGAGCTTCAATAGCCTGTCTAGTGTTCCTAGGGTTTGGCAATGGTTAACTTGGTAGGGTTTCTTGTTGTCTTTCACTAACGGGTTAGCTATTTGACTCATTTGGTCCCATAACCTACTCAAAGTTTGCATCACTATTTCTTGGGATTTCAAAAAGGAGTCCGTCTTTCTTTCCATAAATGCAAGTCTTGACTCCATTTGTTGGTTTTGAAAAGTGGGTGGACTTTGGTTTGGGCATTGTTGATGATATTTAGGTTGCGGGGCTTGGTTAGAGAATTTGGACCTAAATTGATTCTTTTGTGGGCCCCAAGCAAAGTTAGGGTGGTTTCTCCAACCGTGATTGTAAGTGGGTGAATATGGATTATTAGCTGGCCTATCAAAGGCTGCATTCGAGTGTTCGGGGACTCCTTGTTGAGTTAGAAATATTAGACACTCCGCCATTACATGAGACATGGACTGACAGTAAGTACAGCTTGCAGGGAATGCTGGGCTGACTTGGTTCACGACTTGCTCTCTAGTTCCTAGTGTCTCAAACTTGATCTCTAAAGACTCTATTTTTCACACCATGCTTGTCAATTTAGCTTCATGATCTATATGATCCTCTATGGAATAGGCACCTCCTTGGGAAGTGATCGAGTCGTTCGACTTAATCTTTTCCGGATTTGGTTGTCATTGATGGTCTTATCAGCCAAGTCCTCATATAAGGCCCATCCCTTCGTTTCATTTTCACCCAAAAATCCCCTTGGGCACATGGATTCTAGAAGGGTCTTAGTAGAATAATCTAGACCATCATAGAGAGATTGACAAAGTCGCCATTTCTCTATCCCATGATGAGGGTATTGAGTAAGTAGGTCCTTGAACCATTCGAAGAGTTTCCAAAAAGGTTCATTTGGCAATTGTCTAAACTGCAAGATGCTATTCCTAATTTGAGCAGTCTTATGAACAGGATAGAATTTCTTCAAGAATGCCTTGACAAAATTATCCCATGATGATATGGAGCCGGCTTCTAGACTATTGAGCCATTTCTTTACTAAGTCTTTCAATGCAAATGGGACAAAGCGAAGTTTAATACCATCTACTCTTAAGTTGGCTATTTTCATCATGAGGCATACTTCCTCGAACTCTCGAACGAAAAAGCATGCATCCTCGGACTCAAATCCATGAAACTTTGAAAGAATGTTTATGTATTGGGGTTTAACTCAAATTGGTTGTCCCCAACATCAGGAAGGCTAATACATGAAGGTAGAGAGGTCCTAATATGATAGAACCTATCTTGCAACGTTGGTTGTTGAGCCATATCTTCGGTTTTGGGTAGTGAACTGTTTCTACTTAGTCTAGATGTAGCCGGGTCTCTTGACCAAGCTGACATGCAAAGTTAAGTTACTAAAGTTAACAAATAAGTTCACCCAAGTCAAACAAGTCCTAGTCTAAGCAATCAATCCTAGTCTAAGTTAGCCTAGACGTAGACGACTCCTAACTTTAGGTTATCCTTGGGAGGTCTATTGCCGACCCTAACCACAAGTTAATCGGCCAGGTAGGTGGCAAGGTTGGTGGGAGGTTATCCGTCAAAGACGTTTCTTAATTAAATAACCACCAACCTTCAGGCTTTCGGCCCTTAATCCCCTTCCTAGATACCGATTTGGCAGGAGTTAGTTTCGAACAACCTCCTCCTTCGGTCAACCTCCTAAATGAGTCCGAAGTCAACCTAGGGCCAACATCTAGTCAAATTTTAGTTAAGGTTAGGATGGTGCGTGCACGGAATGTGGTTTATGGGCCAAGAAAGGGTGATGAAATCCCCACCTTATGTTATTCATGAGTTATGTCCTTAAGATCTTTTAAATGTGTACGTGTCAAACAAAAGAATCAAAACACACTATAATGAACTAAGTCAAATAAGGGTGTTTCCTATTCTATATGCAATGCGTCACGTACCTTTGGTCTCCAGCACTCATCAACAATAAAATAAAAAAGAGAAAAATAGACAATGCCCCTAGATGCAACGTCTAAACTTTTTTTTATTAGGTTTCGAGCACGTCATCATGTAGTGTCAATAATTTTTTTTAATTAGAACTAGGGTTAAACTATCTCTGTTAGGACCTAAAACTAGGTTAAATTAAAAACTTAGGTGTACAGTAGACTAACCTTAGAAACTCTCTTTTGATGCCCCTGCAGAACAGAAACAACAAATTAGGGTTAAAATTACCGTGTCGTTCCCTCGCCGGCAATGGCGCCAAAATTTTGATTGAAACTTGAACGAGAGAATAAATATGTACAAAAATAAAAACAAATAATCAAAGAATTAGAAGGTTAGATTCTTCTCGTTGTTCAATTCTATCCGCTACAGTAAGGGCCAAAGCAGGTCGTGTTCCACTGGGAGGGGGCGATGGAAGCGTTGGCAACACGGTATATCTGTAGTCAAGACTTAGAAGAAAGGTTGGTTATAGTTTGAAATAAGAAAGTAGATCTAATCAAAAGGGAGAGTCTAGGTCGCTAATCTACCTTCACGACTATCGCGATCTAGGTGTTGTATCCTTTTAAACTAATAAAACATTCATCTAAATTGTTAACCCTAATTAAGAAGAGTAAGATGTCCAACTTAACTTGTCTCCACTATGCCAAGCTAAACCCTAATTTTACCCTAAGCCAAAGCCAATCCCTAATCATTAAACTATGCCAAACTATACCCCTAAACTTAATCTAAAGTCAAACCCTACTCTAATCCAAAACCAAACCCTAATTATCTAAATCATTAAGTTGGACTATCATCACTAAACTTCAAAGGATTAATCTAACCCTAGATTGCAAAGACTAATCAACTAACCCTAGATCTAACCCTAGTCGATCTAGTGACTAACTACCCTAGAATTATTCTAACCTAGCATCCTTTTTGTTTTAACCATTTTTTTACTTTTAAGTTCTTTAAAGAAAAGAAAAGGAAGGAAGAAACATTAAAGACAACACCAAAAACCAAACCAAGAACAAAGAAATAAAAAGGTAGACTTGAAATTAAAAGAACAAGAATAAGAATATAAAAAAGAAAAGATAACCCTAATCCTTGGGTACAAGCTCCTTCTCCTTCCTCCTTACAATAGCTAAGACAAAGCCAACAATAACTACAAAGAAGATAACTCAAAAGAGGCTAAACTAATCTAAGAAAAAAACCCCTAAATCCTTAACCCTAACTTTCTTCTTCTTCTCTCTGGATGAGGTGCTCTGTACGTACAGCAGGGGTCCTTTTTATAGAAGAAAACTAGAGGGATAGGAAGCGTATGAAAATAGAAGGAGTTAAATATTTTTGAATTTGAATTCTTCTCTTATCTACAAATTTGATTTGATTTATCCAGAATTTTATGTAGAAATTCAATTCTGATCTGCAACTTGTTATCTTATTGATCACTGAATATGGATCAACAGACGGCTGAATTTGAAAGTGTAATCAACGTAAAAGTTGTCATCCTTCAAGGCTTCTTTTTGGAGCATCTTGAATCATTAGATTTGAGTTTCGATAGAGAGTTATGATTGAAATACTAAAGAGTGTCCAGTCTGAATCTGATTTAAATTCAGATTTTCTCTCCTTTATCTTCATCTTGTGGTGCAAGCAACCTGCTTCAAATAGAAGTCCATCTCTATCTTTAATTAGGATGATGATTCATCTTGTTCTATCCTTCTCCTCCTCTAGGTTTTAATTTAAAACCCAAATTTAAATGAGATAGAAAAGATGCTTCCTTTATTTTTTTCCAATTAATTTTTATTTTCATATTTTTTGTGGGCTTTTGGCGTCAATTGGGCTTCATTTATTTATTATTTAATTACTCAAGGCCTGCACAACACTAAACAATAAAACGTTACGTAGCAGTGCTTTATAAAAGAATAAGTAGGAAAATATGATGGAAAATATGATGATAAATATGTACTTTTGACTACCTATCACACTCCCACACTTATCTTTTTGCTCGTCCACGAGTAAAAATAAAAAGAAAAAGGAAAAAAATAAAAACTAACTTATCCTAACTCACTTTCGTAGGAATCACTGTTGCATTTAGCACGTGCAACAAGTCGTTAACCCTCTTGGTTACCCTAGAGGATGAGTGTTATCTTGTGAGGGTTTTTAGTGGATTACACCCACAAAATCCATAAAAGAAAAAGAAAATGTTAGTGATTTATTTTTTATTTTGAAAAAGGAGAGAAATATTTAAAATATGTTTGAAGAAACTAAGCAATCTATAAGTTTTAGGATTATCATTTTTATTCATTCTTGAACTTAGTCTCTATACAATAATTCGTTATCAATTTTAGGTAAGGATTAAAATTAAATTTTTATATGGTCTCTTTTGTTACCCTAAGTCATATGCATCCTTGTGAACGTGAATCTTTACTAGGGATTCTTTAACTTGGACTCTCATGCCTCTTTATTATATACATATTATATATATATTTAATATGTATAACTTATCTATTTTCTTTTGTATAAGTATCAAGGCTTCTTGAGGCCCTCATACCTAACTAATTGACTATTAGATGTGTTAGTACATATATATAAATAATATTTCTTAGTTTTTTAGGCTTTCTAATTCACCCATGCAGCGAGCCTAAGGTCAGTGGCTCCAAACCGGTCAGTTTTAGGGCACCGGGTAAGAAAACACCTCATGGACTTAAGGACTCGAGTGAGCTAGGCCACAAAACTAAGGACTTTATTTATAAAATCATCTTAAGCATGAATACTTATGCTTCTTGAGGCACATGTATCCAGCTTAATTAGTGAATTTTTTAATTTATATTATTATATTTTTTTCATAAGGCACAGAGTCTTTGTCTTAGAATCCTAGATGTGTAAGTGTATTAGGTATGCACATTTCATTATGGTAAAAATCAAGACTTATTACTTATTCAATTTTTCCTTCTATACCTAAAAATCCAACAATTTATTTTATTTTGATCAAGTTTTTAGAAATTCTAATCGTGATTTTCTTAATTCTTAAGATTAACTTGGATTTCTTTCAAAGATAAGTCAAAATATTGTTTCCTTTTTCAAATATATATATTTTTTATTTTTGTTAAGTTAATATTAACCTAAAGTTAGTAAGTTAATCATTATATTAGTCTAGTTAGTAAATATTTTTCTTTTTTTAGAAATAAAAGAAAATTTTTGTTAATAACCTAAGATTAGTGAGCTATGTTAACAGCAACCTACAGTGTAACCCTCGGTTTCAGTTACTGGTATTTTCTACTGGTGATCGGTATGGCATAAATACCTATTCAGATAGTCTAAACTAAGTCTACTTTAATTCTAATAAAATTTTCTAATATTTTAGAATTTTCTTGATTTTTTTCAAAATTTTCAAAATTAATTGAAGATTCTCGAAATTCGTGACAAATCTGTGTCGCTATGCGACTTCTGGATTTTTAATTTGCAATTGGGGATGAATTTCATGAATCTGATTTCTCAATAATGCTTAAAATAATATTTGTTATTTTAAGAATTTTTAGGAATTTTTCTGAATTAAATAGGAATTTAATTGAGTTAAGAAAAGACAAAAATGAAAATAAATAAAAATAAAAAATATTAAAAAAATAAAACCCTATAATAATTCTTTCAAGTTTTGAACCCCTGACCTCCTAATTCAAACCCGCAAGCTCCCACCACTATGCCACATTGGCGTGTGGTCTAAAAGCCCAAGCCCATTTGTCACGCCCCGCTTCCCAAAATACGCTGAAATGGAGTCGTGACGAAGGTCGGCGACGTATATACGTGAGGAAAATACCCCACGTATACACGCTAAATGATTGAGACGGGAAAGGTGTATGTAAATGTTGTTTAGAATTTACCTTGGTGCTATGTATGTATAAAGTTCAATACAACCTTTCTTGTCTCCGTTATAGCGTAGAGCTATACCGTGTCGAACCTCAGGGAGAGCTAGCGATGGAAGCGTTACGAATCGTGGTGAGAAGAGTAAACGATGTCTCTTTGCTTAAAAGAATCAATAAAACACGGAACAAGAAATGCAAGAAGTGGAAGAATTGTTCATGATGAGAATGGAAAAGAGATCAAGAATAGAATTGCTAGGAAAGAAGCAAACCAAGACTAGCTTACCTTGCTACCTTACCAAAGCTTACCAAACTCCGTGATAGTGAAGGCGTGCCTCATGTTGTCACTCCATCGGCATAGGTTTCGTCTTGCGTGTTGATCTAATTACTTTCTCACTAGGATGACGGGTGGTTTAACTCGTCGGAGAAGAGAAGACCATCCAACTTGCAAGATGAAGTAAGGCGATCACCCATGAGTTGGTGAAGATGGCAAGGTTAGTGGTTAGCTAGTACATGGAGAAAGAATTAGCTACAAGCCATTACAAAAGAAAAACAAAGCATGAATTAAATTGCAAGAAAGTAAACAAAGCAAGTAAAGAAAGCAATCAAACTAGAATCAAGCTCAAGTAGAGAAGTAGAGAATGGATCAATCCTTGCATAGCTTCAAGTTGTCACTCCTTGATGATACAAGCTCTCTCTCTCATACAACTCTCTCTTGCAATGAAATCTAGGGAGAAGAAGATCATAGAGAGCTACAAAATCCTAGAGAAAAA
Organism: Agave tequilana; assembly: GCA_038442645.1. NCBI lineage: Eukaryota > Viridiplantae > Streptophyta > Magnoliopsida > Asparagales > Asparagaceae > Agave > Agave tequilana. The sequence continues at coordinate 57,386 of JAVJIF010002467.1, read as the reverse complement.
CAAAATTACAAAGCTTTACACTAATCTCTCTCTCTTCTCTGTTCAGTCTTTGCTCGCAGGTCCAAGTGAAGTATTTATAGGCCACAGGAAGAACTCTCCAGAACCCGGACAGGTGGACGAAATCTGGGCTCAGATGCCCCAGATCTGCCGCAGATCTGCGGCTGGATTTGGCTTTGCGCGGCAAAGTAATGGCCGTTGGATCTCCGCTTTCTGTTGAGATCTTGTTACGAGTTTGTTATCCACGTGGCCATCTAGAATCTTCAGTTGTTACGCGGATCTCTCTAGATCTTGATTTCAAATCTTGAGGCTTATCTTAATCTTTGATTTAATCATTTTAATTAGTGTTAATTAAAGTGATTATTTGCTTTATCTCCTTTAGAGTGTGTACCTGCAAATATGTAGAGAAGATGAGTAAAAATCATATATTTATTAACTAAATGCATGGGAATTATGAGGTAAAATATGCAATATTGGATTACAATCACTAAACCTAAAATAATCTGAACAAGCCATAAATCTAAACCATAAAATCAACGATCACTGCAATAATACATATAATGACTACACATGATCTCAGATAAAAAGGATGGAATAGAAGCTAAGTGTGATACATAAGAATCAAGGAATAATAGTAGAAATAAAGAAAGGTAAGAATATCAGAATCAAAAAGAGAGAAGCTCCAGCTCCTCATGAAGCGTACGATCACACGAACACCTGAATAATATAAGAAGATGTCCAATACCCTGGACATGCGAATTCAGGGTCGTCAGAAGCGACCTAATGAGTGTGTGTGTGTAACATGGAAAGGTGCTCGTGCATAAAAATAATATGAACATATAACAACATGATAAACTACAGACAGAAGATAACTAAATAACATGTTAAACAAATAACTGAAGTATAACTGAATAACTACAAGTATGTAGAGAAAAGGCAACTATTACAACTGTAAACAAACAACCAATGTCAAGATGTATAACCTAGCATATGTCACTAGTTTGGTATATAATCTGGTCATGTGTACATTCATACGTCATAAGGCAGGGTATCAATTCAGAGCATAACACTATAACTGGAGAGTATAAAGGGGTTGTATTTTAAGTTACTCAATAATAATCAGTACCGTTTGATATTTTAATCGCCTCCCTACTAGCGCCTCACATCACTGATAGTCCATACTAGAGTTCGCACTCTGGTAGAACTTACTCGGGTCTGATATGTGAGTACCAAGACCCGAACAAAGGAAAGACCAAATATCACACGTTCCTAATATTATTACTGTTTGGTTGTTACGTTCTTATGTTATTCTTGTCCCTTTCCCACCGGTATCCCATAACACCGACAGTTCACGCTGGAGCCCGCACTTCCAGTAGAACTCATCTGAACTTCGATATACATGTACCATTATTCGAATAGGAGAGAGACCAAATAACATATGCTCTTGGTGTTATTATCATACATGTATGTGTGTGTGTGTTAATATGCACTGAGAATACTTATCACGCTAACACCAGGCGGCACAGGCATGAGGGAGGAAGTAGCCTTATAGATTCAAGAGGTGGCCCCCACAGATTCAAGAGGTGGCCCCTACCACGTGTGTGGTGTGGCACTTTACTCTAAGGGTTGATACAGGAGATAGCCCTACAGATTCAAGAGGTGGCCCCCACCACGTGTGTGGTGTGGCACTTTGCTCTGTGTGGGGAATGGATTCTAGAGATGGTCCCCACGGATTCAAGAGGTGGCCCCCCACCATGTGTATGGTGTGGCACTTTGCTCAGTGTGGCACTTGGTTCTATTCAGGATCCGCTAGACGCTAGCACGATTGTGGGATACATCCTCGTCATCCTAACACTAGGCGGCATGCTCCGCCGGACGTCGGTATAATTGTGCTATTAACAGAATAACAGTGCAGGGAACATGAGTACAGGGGATACAAGAGTTCAGGGGTACAAGAGTTCAGGAGTACAGGAGAACCAGATGCTTGGTAGCAATATAATAATCATGCCAAAGTCCCTGTAAAAGTGATAATCATGAATATGTAATATAATACAGGTGTCAGATGTAATATTATCCAGTCAGGTGTCACAGTATAAGGTATACCTCCACTAGTCCTGAATCAATATTGGTACAGGAAATGACGCTAATAAATATTCAGATTAGTAAAATATATATGGTGAATGTTCACTGACGTCTCATGAAACGATACAGGTAATCACATTGGTAAGATACATCAGATAGTGACATAAAATGATAAAAGTAAAATACAAATACATGTAAACAACGGTGAATAAGGAATTTAGACAAAAGCAAACACTCACAACAAAATTAAATAATATTAAAATACTCAATGAGAAAACAAAAAACACTCACAACAAAATTAAATAAAATTAAACAAAGAAGTGAAACACTCACCTGAACTCGATCACAATCCAAAGCACTGAAATTCTAGGATCCCGATAAATCTACATAAATTATTTCAATTGGAATTGTTAGATTTTTAAAAGGATGTTTTAAGGAGTTTAAATCTTGATTAATTAGTTTGGGAGTTAGAAATATGATTCTTTTGGTTTAATGAATTTAGTAGGTTTAATTTAAACTAATTTCTAATTTTTATTGGATTTTTAAAGGCTTTAAATCATTAAAACACTTAACGGGTCTAGATTTACCATTAAGGAGAAATGGTTTTAAAGTGGGTGATTTGAATTAATTTATGTTTGTATTAGTCTAAAATTTTTATCATAGAAAGTAGAAGTATTATAGATTATTGTTTATATTTTTCTTTTCTTTTTTTTGATATTTGTAACTATTTTTTTTTAATATGCAAATCTTTCCTTTCTTTCTTCTTCTTCTTCTTTTTTTTTTTTTTTTTTTGCGCAACAGCCTAGGCCCTTCAGGCCCAGGCCGGGCCCAGGCCTGGTCCGAAATTCTTTTTTTTTTTGGGATTAAACAGGGCCCAAGGGTGGCCTGGTCCAAGCCAGGCCTGGCCCGGGTCAGCCCAGGCCAGGCCAGGCCAGCCTTGGCCTAGCGAGGCCAGGCCAGGCCAGGCTGACCCAGGCCAGCCAGGCCGGCCCAGGCCATGTTTTTTGTTTTGTTTTGTTTTTTATATGTGTCTGTGCACAGTGGGCTGGCCCAGCCTACTGTGCACTCAAGGGCGTCTGCGCGCACAGAGCGCCTGCTCTCGGCCATTGGCCGGGAGCAGGGCAAAATTTTTTTTGTTTTGTTTTATTTATTTATTTTATTTATTTTTGTAGATTTTGGTGTGGGAAAAACTTAGTTGTAATAATTTATAAAAAAATATGTAAATTTAGATGTGGATTGGTACGTTCTCATGTATATTTTAGTTGGATTTAAGATTGAGTTTTGATGTATAAAAAATTATTCTTGGAGATCATGGTACAAACATGATTTTAATAAGTTATTTATATCAAATAAAATTTTAAGAACATAAATTACTTACTTAGATTTGATCTCCTAACATGCTCCTCAATTTCTGCACTTTAAGATCCCTTGTTCATGCTTCGCTTGGGGAGAAAAGAAAGAAGGAAGTGGGGGAGTTGGGTTTAGGGTTTTCTCTTGAGGTAGAAGAGAAAGAAAGAGTTTGGGTTTTTATATAGGTTATTAGATATTTTAGAAAGTTGAATTCCAGTTAGATTTAGATTGCTTAATTTAGTAGTTATGATTAAGATGGGAGTTTGAATTGTAATTTAAATTATGATTATATATTTAAATTAGATTATAGATTTGGATTTGGATTAAGATTAGGATTGAGTTTTGGGTTAATGGATAAGGATCTCAATGGTAATGGGTTATAGATTATTGGGCTTTATTAAAAGAAATAAGTGATATGAAGAATAAGAAAATAGAGAGTGGGCTCGTGGGCTTAGTTTTTGGGCTTAAAGAAAAATAGAAAAAGATAAAAATAAGGAAGTGGGCTTGGCTCATGTGGGCTTAGCATAAAAAGAAAAAGAAAACAAAAGGAAAGGAGAATGGGCTGAGCTTATTGGGCCTGGATGAAAATAATAATACTACCCATATAATTTAAAATAACTAAATATAAGCAATAAGAGTCTACAAGTCATAAACAATAATAATACTAATAATGATACTAAATCAAGTTAATTAATAATAATAAAATAATAGGTAGAATCAAGTAAATTTTTTTAAAATAATAATATGGTATTACTAAATAGGGGATATTACATTCTACTTACCTTAACAAAAATTTCGTCCTCGAAATTTCGATAAGGTAGGGAATGTTAGAAAATCAGAATCAAGAGAGAAAACAAACAAGCTTCCACGTCGCTTCTGAACACATCATGGGTCCGCTGCGCGCTCTGATTTCTGTTGCCGATCAGATCCAAAGGCCAGGTCCAAGAGTCAAAATCAGGAGAATAGAACAAAGATGAAAAATAGGAATCAACAAGAAAAATATTGATCGCTCCGGAAGGAACGTTGAAATCAAGAGATTCAAGAGATAGATTTAGAAGGGAAGGACGATTGATTCTCAAGTGGCAGAGTGGCCATGCTGCCACGATCCACTACGATCCGGCACCTCGTCGTATTTAAGTCGTCTGCAAAGGATTCAACCCACCGATTGTTTGGAATTTCACTCCAAGGGGGCCGCTACGCTTCCTCTGCGCTACTCTGATGTATGTTACCGACTTCAACATGGAACGACCACGCTCAAGAGACAAAATCAGGGAATTTGAATCGGAAAGAAGAATAGAATCAAGATGGAACCAAAATTACTCTAAAAGAAGAGCTGAAATTATGGACACCAAAGATTCAGAGATGAATTTCAAAAGGGAGGACGATCAATTTTCAAGTGGACTTAGTATCATCATGAGAAATAGTATATGTTTATTGCAGTGTAAATATAACTTGTCTCAGGTAACCGGTAAGAACTAGGTCCTCCTTGAGTAAATCTGGCTCTGATACCAAGAAAACCCTGTCACGCTCCTTGTCGTAGCAGTGATAGACTTAATCTCGCTCCTTGTCGTAAAATTTAGGATAAACCAAAAATATGAAGGAGAGAGATTAGAATTACCTCAGCGGAAGCAGTAACAGTGGATAGACTTAATCTCGCTCCTTGTCGTCTCGATCCTCGACCGTTGGTAGACGTTACAAGAACGATCACCCTTTAATCCACAATTCAAATACCCCAATTAAAGTACTTTGTGATTGAGGGAAAAGAAATGAGGATTCGTCTTACTCTTTAGTAGAAGAAAAACTTCTAACTCATATTCTAATCTTCATGGGTTTATATAGTGGTTAGAAGATAAAGTTTTAATGCTCATCTCTAACCAACAAGATCTTAAGAGATAGAGTTGTAATTTAACAACAACTAATAAAATCCAGATCAATCTTTATTTAAATTTCAAATCAAGATTGTTTTATCTTATCCTGATGAGATCTGTTATATATCTCTATTGGAGCTAGTCCGCTATGATTGTCCAATAAAGTCTTAACTCATCTTGCGGGTGTGTTATTCCTACACCAAGAGGTTTAAGAGATATCAATCAATAATTGGACACAAATATTTAGGGGCTGTTTGGATTCAAGGAAGTGGGCGGAAGTAAGGAAGTGGGGAAGTGTCATCTCTCACTTCCTTATCTTCCAAACACTGAAAAAGAAAAATGAGAAAATCCCTTTTTCTTTTCTATTTTCTCTTTTACACAACTATTACCTCACTACCAGGGTGCGACAATTAATTTTGTGGTGATGTAAATCTCATTTGTAATAAGTTGTTCCTCAAAACAGTTAATTTTGAGGTCATGTAAATCTCACTTGCATTCTAATTACAATCCAAAATTTATTTTTCTTAATTAATTTTTATTTTAATATTATTTTTTGGTTAACTTTGTGGTTAACTTTTCCACTTTCACTCTCTCATTACTATTCAAACACCAGAAAAGACATAATATTTTTCAAATCACACTTCCCAACAACATTCAAATAGCGAAAAACTTACTAATCAATTCTCAAGTTCTAAAGAAAACTATTACAACTTTCTCACTTTCTCAATTTCTTATTTTCACACCTTACTAAACAACATCCAAATACGCTACATTTCTTCATTTCACTGGTTCAATTAAACTCAACTCTAATCAATCAATCATCCTTTTAAAAGCCCATACATCTTCGTCACCATTATTATTCCTCCTCCAAAAACTTCGCCGTCGCTCTTTCTCATCAATGCTGTGTACCGTGTTTATTCCGCATCACACGCCTAGGACGTCTCCACCGACACCGACACGTATTTATCATTATTATTAATATTTATAAATAAAATACCGTTTCAGATATTCACTCTCTCACTCGAGGGGCCTTTGGTGACCGTTACCGACACGCCCTCCGTGTTCGTGCGATCGGCCGCAGGCTCTCGGCCTACTCGAAGTTACGGTTGTGCCCCGGCCCCGATGTTCGCCATATGTCAACCGAATTTGACACCCGCGAGACCGCTGGTCTACCAAAATACGCACATTTTCTACACAAACGTAAAAAATTGAAAAAAAAAAATTAAACGAATAAGAGAAGTACCGTGTTCTCTTGTCCTAGCTCTGAGAGAAACATAAACAAAAAACTTCAGAGGGAGAGCTCTCGCTGTTTTTTTGGGTTTTTTCGACCAACACGTACCCCCAGCAGGCAGCAGCGAGCGGAGGAGCGAACCAAAACTGGTGTTATTATTGCGAACAGAGGAGAGCTCTCCTCTTTGCTTTCTGGTAATCTATTCATTAGCAAGGAAGGGACTGTTGATAGAGAGAGGTTTTAGCGAGAGAGAGAGAGAGCGAGGAATCTATCGAGGAGAGAGAAAGAGAGAGAAGAGAGAAGCAGCAGCGGCGATGGGGAGCTGCTGTTCCTTGCTTCACGCGGCGGTGACGCATCCCGAGAGGCAGAACCACAGGCAGCAGCAGCAGAGCCAGCGGCAGTCCTTCTCGCTGCAGCAGCAGGCGGCGCCGGCGCCGGTCGTAGCCCCCGGTGAGGTCTCCGCCTTCTCGGAGTTCTCTCTGGCGGAGCTCAAGGCGGCCACCAACGGGTTCAGCTCCGAGAACATCGTTTCAGAGAGTGGCGAGAAGGCGCCCAATCTCGTTTACAAAGGGCGGCTGCAGAATCGGCGGTGGATCGCGGTGAAGAAGTTTACGAAGATGGCCTGGCCTGATCCCGAGCAGTTCGCTGTGAGATTCTTTCTCAAATTCAGTACTCATTTGTGCTGATTGGGTTGGATTTTTCTTTTCTTTTTTGTTAATTTTTTGGAATTTTCTGGATTTATAGGAGGAGGCGTGGGGAGTTGGGAAGTTAAGGCACAGGAGGCTGGCGAACTTGATCGGGTACTGTTGCGACGGCGACGAGCGGCTGCTGGTCGCTGAGTACATGCCTAGTGACACGCTTGCCAAGCATTTGTTTCATTGTATGTGTCTTCTTTCTTCTCTAGCGAATTTTTCTTGTTTTGTTGTAGTTCTAGTTATTTTTAGGGGTGTGCTGAATTGCTGATTACTGATGATTAGATTGGTCTAGAAATGGGGAATTCCATTTTTAGAAGCAATATTCTTGCCTTTGATTAGCATGAATTTGCCGCATCTTAAAATGTGTGGCTGTTTTTGGGGATAGCGTGGTGGTACCTAATCTTGTATTGGTGCCGAGATATTCTTGCTGCTGCTTGTGTGGTCCTTTCATTGTATTGGGGGGGGCTAACACGATATCATAACTTTAGTACAAATAACTTCAATTTATTCCTTTATCTAATTGTGCATTCTGAAAAAATAGTGGTGCCAATTGCATTTGAAGGAGATCTTGCTTTGAATGTTATGCAACAGAAACTGGCAAGTCAGCCTTTTGTGCGGTTGGAAATCATCGGCATATTCGAAGCTTTTAATAGTGATTATAGCTATATATGTTCTTATCTTTTACTTATGATAAACATAATGTCTGTACTTATAACATATATGAAAGAGCTAACTATATCTTAATTTAAATACCTGTTTATTTCAGTTTTGTTTTGGCACATTCATTTATTTGCTTATTGTTGAAAACAGGGGAAAATCAAACCATTGAATGGGCTATGCGTCTAAGGGTTGCGTACTATATAGCTGAAGCCTTGGAATATTGTAGCACTGAGGGACGACCTTTGTATCATGACCTGAATGCATACAGAGTTCTTTTTGATGAGGTAAATGTGATGTTCCTTTAAGTTTAATCTAATATGACATAAGGTACCGGTTTAAGTTGATTCTGAGAACTATTACGGGTGTGAATTAAGTTCTCTCTCATTCAAACCATAGTTCCATTTTCATAGTGCAAATTAGAAACTAAATAATGATGATTTCTTTGAAAAATAGCTTCTTTGTGCCATTTTGAAAGTGATACAACTCAAATTTGGTGAATTTCAGTTTTCGCTTTAGTATATGTGTGTCTTGAACTGGTAGTATGGGAAACGATAACAGCCACTACAGTTTAAAAAGAAACACATATACTAAATAGAATACTGCAATTCACTATAGTAAGCACATATACTGAGCAGTAGCAGATGTTGTATGCTATAGAATAACTGCTACTGCTTGCTATACTTGTTTCAGTAAGTGGTCATAATACTGAAATTTTGAAGCATTGGTTTCGACCAGATTTGACTGACCTTGATTAGGTCTGAGATAGAGTACTAGCTTTCTTTTGGATATTTTTGTTTTTACATGTTGGGGCTAGCTGATAGAAGGTCATGCAAGCTTGTTTTGCTGCCAGTTGGCAAACTATTTGGAGGGCTTATTGGAGTTAAAGAAGGATTGGTCTTGTGAGTTGTCAAGGAGCAATATTTACTGCTCTAAAACTGCAGAAGTTATAACTCCATTCCTTTTGGGAAAAAATGGTGTTAATGATTCTTTTAGATTGAAACTCCAAATTTACCACAAGTACAAGGGATCACATGGTGTTTGGGGACCTTCAAGTAAATGTTGTCCTAACATCCAGTTGGACTGGGCTTAAATCGGTGGGATTCATGCAAAATGTATGACTGCATTCGTCCTTCTGAGCGGAAGTCAAATGGAGAAATGAGGCAACTTTGGAATATTGCGAAGTCACTTTATCAGTGGTAAAAAAGACTTGGAAGTTGGCATTTGTTGGTCTAGGTTGTACATATTTCAGTCTCCGCTCTTAATGGAACAAGAAGGCCCACAAACTGTGATATTGATGCTTCAGTAATTTTTCCACATAATTACTGTTTTTCATCTTGATTGGACACAAGATTTCCATGTTGAGTTTCCATCACATTGATTTTTTTTTTTAGTTGTGGTACCAACCTGAAAAACAGTTATATAATGTTTGATTTCAAAATGCATATGATTTGGTGAATGTTAAGATTTTTCCTTGTTTTTCAAGAGGAGATGATGGTCCAAGACAATGTTTAAAATAACGGGAACGTAGCAATAACGTTTTTCTTTTGTTATGTTAACATAGGTTATAACGTAACGCATAACGTAGGTTACGTGATTTAATATTTATTTAATAAAAATAAATATATATACTATATTTAAAATTTTTATAAAGAGAAAAATAATTTTAGAATATCTAAAAAAATAAAATAATATATAACACATTTAACAAGTCTTACAATAAATTTTAGTGAGCATCAAGGAATTGAGGTGCTCCGATGTCATGTGGTTCCTCGTCAATTGAAGAGAGATCGAAAAGATATTGACAACGAGTTCCTCATCAATTGAAGAGTCGTGCTGTTTTTTTAATTTTTGAAACATTACAATGATGAGTTCCCATCAATTGAAGAGAGATCAAAGAGAGAGGAACTAGAGTGCTTCGATGCTCGCCGATGAAATTGAAGAGGAACTATAGAGAGAGGAGGAACCGCACGAAGGAGTCACCGTCGTTGTCGCCGTCGACTGCAGAGAGAGGAGGAACTTTGGTGCTTCTATGTTTCACTTGCCTTCGCCAATTTAGGGTTTCACGTCGATTTGGTCTTGAGAGAGAAATCGCTTTGTTGTTTTATATTTGCAATCTGTGTAAATAATGCGAGTTACGAATGTTATGTTATTTTCATAACGTAACGTTTGTAACGCTCCAAAAAACCCATGTTACTGGGAATTGTGTTTTTTGCGAGTGTTATATAACAGTTAGGTGTTGTTATGTTCTGTAACGGGTTATAACGAGTTACATAACGGGTTTTTTAAAACATTGGTCCAAGAAAATCCAATTGAGTTGGAGAAGACGATGGCTTGAAGCAGAAAAAGCAAATCAAGCTGAAGTAATTTTTTTAGGCGATTGCCAGTTTTCTTTTCAGGAGTATGAATAGGATTTAATTCCTATTCAATGAAGATTTGTTTGTAAAGATTAAAATGTCTAGAATCTTCTAGATCAAGGAGATCAACCCTTGATAGGATTGATCAAGATTCTTCAAGTACCCAATGATCAAGATCATCTCATAGTCCAAGTAAGATTTGTATTGTAAAATCTTATAAATAAATGTTGTAACCCAACACTGTAAATTGGAGAAAGGAGCAGAAGAGCAGAAGAAAGTTGTGGTGAGCAACAATGTAAGGCCCTAAAAAGCCAAGAGGTCCAAAAAAGTCAAAAAAGAGGAGTAAGGTGAAGGCACACAGAGAGAAGGTATACTCTTGTAATCTAGGCGTAAATTCAAGGGGAAAGTGAATACTCTTAGGTCATCAAGAGGAAGGCTAGATCTCTTTGTATCAAGTTTATTAATAAACCTCTGTCAAGTTCTCTCCCTGTAGACGTAGGTCAAGTTTGGGCCTAACCACATTAAATTGTGTGTTCTTCTTCTTATATTTTTTAATATTCATTTTGTGTGCTCGAGATAATCGATCTCATGGCGTGCTTAAGGTCGTCGATGGGAATTTCCGTATCTCCTAACTATTGGTATCATAGTAAGTATGGTATCTTGGGTTATGCACACAACAATTGGTATCGGAGTATAAATTTCGTTATAACAAATGGTATCAGAGCTGATAGTGTTTGTTCAAAACTCAAGTGCTCTAAATGAAAAAGAAGATGTCAAGTCGACGGAGTTCGGCGGAGGCATTAAGAATCCAAGATGAAGAAGACAAAAAGAAAGTTCAGATTTGTTTTAAGGTAAAGATCAATCACTTTTGGAGTATATTGATTAAGGTGGAGTCGTCAAGCCTCAATGATGCTCAGATCTGAACATGATAAACACGGAAGTAATCAACGGATAATCGTCAATGGCAGACGGCAAGACGAGCTCGATGAGCTCACAGAGGCATTGCATAAGTGCATAAGGCATCCCATAGAAGCCCGCTACGACAACAAGTCAAAGAAAAACATCGGAGGGTGATGAAGATGATCAACAGACGAGATTGATCGGAAGACAGATCGTGCAATCGTAGTCGGATTCAGACGATCAAGGTGTCAAATCCTATGTTTTTTCAATGTTCTGATGCAATGTGGGTGCAAATCATGGAGATTCTAATGTCTGATGCAGGTTCTGTATATAGATCGGTTAAAGGAATCGACGGAGATCACGGTCAAAGTTACGACGGGCTAGTCGTGACATAGTGAGATTATTGCAGGCATTGGGTGGATTAATCAGGATTGAAAATCATCAATAGCAGGGCAATAGATCTGACAAAATCAATGCAGTGGTGAATGGTAGCCCTGATTGATGGAAGGAATAACATGACAGTGTGTGATAAGAAGGCCCAGTAAGACCATGACAGTTATGTGAAGATGGTAAGTCTCAAGGTTAAAATATCGATGGAAGGTGGATCATCACCAAGTGAACGGTGAAAAATCATGACACGACAAATCCTTGACAATGTTCGTGTAAAGTTGGTAAGACCATGACAGAATTAGAAGTAGATTTCACATATAGCCAGGAAGGTGTCATAAAGCGAAATTGGCTGGTGGCTGTGGTGATGCAATACAGGTTAAGGGAAAGAAACTAAGTTAGGGAGCTTCAATGAAAAGCTTGAAGGGAGCTCACTTCAAGGTGAAGCTTCAAGGAAAACTGCAACAAGTTTAAGAGTTGCATGACGACTACAGAAAGGGTGCATTCAGGCGAAGTTAGAGATGACCCAAGGGATGGCGGTGAATCTGTCAAAGGCCCCGAGGAGGGCAAAGTTAAAGGCTCCACGATGTGGTTACAATTAAGGAAAGAATTAAGGTAGTAATCCAAAATCTCAAGTTGTTTTGCTAAAGGCTTGAAAAACAAGTCAAGGTGGAGATTGTTAGGATTTTGCCTTATTTATCGAGAGAAGATGATGGTCCAAGAAAATCAAATTGAGTTGGAGAAGCGATAGCTTGAAGCAGAAGAAACAAATCAAAGTAAAGCAGTTTTCTTTTCAGGCGATTGCCAATTTCTTTTTCAGGAGTATGAATAGGATTCAATACCTAGTCAATAAAATTTTTTTTAAAGATTAAAAAGTCTAGAATCCTTCTAGATCAAGGAGATCAAATCTTAATTAGATTGATCAAGATTCTTCAAGCATCCAATGACCAAGATCATCTCATAGTCCAAATAAGATTTGTATTATAAAATCTTATAAATAAACTCAACATTGTAAATTGGAGCAGAGGAGCAGAAAAAAGTTGTGGTGAATAACAATGTAAGGCCCTAAAAAGTCAAAAAGGCCCTAAAAAGTCAAGAAAAAGAGGAGTAAGATGAAAGTGTATAGAGAGAAGATATGCTTTCGTAATCTATGTGTACATTCAAGAGGAAGGTGAATTCTCTTGTGTCATCAAGAGAAAGATTAGATCTCTTTGTATCAAGTTTATTAATAAAGCTCTCAAGTTCTCTCCTCGTGGACGTAGGCCAAGTTTGGGCCGAACCACGTTAAATTGTGTGTTTTTTCTTATATCTTTTAATATTCATCTTGTGTGCTCGAGGTAATCGATCTCATGGCATGCTTGAAGTCGTCGGTGGGGATCTCCGTATCTCCCAACTATTGGTATTATAGTAAGTATGGTATCCCGAGTTATGCATGCAACAATTGGTATCAGAGTATATCAATTTTATTACAACAGTGAAGTCTTATTCTCAAACAATCTATATTTCCAATAGAGAATATCTATCATAATAACCGGCAAAAACTGTATTTCTGCTGTGTTTGAACCTCGTGCATATGGAGTTCATAATTTACTTGTTTCCTGGCACGTAAAGGCATGTGTGTATATGATTAATTTCTACTTGCACAGGAGATAATGAGGAGAACATTCTCTAATTAGAGAAGGAATCTATTTAATAATAATATTATTTTGAATAGTTTCAAACCTTGAAAAGTGATAAAAAGAAAAAGTTTGTTAGGGAACATTAATTGTTCTTCAAACCCTTTTAATCAAAGAGGTTGACATCCTTTATCTTTTCACTTTCATGACCCTTCTAAAGTAGGCCTCACTACTTATTTTTAAAGAGGACATGCTGACACCACCACACGTTCATATAGATGGCGATGCATGCCGCACTTCTCTTGTTCAATAGTAAAATATGGGTCCACTTGTGCTACTGCATTTCACTATCATCTGGACATGGGATATGGGTGTCAAGAGTTTAAGTGTTCTAAAGTGTCTGACACAATAAATTTTAACCAATAGGAGAAGGGAAACATGCGTGTTTAAACTAGATAAATATAAGCCCCACAATTAGTGGATCAATAAGCTATATGTTCACCCTATTTACTTACACAAAATGACTTAGTAAAAGAAAAAAAGATATGATTTCTATGAACGTGGAAAAGAAAATAACAAGTCTTTGGAAACCATTATAGCTATTCTCTCTTAGATCCTTATTGGATTTTCTTTCCGATCCTTCTTCCTTTCTCTTTAATAAATAGTGATGCTCTGTATCTCCTTGGATTTTCTTTCTGAGTCGTGGAATATGGGTTTCTATTGTCATGTCATGTCCACATGTCAGTATGCAAAAAATTTGTAAAATTGAGAGTCGTACTAATAGGGTGCAAGTCGGGGAGGTTTTCACATGACTTAACTCACACTGATGCAGTTTTTTACCGGGTTTCAACAAAATGATATTGAAGTCCTGAATCAAATTTGAAGGGAAAAAAAAACAAAATTTTACTTAGAGTTGGGTTGGGTGTGGTTTTGGTGGCCAGGTAATCTGACCCCACCCAACTATATAACCCTAATTTCCACCCTAACCTACTTCATCTCCCCCTCCTCCCCTCTTCTCCATCTCCCTCTTCCTCAACTCCACTCTTCTTTTCTGTCTCCTTTGCTTTCCTTCTTCTTCATCTCCGTTGCCTCTTTTTTGTCTCTTCCCCTCTTCTTTACAACCCTCCTCCTCTTTCATCTCTGCCACTATCGCCTCACTTTGACCCTTGCCTTCACTTCTCCATCACCTTTGCCACTGTTCCACCTGTACTCAATGTGCTCACCGCATCAGCCTCCTGTGCCTTTTACCCGGCCGAACCAAACCTCGCTCAGTTCAGACTCTGGTCGGTCAAAAGGCAAATTCGATTCTTGTTGGTTCGGGTACAAACTCTCTTTTTTTGGTGAAAACATGAGTCAACCCTGGTTGAGCCTGGCCCGACTTGCCTCTGTTGCATCGCTACTTGGTTACACTGCCACAAATACCTGAACTATGATAACTGATGGTTCTGTGCTTCCTCTACCGATCATGAATTTTCATGATGTGTTCTTAATATGATGGACTGTTTTTTGTGTGATTTTTTGCAATTAGATGAAGCATGTAAACACTAAAATATGTACTTTCTTAGATGGAATATGTAAATATTGAAATATGTACTCTCATCTCCAAGTGGTTTACAAAACTTTTAAGATGGAAACCTTTTAGCTAAAAATTACATACTTATTGGTCTTCTGGAGATTCTCTAAGAGTGGACCAAATGGAAGACTGATTGACCAAATGGACCAAATGGAAAATTCTCCTATTCTGACTTTCCTCTCCTTTCCTCCCTCCTGCGCTCTCCCCTCCAGAAAGACTGGTTGACCAAATGGAAGCTATTTTCTCAGAAGCATGAACAGTTTGTAAGAGAGTACGCCATGAAATTTCACAAAGAATCAATCTTGCTAGGCATATCTGTCACGGAAGGGTGTATTAGTGAAGTATATTGGATGGTTGCATGGGCCAGAATATTGGATGCTTGAATAAGCCTATCTACAGAGTCAAAACTTTTCTCTGTGGGGATGATCCAGAAGGCCCATAAAGGGGGCAATTTTTATAAAAGGAAATAGCGAAATTTTGGAAATATTGGATGAGTCAAAGATAAAAGTTGAATACAGGAGGGAAGAGGCAAAGCAGGAACAACATAATGGCAATAAGGTGAACATACCTATGTGAGAAATTGTTGCATGAAGACCCCTAAAAGCAATGCATATTGATGACTAATGAGTCACAGACTCATGGTATCGCTAAACATTCCCTTCAACAAGAATTTCAACATCAAAATGTACAATAGTCCATTTCTTTATTCTTGTTGTTATCGACTGACTCTAAAGAATTGTATTGGATATTAAGAGGACTATAAAATATAAGTCACATGAATTCATGAGACAATGTTTCTTTATATAGACCATACAAGGCCAAATCCTATTCTTACCATGACTCCAAATACTATTGGAACTCTAGATATTTCAAATATTAATTCTTAAAAACCTATTATATCTAATAGGAGGAATGCACAGAACTCTGTGTATATTGGTAGTAAAAAAATTGCAAATTACATTAGTCTAATCCTTGAATGGGCAAAGAGAACATAGATGGACCTTTATAGATATCATCTGTATGTGGGTTTTCAGACGTGCATTCCATTTTTTTTGCTTATGAAACATGTTAAGCTACAAAGAGATACTTATTCATGGATACTCAGAGGAATTAAAAGATACATACACAAAATCATGAACAAACCTCTTCCTGTATAGACTCCATACTAAACCAAATTCTAGTCAAACTATAACTCATAACACTATTAGTACTCTAAAGGATTCCAAATATTATTAGGACTCTATATAACTAAATAAGTCTACTACTTAATTACTTAATATCTAACATTCCTCCTCAAACTCAAGATGGTATCGCATTAAGAGTTTGCCTAACAAAAACTTAAAATCAAAAAGTGAAACTAATGAATACTGATACGAATGCTGAATTACTAAATCGCTGATGTCGAAATACTTGTTATCAACAAATTGAATTGTTGATATTGATATCGAACAAAAAAATCAATCTGAACAAATTCAAATGTTCTTCGGTATGTGAAAATAAAATCAAACGATTCTCCCTTGGGCCCTCAAGTAATCTCCTATTGGGATTTGAAACGGACTCAAACAATCCTCACTTGAGATCTCAAACAAACTCGGATGATCCTCTCTTGGGACCTCAAATGAAATCGAATGTTCTCCCCTGGAACCTCAAAAGAACTCAAATGATTTTTTCTTGGTACCTCAAACAAACTCAAACGATCCTACCTTGAGTCCCCTAACAAATTCAAACGATCTCTACTGTGTGATGCAAATTTAATCCAAAATATCAAAGATGAGTTGCCGGCTTGTTGAAAAACCAAAATAGAATCTAAACCATGGTTCAAAGTCGCGATCTCGGTCGTCGATCTCGAGCGATACGCGCAAAACAATGCATAGAAAGCTCAAAAAATTTTGAAAAAATCACGACAAATTTAAAAAAAAGGTAGACATCAAAATTCATATATTACATGTTCAAAACAAACTTGTTTTAAGGGGTTAATTGGGGAAATATGGTGATTTGTAGGGTAAATTTAGAAATATAAAATATTTGAGTAAATATGAGAAAACCCCAAAAAAATAATATCTCTCTGGCTCTCTCTCAGCTGATCTCTCTCCCCCTCTCTCGCTCTCCCTCTCTCTAGCTCTCTCCCTCACCCGATCTCTCTCTCGATCTCTCCCTCTCTCCCCTCTCTCGCTCTCCCAACCCGATCTCCCTCTCTCTCTCACCTCTCCCTCTCACGGCAAAGGCAGCGACGAGGGCTCTCTCTTTTTAACCTGTCTCGAGCAGGGGAAGAACAGTCGACCTCACTATCAGCCGAGTTGGCCCCGAGTCGGGTCGATACCGCCCAAACATGTGATCGGGTATCGGACTCGTCTCGGCCGGTGTCGAGACGGATGCAACTCGGCCAAGTTGGACCGAGTCGTATTCGACTTGGCCGAGTCTTCGAACCATGATCTAAACAGATCTTCCTCTCAAAACCAAAAATACCAAACAAAACTTCACGCTAGAAGTACTGAAATTGAGCCTCAAACTGTCGATTTCTAGACCAATATGCCCAAATCTCCTATAGACAATAGAATTCATAAATCCACTTCCACCATGCATCCAGAACACCCCTAAACCTTGGAATTGACTTTAACGCCATCAAAATCAACCTCAGACTCAGTTATTTATGGCCAAAATAATTTCAGCGTTTAAATTAACATGATTCCAGATTGACATAATTTCAGATTGTCCCCTTTATTATGTGTTTGTTGTTTCTCTTCACACTTGATCCTCATGTTGCCTTTTCCTTGAATTCCATATGTTTTGTTTTAGTTCATTGTTTGAAGCCAACATCGAATCCCACGAGGAGTTTACCCTGAGTGTGTGTATTAAACTCAACTACTTTTCATAGTGAATAGTATTTCTACGCAACTTCTTTCTTTTGCAGATATGAACTGGGATTAAATAAGATCTGAAGAAAAAGAAGATGAAGAAGAATTACAAATACTTACATAGAATCATCAGCAAGCCTCTTCTTGTATAGACCCTATACAAAATCAAATCATAGTTAAATTATGACTCGTAATACTATTAGGACTTTATATGATTCCAAATAGTCTTAGGATTCTATATAACTAAATAACTCTACTAATTAATTACTTAATATATCTAACAAAACAAACTAAGTTGTTGCATGCGGAGGATGGAATAAGAGTTTTGATGCGCATACATTTCCCTTTATTGTGTATACTATTAGGACTTGTGTGTTAGATGACCATTATAATTAATGTTTCACAGTTGCGGTCTCGGCTCGGCAGGCACTGAGAGAGATCAGTCGTGGCAACTTGGATCGGTGTTGGGCGATATGCGTAAAACACTACGTAGAAAGCTCAAAAAATTTCGAAAAAATCACGACAACGTAAAAAATGTAGATATCAAAATTCATGTATTATATGTCCAAAACAAATTTATTTTGAGGGGGTAATTAGGAAAATATAATGATTTGAGGATAAATTTTAAAATATGAAAAATTTGAGGGGTAAATAAGAGAAAAACTCAAAAATAAAAAAAAGATAAAGGGAGGAGAGAGAGATCAGGTGAGAGGGGGAGAGACAGAGATCAGAGAGAGGAAGAGAGCCTCCGATCTCTTTCTGTGCCCTCTCCCTCCCTGTCTCCCTCCCTCACTCTCTCCGCTGAGGGACGATGAGGGAATCTGGGTGCTGGAGACTGCGACATCAAATGAGAGGGAGGGGGAGAGATCGGTGGCGGGCGAACGACGTCGCGCGAGCTTGAGGTAAGTCTCTCTCTCTCTCTCTCCCTCCCTCTCCTCCGATTTCTCTGTTTTTTTATTTTATGCCCTGACTCGAGCATGACTCGGGTGTGACTTGGCCTAATCGGCCGAGTCACGACGTCACACTGAGTTGTCTCGTGACTCGACCGATTCGCCTGAGTCATATCCAAGTCATGCCCGAGTCATGCAATTTTTGCCACATTTAGCTACTCATGTCTCGTGTTATCGGATCGGCGGTGGCCGTTCCGGAGACAACTCGGCCGAGTCAATTCCGATTCGGCTAAGTCTTTGAACCCTAATCATAAGCTAAAATAGATGCTGGCAAGGATGTGGCCCAACATTTTGTTAAGCAATCTTGGTACTTCCCTCACAATAGGCCATGTGTCAGGCCTTGAACTATGAATGAGTGGGAGGACCGGTGTCAATTTTTCTCAATTAACCAGGGGAAGATTTAACCAGGGACTCCTGCAAAACTTTAAAAGCTCGATGAGTTGTGGAAAACAAAAATGTGTAGTAAGCAATCCTAATGTAGTTGCATAGGATAATTTGAGTTAAATTTCTATTTGGGATAACAAACAGTTATTCTAATTATTTCTTTTACTACATTCCAGAGTCTTGTCTGTGAGATTATATAACAGTATTGCTTTCATATGCCGTTATGACCAAGTCTTAAGCGAATGTTTCCACCTTAGGTCCATAAATACTTCATTCACATCTTTTCCTGAAAACTGTATTACACTTTAGTCTTAGTGATTACCTCTGCTGGTATTTATCAATTCGTTTCTTATAGATATTGCATATAGACGTTCTTATTATTTGCTAGATGTAGTTAATCTAGAGTGTTACTTCTAGTTGATGCTTTGTTAGGAAGGATTTGAATCTATATTTATCTTTTTTTTTGCAGGATGGTGATCCACGTCTTTCATGTTTTGGTCTAATGAAAAATAGCAGGGATGGAAAAAGCTACAGCACAAACCTAGCTTACACACCTCCAGAGTATTTAAGAAATGGTATTCTTTTCTTATGTAGCAAAAGGAGTATAGTTATACCTGTCAGTTTTTGCTGAAGTATTTAATTAGGAGCCATATAAGGAAGGGTAACCTGTATGCAGAGCATAGTCATAATGTGGCTTAGCATTCTGCTGAATTTTTTTAATAATATTTTTGTATTGAATCATTCCTATGATATTCAAGAACAAAGGGTAGGACCCTGCCAACATTTTGAGCATTTAACAATGTGCATGCATCAAGAATGCAAGCAGTTTCATTTACACAGGACATACTTGAGAGACAAAATATTTGGACCTACATCACTTAATAGTTTCCTCTTGATTTCTGCCTCAGAATCTAAGAAGAATCTTCAGGCAGGATATGTAGATATTGTTCGTTTAGGTGGCACGGACATGCAAGAATAATGCTGGTGTGCCGTTCAAACACGCAAATTTAAAGAATAATAATAACACACAAACACTCGAAAGACTGTGCATTGGATACATCCCGCCAATAAAAGGAAGAATAATAAGACACCAAACACTTGTAGGACTCTGCTTTGGATACATCTGTTAGTATTGGGTGCCTCAAATTCATTGGAGAAGAAGTCAGGTTTAAGGTAGAGGAGTTACAAGCTTCAGAAATCAAAGAACAAACATGCACGAGGAGATGTGCATGATTTGTGCATAGGGTAGTTGACTACTAGTCGACTGCACTAAGGACTAGTTGACTAATAACATGCAGATTAGTCGACAGGGACGCAACAAAAAGTAAGGTGCATCTCAGTAGTCGACTATACGATCGACTAATGAGCATGATTAGTCGACTGATCAGACAGATTAGTCGACTAATAGGTGTTCTGCCATTTTTTTTTTTCTGATTTTGATTCCAATTCGAGTTTTCTTTTCTTCTGAGGCGGTACTGTTCGTATTGTTGGAGTTTGTAAAGGATTAGGATGATCCTAGGAGTCTATAAAAACCCTTAGGGTGGCCTTTGAAGGTAAGTCAAGAGCAAATTAAGTTTTTCATCATTGAGCGTTGTGTGTGTGAGAGAGATTCTTGTGACTCTTGTAATTTTCTTCTCTGTTTTCAATAAAAGTTCTTCCTTCATGGACGTAAGCACAACTGGCCAGATCATGTTAAATCTGATGTTTTTGTGTTTGTGGTGATTACTTTTATTGTTTGCTAGTAGTAGCTCGCTTTCACGCTTCCGTTGGTGAGTCTCCCAGTGTTTTTTCTTATTGTGTCAGTATCACAACAATTGGTATCAGAGCGGTTGCTAGCAAGACGACCACAACAACTAAGTTCGAGGTAAAGAAATTCGACGGGAAGTCTAACTTCTTATTGTAGAAGATGCGAGTAACGGCGTTGCTCATGAAGGAGGGCACACACAAGGCCCTGCTTGGTGCTAAGAAGAAGCCATCAAAGATGGAGGATGATGAGTGGGACGACATCGATTTTCGCGTAAAGGCGTCGATCATATTATGCCTATCAGATGAGGTCCTCTACAATGTTATGAACGAGGTGACAATTGCTGAACTTTGGAGTCTTTACATGACGAAGAGTTTGTCAAACAAGCTCTTTATGAAGGAGTTATAGCATGCAGATGAGTCAATTGGGACGCAACAGAGTGTAAGGTGCATCTCAGTAGTCGACTATACAGTCGACTGTACAGTAGATCAATGAGCAGGATTGTCAACTAATCAGACAGATTAGTTGACTAATAAGCGTTTTGGCAGTTTTTTCTGGTTCTAATTCCAGTTCGAGTTCAATTCGAATTTTTTTTCTCTTGAGGTGGTGCTGTTCTTATTGCTGGAGTTTGTGAAGGATTAAGATGATCCTAGGAGTCTGTAAAAACTCCTTGGGGGCTTTGAAGCTAAGTCAGCAAATCAAGTTTTCCATCATTGAGAGTTGTGTGAGAAAGATTATTGTAACTCTTGTAATTTTCTTTTCTATTTTTAATAAAATTTCTCCCCCCTCCCCCTGAACGTATGCACAACAACGGGCCGAACTACGTTAATTCTAGTGTTCTTGTGTTTGTGGTGATTAGTTTTATTGCTTGCTAGTGGTAGATCGCTTTTGTTGTCGAGTCTTTTGGTGTTTTCTCTTGTGTCGGTATCACAACATCTGCTGGTAGCAACGTGACATTTTCATCGGCTGCTCCTAAACCAAACAGTTGTGGCCCTGTAGGAACCTATTCTCTTCAACTTGCAGGACCTTCTAGGCTCCACCGCTTCTCTCAGGAGTGAGTGGTGGGAACAGCATCTGGAGGCGGATTCTGGTGAGTCTTGGGGTTGCTACACTCTGGCAATATATTGCTTGTTCGAGAAGGAAGCATCACTGCTAACCCCTTTTAGATGCAATAACCCTATATCCTGTGTTCCCTCTCTTCCTTGTCTGTTACACCTCCCTTCTCCCAGTTCCTTCTCTCTCCTATACATATTCACGTACGTACACTCACTTGTGATGATAAATTAGGTAATTTGATGCCCTTCTCAAATAAGACACAACAAATGGTATCCCCCCTCTTCCTTCTTCTGTGAAAATATCTTTCGTATATTTTCAGTTACTCACTTGTATATACTAATTTGTGTTAATAACTTGGGTAATTTGATGCCCTTCTTCTCAAAAGAGACATATATAGAAATGTTGGTCAGATCTATCAAATAAAGTATAAGAAAGAGATAGAAAAAAGTTCTTGCAAGGATAATAGAAAATTGATAAATCAAATTTAAACCATCTCATTGATGTGCATCTCTTGTGCGCACGTAGTGATCTTTAATTCATTTTTTGGGAAACTTTGGGAGTCTTCTAGATCTTTCTTCAGTATCATCATCTTTCACTGGCTTCCACGCTGAGTTATCTTTGCTGTCAAAACCAGAAAGTGAGAAGACCCATATCAGTTGCACGCTATTAAGTTGTATGATGTAATAGTTTTTTGGGGAAACTTTGGGAGTCTTCTAGATCTTTCTTCAGTATCATCATCTTTCACTGTCTTCCATGCTGAGTTCCATGTGCTGTCACTTTTTTCAGGAATTATGTAAAAACTCCATAGTTAAGTGTGCTTGGGTGATGGTACTACTAGGATGGGCCTCCTCATGGGAAGTCCTTGTGTGGCATTTGCAGCCTATTTCATAATCTTTCTCAAACATGCTATTTTGACCGGCAAAGCCCATCTTTGTCAATGAGAACTTCTAATTTCAAATTGTTATTCCAGTTAAAGACCATGTGAAAGTGGTTGGAAGCTTTGCCACGAGAAAACAATTAAGAATTTGAAGTGGAAACAATCTCCTCCATATTGTTATTTGAAAGGCTTCTGATATGCCAAGAATTATTTGGAGTGGATTCTGAGTGGTGGTTTTACATGGTGATTGTAATAAACAATTAGATTGTTTCCAATTGTCTAGTTTTGACTTTGCTGCATACATTGGCTGACTATATGAGGGCTGCTATGTCTTTACCTGCAAATGAGAGGAGGCTGATTCCTCAAAGATCTTCTTATCATCACTTGCTGGAAAAATATTCCCTATAATTTTGATGGCCCATATTCGGGCATCTGTTTATTGAAGTTTAGAGTTTAGTATCATCTAAAATTTCCTCTTCAATATCTTGTCATATTTTTTTATTCCACTTAAGCCAGTGCTAGGGGACGGGGAATATATTTCTGTTGTACTATATAGACTATAATTTATTTTTTTGCTTTTCTCTTGTACGATTTCCTTTGCAGCTTCACGTAGACGGAGGATGACACTATAATTCTTTCATTTGAAGTATTGGTTTATTTAAATAGACGAAAGCAATCATAAATTGCAAGTCTCAACCCTGGAGATACATTTGGCAAAGATATGATTATAGAAGAAACTTCTAATATGCAATATAGTCATGGTCACGAGTCTTGTCAGCCGACACAGTGAAAGGGTGTTGGACATGTAAATCATCAATATACTTGCATTCTGCACATCTTATGCATTTGAGTTTGTGTTTGTATATGGAAGATATTAAGGAGTACAACTGTTCTTGATGCATAAATATTAACATAAACCTAAAGCTGCTGACAGGTCTGTGAGTTCCCAGAAGGAATTGGATGGACTTGCTTGTGGTTTCATATATAGATGAACACGTGCTCTGTTGGACATGGATCAACTCCAAATTTACTAAGATGATCTTGCCTACATAGTATCTGTAGTATGTAAAATATTAACTAAAATATCTTAACAGACAGCAATATAGAGGATTAAGAAGTGATAGTTGAAGTCAAGAATCATGAAGGTCATATCTGGATTCATGTGGAGTTGCGAATTTAATAAAGGAGGTGGTGCTTGACAAGTTGATGGAGGAAATGAACTTTTAGCTGCCCCAGATTTTTTGTTAAGTGTCCTCTTGTTATTACTTTTGTGTGTGTGTGTGTGTGTGTGTGTGTGTGTGTGTGTGTGTGTGTGTATCATCTGTACAGAGGCTTGACTACTTGTAGAAGGATTTAGGGATTGGTCCTTTCCATTCAAATTCAATTATAGTCCATTTAAGTGGAAATTTTGCTCTATTATAGTTGATCTAAATTATTTGATGAGACTAGAAACAAAAAAATCAAGAGCAATTAATTTCTTTTACTCATGCATCAAATAATACAAATTGAATGGTTGGAGATGGCATGTTGCTTGGATCTAGGGTTTGGAAAACATAAATTGTTGATACAAACTTTTGGTCACGATCTAAACACTTTAATACTCTTATACACCAATTTTTGTTAGATCTCAAACATTCTAAACTTCAACTAAACAAATTGCTATTTAGGCTTGTATCTATTTGATGCATAGGCAAAAAAATTTAAAACCACTTGTCTTTTGTTTTTAGGGATTTTATATGATGATATGATATAGATGAATTTCAACAAAGTAGATCTTCAACATGGTTTTTCTAATCTTGAGTTTGAATGGGAGAGATTTACTTCCAAATCCTTTCCTAAGGAACCAGGTTTTCTTTCTTTGATCTCGGGAGGACTGGGAACCAAATTTTACCTATTAGAATTATAGCGATAGGGTACACATTGAAGATTCACATTGCTGAAGTTGATTTAAATTGTTTATGAGTGCCTAAAAAACAAAATTTGAACTACTTTTAGTTTTTTTACCTAACCATTAAGTAGCTACAAAACAGATGTCTAAAGGGCTTCAAATATCGATCAATTCCCGTATATATCAACAATATGGTATCGGGTTTTAGGATATCTAATGTGATATTAACCCCATTATATCAATTGATATCAGGGCTGATATTGCCGATATAGCCGATATTGCCGATGTTGACAATTAATATGGACGATATTGATACTACAAATCATTGGCCGATGTCGATGCTGATACTGAGATTTCAAGCCATGATAATGAGTTAGCTGCAAAATGTACGATTGGAAGTAATGATTTATCAAGTTAAGCTAACAATAAAGAAACAAGTGATTTCACGTCTTTTTACAAATGCATTAAGCGGTTACACAAAATATGTTATTTCAGCTATAGAAAAAAAACTGATATATGGGTAAAAAAGCTTGGAATCACTTGTTTCTTTATTGTTAGCCTAATTGAGTATATAAATCAACCCGAATGGTTTCTATGGATTTCTCACTGTTAGAGTTGAAAAATAGACAACTTAAGAGCTTACCCTAAATGGGGATTAGCCTCTCTTTATATAGATAATAGATAAAAACAAGATTACAAGAACATTGTTTCTTGTGTTACACTCTAATATTCAAGATAGAGCATAAATATCAATTATGCACAACTTGTTACAAAAACTAGAAAAAAAGATCTAAACAAAAAAAAACTAAGAAACAAATAAATATTGAAACAATTGAAAAGAAATTTATCTAATGCAAATGCCAAATTGAAAACAAATAAATATTGAAACTATTAAAAACAAATATTAAATTGCTAACGTTAATGCCAAACTACTGAATCATTCATTTTAATGTGGAAGTTGCATGCCAAAACAAGTAGAATGTGAGTGGAACCAAACACTTGCGCGAAAATTGCATGTGTATTCAAATATCATCTCCTTGGATACAGTTAAAAAAGTTTCCTAAACTCAATAGAAGATACTTTGAGAGATCCTTAAACTCAGCAGAATAGATTTTAAGAGATCCTCAAACTCAGTCGAAGAGGAGGTTTTGAGAGATCCTTAAACTCAATAGAAGAGACACCAAGTAGCACATGCACAGACCTTCCACAACAAATAGTTCTTCTCAGAGACACCAAGTAACACACAGAGACTTCTGCTACAACAAATAGTTCTTCTCAGAGTATGGTAGTAGTAATCTGAATTTTCATGATCATCGTTGATCACAGCCATGGGATTAAACAACAAAAGACCCAAATAAAAATAGAAAAAATAGATATAAAAGAATAGGAATGAGATCAGACAAATCTTGTCAAATCAGGTTAGGAATCAGAGATCATTTCTGAGAGGATAAAAAACAGGCAGAATTGGGTAGAATAAGGCAAAAACATGGTAAAAATAGAGCTGAGCAGGGTAAAACAGGGTGTTACATGGTAAAAACCGCGTGGAACAAGGCGACAAGGTAGAGCAAGATGCAATAGGTTAGAGCAAGGTGCAATAGGTTAAAACAGGACGGAATAAGATGCAAAACAGGGTAAAGAAAGCATAAAAGGGTAAAACATGATGGAACAAGGTAGATGAGGGTGTGACGGGTTAAAACAGAGGGAAACACGGTAAAAAGGACAAAGAAGGTAGAATAGGGTAAAAAAGAACAGACAAGGTAGAACGGGGGCAAAATAGGGTAGAACATGGCTTGGAGACATTAGTTGGGTGTGGCTTAGGTTTTCGAGGGTGTAGAAAATGGCATATATATATATATATATATATATATATATATATATATATATATATATATATATATATATATACTCGTTTCATTCTGGAAGGATTCGAGGCTGAAATCCTTCACTCAAATGCAACCCTATGACATCCGATTGCAAGATCCATTCTGTTGAAGTTGATCTATATTATTTCAAGTAAAATAAAAAATCATGTATTTTGAATACTTTTGCCCATCCATCAAGCATGCAAAAAGTTGACGGCTGAAAAAACATATTGCTTAGATCTACGTCTTTAGACATACAAATTCACGATCCAACCATTTCATCATAATATAAATACTTAAAACCCCTCACACATCAAGTTTTGGTAGATTTCAAATATTCTATACCGTTAAACTAACCAACTCACTATTTCGGCCGTTCATTTTGTGCCTACTTAATGGATGGGCAAAAAGTATTCAAAATACATGATTTTTTATTTTTAGTTATTTGAAATAATGTAGATTAACTTCAACGGAGTGGATCTTACATTCGAATGTCGTAGGGTTGTATTTGAGTAGGAAGGATCAGGCTTGAATCCTTCCGGAATGACACAAGTTTCTCTTTCTCTATATATATATATATATTCTTCCAGATGAGATCAGATCATCAACTTTAATTTGGAAGAACAAAAGAAGAGGGAAGAATGAATAGAAGATGGGATGACGACATCTGGTGATGGATATGATGGATGTGCAAGTGGTGATGGAAGAGGGATCTTATGATACATACATAAGGATATCAATCTGATAGCATGTTAGAGTTGGGAAATACACAAGTTGGCGACTTAACCTAGACGGGATTAGCCTCTCTTTATATAGATAATAAATAAACACCATATTACAAGAATATCATTTTTGTGTTACATACTAATACTCACGAAGCTTAGTTTGAGAACCATTCTCATATAATCATTTTCATATATGCATGTGCGCGTGTGGGTATGTAGGAAACTATTCCGATGAGAATTGTTCTCACCGAGCGCTTTATTCAAACTCCACAACCGGTCACCCTGTGGATGATTCAAGCCGTTCATCTTGATTTACATACTCTAATTCGGCTTCTAATGAAAAATCACGCGATTATGAATCTTTTTACCCACGCATCAAAAGACATCTTTATTCTACAGCGAATATAACATGTTATGTAACCACTTGATGCATGGGTAAAAGGTTCAGAATCGCGTGATTTTTTTATTGTTAGTCTAATTAAAATATGTAGATTAAGATGAACGGATCGGATCATCTACCAATGGCTCACCGTGGAGTTCGCACGAAGGTTCTCACCGTGGAGTTTTCACTAGAATATTTTCATATATATATATATGAAAATATTCTAGTGAGAACTGGTTCACAATAAGCTTCGTTCGAACTCCATGGTGAGTCACCCCATGATAATCCGAGCTATTTATTGATCTAAATACTCAAATTAAGCTAACCATGAAAAATCACGTGATTTTATACTTTTTTACCCATGCATTAAGTGGTTACACAAAATAAGTTATATTAGTCGTAAAAGAAAAGATGTCTTTTGATGCATCGATAAAAAGGTCCGGAATTGCGTGATTTTTCATTGTTAGCTTAATTTGAGTATGTAGATCAAAATGAATAGTTCGGATCATGCATGGGTGTTTCACTGTGGAGTTCGCACAAAGCTTATTGTGAGCCCGATTTTTACTAGAATACTTTCCTATATATATATGTGGGTAAGACTTTAATATTCCTAGGTCATAGTTATGCCCACCTGCAAAAATGCATGTCATGCAATAAAATTTAATGATCCATTCTGTTTATTTTTATCTACATATTTTTAAAACTTCATACATAGAAAGATCATGAATTTTAAAGATCATTTACCTATATTTTAAGGGTCACAAAATGAACGGTTTTCTGACTTTGAAAGTCTGCTCATTTCACAACCACTTATTCACAACCGCTTGATGCATGAGCAGTTGAACTTTAAATGCATTAATTTTTGTATATAAGCCTTTTAAAACATGTAGATTAAGATAAATGGAATGGATCTTTCAATATTTTTGTATATTACACATGTTTATAGGTGGGTATAATTAGCTTAGTTATGCCTTAGGAGATTAAATCTCTATGTGTGTGTGTGTGTGTGTGTGGAGCTTAAGTTTATATAAGCTTATATGAGTTACACATTTTTCCTATGTGTGGATCATCTATGTGGATGATCCACACTTCATAATGATCTATATAATAATCAAAGATTTTGAAGGTCATTTTCTCATCCATCACGTGGTTGCAAATTGAATGATTTTTGTGAATAGACAAATTCGGACAAGTTTGTACCACTTGATCAATGGGCAAATGATCTCCAAAAGTCATGATTTTTCATTCACTACTTCCTGAGATCATGTAAATCACATTGAACAGTGTGGGTCATCGATTCACGCGTGGGAACTAAGCGTAGCTCATATAAGCTTATATGAGAACTCATATCCCTTTTTCTCATATGTATCTCTGTGTGTGTGTGTGTGTGTGTGTGAGAGAGAGAGAGAGAGAGAGAGAGAGAGAGAGAGAGAGAGAATAAGGGATATATAGTAGCCATCCTTGTTTCTTAGTTTGAATTGAATTACCTATAACTTCATTATTCATCTCTTATTTTTCTATCATTATCATGTATACAACAACAACAACAACATAGCCTTTATCCTGAATTTTGGAAATGTATTCTGTTGGCTTTTTGGGTTTATGGGCCCCTCACTGTTGATTGCAATTCCCGACAGCAATATATCATTTTTCCCATTCTTCTGGACTCTTGTATATTTTTGAAGAATTTTGGAGGATTGTTACTTGGCAGCATGAGAATATACTGCATAACCAATTAGGTGGGTAAGTGGCCTACCTTTCACTTGGCTTTCTAGGATTTATGGGATGCACGTCTGTTTTATATAATTTCCTTGGTTAGCAACTTGATACCAATTTAGAGTGTTGAGAGCTGGCCAAGAAATTTTTTCAGGTCTTTAATGGTGCCTTGTGCTCCCTAGCCAACTACATTTGATGGGGGAAAGGCTTAAATGATGAGACATTGAAACACTGTTAAGGGCCACTTCCTCAATATCAATATCATCATCATCATCAGTGTTATTGATTTCTTTTTGGCAACTTTGCATAGGTCTTAAAGTGAAGGATGGAATAGTGATAGGAGGTGGTGCCAGCGATGATCAAGTGAAGCCTAGCGAAAACTTAGACAAGGTGTCAAAAAATATAGTTGATAAGAAAATGTGGAAGGAAAATTCTAGGAGTCCAATAATGCGATGCTAGATGATTGCTTATTGATGGAGTACTCCTCTCGTAATTATTTGATACGTGCCTTACCTTATTGTGAGTTTATTATCACTTTGATGACTCAAAGATGGCTGACGCATTGTAAAGCAATAAACTTTTCTCTTAACAATGATGATAATTGTCTTTATAATGGGTGCAAGAGTTCTTCATAGGAAGATCGGGAAAATAAAAGAAAGGGAAAAAGAGAGAAAAGAATTCATTTGATTTCTTCATGAAGAAAGTATTGCTGGTTTAGTCATGATCAACTGGTTCTTCAATTTTCCTTGGCCCTTGATCACTGTGCTAATTTATGCTAGAAACACATCTCCCATGACTCAAGTGCTTTAGTATGAATGTGGTACTCAGAAGAAACCTCACAGGACGTACATAAATAAGGTATATTGGTTTCCTTCGCATTGTGCTTATTTGTCCTAAAGTCCTAATCACAAACTCCTGACCTTTCATTGTTTCAAATAGATGGCATTTCCCCATGTTAATTAGACATTACACTTCTGAAGAATTAGTGAAAGTTCCTCACATATTGCTGACGGCAGTATATGTCACTTGCCACACACGACAGTGCTTTACTGAAAAAGCATGAAGACACCTCTTTCTATGTCAACTTTTTTGCATGTGACCTTTTTTTTATAAATAGTGGATAGCGTAATTTCTGACATATATTAGTTGAATTTTGTCAATCATCACACCTTTTTAATAATAAAATAACAACATAGTTTGCAAGATGCAGGTTAATATAATTATGTGAAGTAAATCTTTTGCTCAAACTATATATGGGAAATTAAATGATAACAAGTCATAAAATTCTGTTGTTTCTATTATCGTTTCAATAATTGTCTTATCTGAGTATAACATTTGGTATGCAGACTTCTGAAACATATTTCTGACATGCTGACAATAAAGTTCGAGTTTTAGACTAGAAACGTATCTGGTGAAATAACAAGGCAAACAATTTTGACTTTTTAGTAGGCTCTATAGTTGTTCTTCAACCATAGTAGGTTGTTAATAGTTTTATGGATGCTGACACCATTGCTTTCAAAATTTGATCTTTGCTTTGAATCCCATCCTCAGTCATCAACTTCAGAAAAATACTCTAGGTAAGATACTAAGATAAGAGAATACACTTTAGCATGTGAAGTTTTTGAGCAAGCCATTATTGCATGTTACTAGTTGCTTTGCACTGTCTTTTCTTTTCTTTTGAAGTTGCATATACCCAAGTCTGTTGTGGATATCTGTAAAGAACGTTGAGTTGATGATAGTCTGGTTTATTCATTATATTGATGTTTTTCCACCAAGCATAGTGCAAAAATTAGTGACATAATGTTTTACTACATTTAATGCAGGGAGGGTCACTCCTGAAAGTGTGATATTTAGCTTTGGAACTGTCCTCTTAGATCTTCTTAGTGGAAAGCACATCCCTCCAAGTCACGTAAGTAATTCCTGTCAGCCCTGTTGTTCTTTTATCTTCTTTCCTTCTCTTCCTCACCTTTTGTTCAAGCAGAGGGTAATTTATCCACTCGTGGATAACAAAGAAACTCGGTAGACTCAGTTTGATGTAGCACTCGTTCCTCTCTTCTATGGTGATACCTTTAAAGGGGTCTGGTCTAAAAGCTTCTTTTGCATCCTTTGTGTTTATACTTTTCTGCATTCAAGATAGTAACTGGTGTACTTTTTACTTATTTCACTATGGGCCTGTTTGTTTCGTTGCAAAACGTCGCAAGTCGTAAGTTGTAAAATGAGAATGGAAAAAGTGAACTGTAGCAGAGAAAATATATTGTGTTTTACGGTGTTTGGTTGATAAAGTGAAGTGTAAATAGAAAAGTATATTGTGTTTTACGGTATTTGGTTGATAAAGTGAAAGTGTAAATGGTAAAATATATTGTGTTTTACGGTGTTTGGTTGGTAATGTAAAAGTGTAAGTGGAAAAGTTGACCACAAAATTAACTGTAGCAGTGATTTAAATATTATAAATACTATTAAATTAAATCTACTATTGCAAATTAAATTGTATTAATAAATTGAGATAAAAAATTAATAATCTTAATATTTTATTTATAACAATAATATTAATAAAATATTAGCATAAATAGTAAAGTATTACTAAAATATTAACTAAATAAATAATATAAAGTTTTAAGAAAATCTAAAGAACATTAATAAAATTTTAAGAATACTAATAAAATATAAATATTAAAAAATCTTAGAAAAATAATAAAATATAGTTATAATATTATAATATTAAAAATACTTGAAAATTATTATAATATAAATTTATTATAATATTATTGTAATATTATAGAAATATAAAATTAACAAAGTAAAATATAATTATAATTTAATAATAAATTATCATTATAGTATTATTATACTGAATTATTATTACAATATTAAAATAATAAATATTAATATAATAATAAAATATATTATGATTTTAATAAAGTAATTTTTTATATTAAAAAATAAATAATTAAATATATAGTAAAGTATAATATTGTTATATTAATAAAATATTAACTCTAAATAAAATAATAAAAAATGGAATAAGTATTAATAAAATAATAAAGTATTAAATTAAAATATTAAATTAAAATATTAAATTAAAATAGTAAATATTAAATATTAAAACAATATTAAAAACAATAAAAAAATTAAAGATTAAAAATATAAAATAAAAGAAATTGAACACTATTTAAAATATTAAATATTTAATAATATTAAATTATATATGGATTATCAAGTGACTGTTTTAAATTGTAAGTGTACTACAAGTGAGAGTTACATGACCACAAATTTAACTGTAGCAACTGCAAGTGAGAAAAGAAGAGTTGCATTTTGCAACTTGTTTTTCAGCGAAACAAATAACGGAAAATGGAAAAGAAGTTTTACGACTTGCATTTTGCGGCGAAATAAACACGCCCTATATTGTGCGTTGTGCTGTTATGTTCTATGATACTAAGGAGCTAGTTTGATAGCAACTCTCAAACTAGTTTTAGAAATGTAAACCTAATTATTCTTTAAAAAATTATTTTCCATTTTGGATTTTTTAAATTTTTTTTATTCTCTTCAAATTTGTCAACATGCTTCTATATCTTTGCTTCGGGAATATTATCAGACAGGAGGATGGCAAACATCTCGCAAAATTTGGGTCAAGTGTTTGTAGTTTCTCTTTAACTTTGAAAAGGACACTGCATGGAGATCTCCAGAGCATTAAAAGGAATGTTTTTGGTGTTACCATGATTCAGCAATTTGTGCATAACTTGTTACTCATTTGGTTCTTTCAAGAACTTGCTCTATGGTTTGGTGTGGTTGGAGGAGTACTTCTGGAAAAGATCAAGATCTAACTGCACGGAAAATAAATATTGGAGTTTTCCTCAGAAATCGTTTGATGGATGTCCAGAGTGATTAGATTGTTGTGCTGGATATACAAGTGGCACTAGCATTAGCGTATCTTAGGCCACAAATCTTTGATCTGCGGCCTCGTGGAGTAGTAAATGCATCATGACTCTATATGTTCTCACATACAGACATTAACTGCTAGACAAAATACTCATTCCACTTGATGCCTATCCTTCACAGGGGCATCAAATTGTGTTTTCCATCAACTTCTTGATGGAGTTTGGAGAGTAGCCATCAAGTTCTTGTTGCTACGTGTCATTTAACTGAATGGTGCACCATCTTCTTCCCCATTATTAGAATTTGGCATCATACCTTAGTAGGAGAATTTTAGGTCATCTTATGTCATCTAGTGTGTTTTCCTGAATTTTTCATCTTACGCCATCATTTATTCCTGCATTACAAGCAATTTGGGTAAGTTTGTGTGTGCATGCGCGCGTGCCCACGCGTGTGAGCGAGGCTTTTTCATCTTATGTCATGGACCGATACATGAATTTTTCATCTTATGTCATCTAGTGTGTTTTCCGTTACATATGGGATGAAGCTAAAAGTTTGGTTTAGATTTAACACTGATGGCTCATGGACTGATACATGAATTTTTCATCTTACGCCATCATTTATTCCTGCATTACAAGCAATTTGGGTAAGTTTGTGTGTGCAAGCACGTGTGCGTTTGTGCGTACGCATGTGCGTGCGCGGGCATGCGGGCATGCGCGTGTGGTGTGTGTGCATGCGCGCGTGCCCACGCGTGTGAGCGAGGCTTTAGTGATGTTTGAGTAAGTTTTGGTTTAAATCTTAGGCTCGTTGGATGATGGCATATTCAAGTCTCTGTTAGATGTTTTGTACAAAATTTGTCTTCCAAACATAAAATAGTTTTTAAACTATATGTATATTATTTACATATATTGGTAACATTTAATTATTTGTCACACTAAAATGGTTATAACTAACAATTCCCTATAAGTGCAAACTAGCTGGACGTGGGCTGGATTTGGTTAATGCAACCAAGACCCTTGCACTTTTTACATTGAATTTGGACACAAGACTCTTAAAAATTTTACCATTTGGGCTTTCCTTATTTAGTGATTGATAACCCTTGAGCTTCCCTCATTAAAGGGACTAATGACCCTTGGGCTACATTTATTAAATATGGACATAACCTTTTAGGCTTTCCTCATTATGTGCTGGTGACTCTTGGGCTAAATTCATTGAATGTAGACAAGGCCCTTGAGCTATCCTCATTTAAGGGATGGTGATCGAGTTGCTAGTGGAGTCCTATAAATAAGTTTCATTTGTAGTTCGTTTGATATATGACAAAAATTAGAGTGTGTAGATAGTAAGTAGAGCCATGTCCTGGGTCTGACCGAAGAGGTCACTTGCCTACTGAGATCGAGGAGATCATCAGGGAATCTGGTTGGTGGAAACCAGAGTTCAACTGTTATTCCTGAGGACAATTTGACTTTGGGATCCTTGCATCGGAGTAGGCCAAATATTGCTTCAAGTACAACATTCAAGAACACATAACAGCTCTATTAGATAACTATTCGGGAACACTCCGACATAGTATTGCCTTCTCGGAGTCGCTCCAGTACTCCGGGAACACTCCGACATCATATTGCCTTCTCGGAGTTTCGCTACTTGGGAACACTCCGACATCGTATTGCCTTCTCGGAGTCAGTCCGCTACTCGGGAACACTTTGACTTGTTACCTTTCAACATACAAAGAAAAGTCCACTTCTCTCTAGTATGTATTTCACGTTTTGTTCTAACAATCTTGAAGCAATATTTGTGGTCAGCTATTGACCCTGCTAAGAATATTGGGGTGGATTGCCTGAAGCTGAAAAATTTTGACGGATCAAACTTCAATGCTTGACATCGCCAAGTAATTTTTAGGATGCAAGTCCTAAAGATTTACTATGTCATTTCAGAAGAGAAACCCAACTTTGAAGAGGACTCAGAGACTGAAGCATCGTGGGAATGAGATGACCACTTCTGCAGGAGTTATCTCCTCAATTGTCTTGCAGATTATCTTACAGATGTCTACTCCAATAAGCCCTCTGCAAAACATATTTGGAATGCTGTAGAAGACCAATACAAGGATGAGAAGCTGTTCAAATTTCATCTCATAGATAAATTTTAGATTTCAAGTTTGATGATGATAGTGAAGTTTTGCCTCAGGTCAAGAGCTTGAAAAACTTGTAATGAAGCTAATCACCCTCTGCAACACCACCTCCGGTGCCATCGTCAACAAGCTTTCTCCCTCCGAATGTCATTCTCCATTGACATTCATAGAAGGAAGAAGCATGTGTCGTCCGACCTGAAGTGGTTCATTCGGACTCAGGACGAGATCACGACTCGAGTAAAGAACGAGCTACTTCCCAAGTACAAGGCGTCTGCTAACATGGTGGCTTCCAAGTTCGAAGGTTTTTTCAAGAAGAAGCTCAACAAGAAGAACCGGAATTCGAAGAACCTGAACGTGCAGAAGAAAGAGTTTAAGAAGACTGGCAGGTGTTTCAACTGCGGCAAGCAGTGCCACTTTGCTAAGGCATGTAAAGCACCAAAGAAGGAAGAAAAGGAGGCCCACAATGTCAACCAGGTCAACAACTTTGTTGTTATGCTCTTCCAGGTGACATCTCCCCTCAACAACTCCGATTAGTGGCTAGATATAGGTGCTACATGTCATGTCTGCTCCAACAATGATTCCACTCATATTGCTGCAAAGGAGAACGTGTCAATGGCTGATCGTTCCATTGCTATTGTGCTTGAAACCGGAAGCGTGGTGCTGACCCTTACTTAGGGAAGACTCACATTGAAGAGTGTGAAACATGTCCCATTAATTTTCAAGAATCTAGTCTCTGGGAGCCTGCTGTGATGTGAAAATGATTCTAGATTTTCAATGTATTTCTTACAAGAAGATGTACTTTGGCAATACTCATCGCACTGATAGCATGTACAAGATTAGTACTACTGTACCCACCTTAGTTATCAATGAAATCTTTACTTCCGTGTACTCCTCTACTCTATGGCACAACAGATTAGGTCATGTAAACTACATGAAAATGTTAAATATAAAAAAGTTAGGCTTACTTCAAAACTTTAGGGGTAATAAGCCTGAAAAATATGAAGTCTACGTACAAGCCAAGATCAAATGGAAGCCCTTTCTAAATGTTACAAGGAGTACAATTCTACTGGACCTGATTCATTCGGACACCTGTGACTTCAAGAGCTTCGTGACTAGAGGTGGCATGAATACTTCATCACCTTCATCGACGACCATTCTCGCTTCTGCCATATGTACTTATTGAAGTAAAAAAAATGAAGCCTTTAGCAAGTTCATTGAGTTCCAGACTCGAGTGGAGAAGCAACTTGGGTGCCCAGTAAAGAAGCGTAGAAGCGATAGAGAGGTGGCGAGTATCGGTCGAAGGAAGCTGAAGTATACCTCAAAGAGCATGGCATCATTACAGAGACGACTGCTCCTTACTCCCCTGTAGTCGAATGGAATTGCAAAAAGGATGAATCACAAACTCACTGAGATGGTAAACTCAATGTTGATTGCATCCGGTTTATCTAACTGCTATTAGGTAGAGGCGTTATTGATGGCTAAGTTGATCTTGAACCGGGTACCTTACTCCAAATCAGATACTACACATCAGCAATGGTTGGGATATCTAACATCCCTAGACAATATCAAAGTGTGGGAGTGTCTTGCCTACGTCCGGATATCAGATATCAGGAGGCCAAATTGGTCCTAAGGCAAACAAGTACTTGTTTTTTTGGTTTTGCTAAAGATACTGATGCTTGCATATTTATGGATCTTGGCACCAACGTCATCATCGAAGTTCGAGATGCAAGTTCTTTAAGGATAAGTTCATCAAGAATAAAGGTTATCGCTCAAAGATGTGCTTGAAAATGCTGAAAAGTTTATTGCACCACATGAATCAATTTCTTCAGAAGCAGAAGGTACTGATGCTGAAGAAGAAACTCCAGAAGCTGTAGAGCCACCTTCTAAACGCATCAGAAAGCAGAAGGATTTTAGAGATGAGTTCATCACCTACAATATAGTAGAAGATCCACAAACTTTCAAAGAAACAATGCAGTCTAAAATTGCTATTCTATGGAAGGAAGCCATAAATAACGAAATGAACTCTCTGATCCGAATCACACCTATGAATTGGTGGATGTGCTAGAAGGAGCAAAACCTATCAGTTGCAAGTGGATCTTCAAAAAAAGCTGCGACCTGATGGTACCATAGAAAAGTACAAGGCGAGACTGTGTAGCAAAAGGCTTCTCTCATAAAGAAGGGATTGACTTCTTCGATATTTATGCACCAGTTTGCAGAAGTACTACCATCAGGGTGCTGATTGCATGAGCGGCCATCAAGAAGTTCATCATTCACCAGATGGACGTGAAGACAGCTTTTCTAAATGGAGATCTCATTGAAGAAATTTACATGGAAAGACTAGAAGGACTTAATGCTCCTATATGTAAGGTATGCAAGCTAACAAAGTCTTTATATGGTCTTAAGTAGGCTCTAAAACTCCGACATGATAAATTTGACAGAATTGTTCATAGCAATGGGTATTGGGTCAGTGAATCTGACAAGTGCCTATGCATCAAGGTTGCTGAAGGAAAGATATTATGATTTAACTTTATGTAGATGACATGCTCATCACCTGGACCGACTTGGAGATAGTGATATCTGCCAAGGAATTTCTGTCGGCCCAGTTCAACATGAAGGACATTGGGGCTGCGGACGTGATTTTCGGAATTAAAATTCTGTAAACAAAAGATGGAATTGGATTATCTCAATCCCATTACATGGAGAACATGTTGAAGAAGTATGGCTACTTCGACCTGACAAAGTTATCCATGCCATATGATTACAACAAGAAGATTTGACCCAATACTGGAAGAACGGTAAGACAGCTAGAGTACTCAAAGATTACCTGGCAGTCTTATGTACGCAATGAGCTGCACAAGGCCAGACATAGCATTTTTTGTTGGAATACTTGGCAGATTTATAAGCAATCATGAAAAGCCTCACTGAGATGCTGAGAGATTAATGAGGTACTTGAAGGGAACTTTGAATCTGATCCTGCTCTGCACCGGATATCTAGTTGTGATCGAAACCTTCTCAGATGCAAGCTAATGCTCGGAACCAGATGAGTGCACATTCACTAGAGCCTTTGTCTTCATCGTGAGAGGAGCTGTCATTTCATGGAAGTCCAAGAGCAAACTCTGATTGCGCAATCATCAATGGAGTCTAAGTTCTTTGCATTAATTGTTGCAGAAGATGAGACTGAGTGGCACAGTTGTCTTCTCTGAGACCTTTCGTTGAAAGAATTGAAAGGTGCAATTACCATTTGTTGTGATAATCAAGCCACGAGTGCTCTGGCAGCAAACTCATTATTCAACGAAAAAAAGCAGACCATTCGTCTGAAGCATGACTATTTGAACGAACTTATCTGTCACGGAGTCATCTCGGTGATCGACGTCCGGTCTTCAGAGAATGTTGCGGATCCTCTAACTAAAGGCTTGAAAAAAAATTAGTCGAAAGGATTTCTGCTAGAATGGGTCTCAAGTCATTATAAGTCTTATGTACATTTACTATTTATATTGAGTTATTAGTTCAAAGCTTATGCTTCTAATATAAGATGTTTGGTTCAAAATTAAGACTTGTATGCACTTTTCCTACCATTTGAGAGGATAGCTTTTAAGATTTAATGAGTCCAAAGTATTTCAGATGCAGGGTGTTGGTAGAAAACACACCTAAAGAACTCACCTATGCTTGGGTGGAGATTCGCCCGTCTCTTATGAGAACTTATAAATAGTACCTAGATCGCTCATAGAAATCAGGACATGCACATGACCATGAATGTGCAAGCACTCAGACAAGCTTGTGGTTCAAAATGATGACTACGACAGTTAGGTTTAATCTTGTGTGATCGCTGGATTGTCAGGAAAAGTGCTGGTTCAAGACTAAGTTCACAACGTACTTATCTCCTATTCAGTTGGTTTAAAGGGGATTCAAGTCCTAATGACATCTACCTTACGCACAATGATTATAACTTTCTTGATAGTTTGTTTGTTTTTTTCAAATATAAAATAGTTTTCAAACTATATGTATTTTATTTACATATATTGGTGACATTTAATTATTTACCATACTAAAATGGTTTTAACTAATAATTTTTCAAAAGTGCAAACTAGTTGGATATTGGCTGGGTTTGATTAATGCAACCAAGACCATTGAATATCTTACATTGAATCTGGACACAAGACTCTTGAAAATTCTTAATTATGAGTTGGTAACCTTTTGGGATTCTCTCATTTAGTGATTGATAACCCTTGGGATTCTCTCATTAAAGGGGCTAATGACCCTTGGGTTAAATTCATTGAATATGAACATAACCCTTTGGGCTTCCCTCATTATGAGTTAGTGAATTTTAAGTTAAACTCATTGAAGCTAGATAAGGCCCTTGAGCTATCCGCATTAAGGGATGGTGACCCTTGAGTTGCTATTGGAGTTTTATAAATAGGCTCTCTTGTAGTTCGTTTAATATATGACAAAAACAAGAGTGTGTTCAGATAGTAAGTAGAGCCATGTCCTACATCTAGCCGAAGAGGTCACTTGCCTGATTATATCGAGGAGATCACTGGAGAATCTTGTTAGTGCACACTAGAATTCTTTAATTGCTATTCCTGAGGGTAATTTCGCTTTGGGATCCTTGCACCAAAGTAGGTCAAATATTGCTTTAAGCACAGCGTTCACAAACGCACAACAGCTCTACTACACAACTACTCGGGAACACTCCGGCATCGTATTGCCTTTTCGGAGTCACTCCACTATTCGGAACACTCCCACATCGTATTGCGTTCTCAAAGTTCCGCTACTCGGGAACACTCTGACATCGTATTGCCTTCTCGGAGTCACTCCGCTACTCGGGAACACTCCGACCTTGTGTTGCCTTTCAACATACAAAAGAAAGTTCACTTCTCTCTGGTCTAGATTTCACGTTTTATTCTAACATTATCTACTGAACAATGGCTCTGTACAAACAGAGGTGTGGTCACCTTTTTAAACAATTTTTGTTACTGGAAGTGCCTTGTAACATTTTGAATTGTTTCTATTTCTATATACCAAATGATAGTTTCACCTTTTTAGAAAATTATAGAAATCACTTGTTAATCTGGAATTGAAGCATGTATGAACCATTATTATACCAGCCCTAAGCTTCAGAAAATTGAATGCATCCATGGAGCATCGTTAGAAGGGTTTCAAACCCATTTTTTGGCCTTTGTGTGTATCGGGTTTTTCCTCATCTCCATGTTTGCTAGACTTCCACGCCTGAAAAAATTGAATACATCCATTGTTTTTTTTTTTTGAAGCGTGTATGAACAATTCTTATACAAGCCCTAAGCTTCAGAAAATTGAATGCATCCATGGAGCATCTTTAGAAGGGTTTCAAACCCATTTTTTGGCCTTTGTGTGTATCAGGTGTTTCCTCATCTCCATGTTGCTAGACTTCCACACCTGAAAAATTGAATGCATCCATTGTTTTTTTTTAACATAGGAAAAGTCCTTTTTGTACAACATATGGTGCATGCCTTGTGTTTTGCTACTTTTGGCCTATGATTTGGAGACATGGACACGAGTGTCTTACACTGTGACACTGGTTGTCAAACGCGACAATAGGTTCGAAATCCAAACACGAGGATACAACTACCTATGCAAATTTTTTTTCTGAATACATGCATAGTTGACTAAGGATTTAATGTATTAGGCTATTATTCATATATCAAAGAACCTAATTTTAGTGAAATGATCTATAGAATAGTTTTAAGTTTTGTTAAAAGGGATCATAATATAGCTCACCTTATGTGTACTTTTGAGGTGAATAATACTTTACATATTTATAAGTGTCGAACACAGATTGACACGTATGTTGTGTCCGTGTGTGTTGGACACGACAATTTTTGTGTGGGAGAAGTGTCATGTATATCATGGCATGGCCTTTCTGTGCATGAGGTGTTTGCTCATCTCCATGTTTACTAGAGACAGACATTAAAAGAATTGAAGGCACCCATTGTTTTTTAACATAGGAAAAGTCACCGTCTTACAACATATGGTGTGTGCCTTGTGTTTTGCTACATTTAGAATTTTTCTGACTTAAATTTATTGTCCATTTTCCTTGTAAATCAGATGAAATTTCGGTATATTTTAAAATGTTAAAACTTCTTCCTACTTAAACAACAAGCGTTGAAAAGAGTTCATGGAACTGTCCTTGTATGAATATGAAAGGTGCGGGAAACTCTCTTGATAATAAAGCCCCCCGGGGATAGTAGAGACCATTTTCCTTAACCTCTTGTGTCAGTGTATTAGCTGTCTCTGGCATTTGTCAACAGTTGAATCCTCTGCATTTGTTTCTCACAATATTATGTTCCCAACATTCTAAGCCATAAAATATCATGTGTCTATTTTGAGCAGGCTCTGGATATGATAAGAGGGAAAAACATTCTACTTTTGATGGATTCACACTTGGAGGGGAACTTCTCAACTGAAGAGGCAACAACACTAGTGGATCTAGCTTCCCGATGTTTGCAATATGAACCTAGAGAACGTCCAAATCCAAAGAACCTGGTTGCAACACTGGCGCCATTACAAACCAAATCGGAGGTAAGCTAGAGATGCACTTTAGGTAGTATTACACATTCTCTTCTTCATAAGTGGTTGCATTAACTCTACATGTTACCCCCGAATGGTACATGGATTGAATTATTTTCTTGAAATGGTGTATATATCTGCTAAACAGTAACTTGACGTGTCTGAAGAGGTTATATATGTGTTCATAAATTGCAAATTACTTGCTCTATATGTTAAACCCTGAATGGTTCATAGATTTATTTTTTTTTTTTTTGAAATGGTGTACATACCCGCTAAAGAGTAACTTGACATGCTTGTTTAAAGGGGGTATAAATATATGTATTATAAACTGCAATTTGCTATATTGTATGTGTTAAACTCTTCGATTAGTTACTTACCTAATCAGGAGTCATATTGTAGTTACCTAAGAGTCATATTGTAGTTACCTAATTAGAAATTTTATTGCTATATGTTATTAGGAGTCATACATGTATTATAAGTTGTAATTGTATTTGACTATAAGTATAGAAAAGACTCATCATCCCTCTCAGATCCTTTCCTCTCAAATTCTCATGTGGTATTAGAGCATCTCAAAATTATTTTTTTATTGATTGTCGTTCCTACATCTTCCTCGTGCTTGCGCTGAGCCACGCTGAAGTAGCATGTGCCCTTCACCGGCCCGCTATTCTTCTTCCGCTATCGTTGTCACGTTGAGTCTCCAAAACCTTGATGGCATCTTGTTATTGCCACCAATAACTACATACTATCTACTGCAACCACTTCCATCTCTCTTTTTTTTCCCTATCAATAAATCCTAACCGTCAATTGTTCCTCTTTCATCTCTTCCAACTGCCAAGAATAATTTCTATTCTGAACGCCAAAACAACCTGTGATGCTGATGTTGTTGCCGCCTGTTGTTCCTTCATTCATTACTGATTACAGAGAGATCTGACTTTGTTGTTGTCGTTTGTAACTTCTGTTGTTGCTGATGTTTGCACTAACATGAGCAAGTTGCTTCTTGCTCATACTTCTTTTGTTGCTGTTTCAGTACTTCATCTACTCCTTGTACAAGTTGTGGTTGCTGGTGTTGATGATTTTTGTTGACACCTATTGCTGCTATTGCTCTGCTGTGGTTGTAGATTGTTCTTGCTGTCAGTTGCTATTGTTTATTATTGTTGTTGTGCTTTATTTGCAACAATATTGATCTTCATTTATTGCTATCGCTCAATATCTACTCCTTTTTCTTGTTAAGATTGTGATCTCATCTTATGCGCGCGTGCTAGTTCCTATTGTGCTTGTTTTTTTTTTTTTTTTTGAACTCATGACTGAGAACAAAGATAGTTGTAATCTCGTGGTATACAAATTAATACCTGTAAACTAAATGAAAAAAAAAAATAACTTCTATTAGTGAAGTTTTTGTGTGTTTTCCTTTGTGTTCCTTTATTGAGTTTGATAATCTCCCATGGCCTCAACTCTTATTGAGTTTAAGAATATTTCAAAACATCATATTCTCTTGAGTTTGAGGATCTCTCATAATCTCCTATTCTATTTGAGGGTCTCTTAAAGCCTCCTATTGAGATTGAGAAAATCTTAAAGGATATTTAACTTTCATACAGTCTTCGCGCAAGTGCTTGGTTCGACTCATATTCGGCTTACTTCGTTTGCAACTTCGGCATCAACATCAATGATTCAAATCATGTAATAGTTTTAATGTTATTTTGTTTCTTAGTTTTTTGTTTAAAAAAGTTTTGTTTATGTAGTCTTTATTCTAGTCTTTGTAACAAATTTGACATGATAGATATTTATAATCTAACTTGAGGGGGAGTGTTAAATTCTTTAGTTAATTAGTTACCTAATTAAGAGTCATATTATAGTTATATAGGAGTAATATTGTAGTTACCTAATTAGGAGTCATATTATTGTGTAATTAGGAGTCTTACCTGTAACGCCTCGATCCCGCCGGCACAGAGGCGTTACTACGACGTATATACGCAGGGCGAAAACACCTCACATATATACGCTAAGTATCAGTACATGTAGGAATTAGAGTACAAAAGTACGCGGTGCATTATATATTCTAATATAAGAGTACAATTACAGAGTTATCATATCACAGGATATGACTTAATATTACAAGTATATTATATCACCGATAGGTGCAAAAGTGAGAATTACAAGAAAATATACAAGTATGAACTGTACAAAGGATGTCCACGAGTTACAAAAAGGAAACTTGAGAGCTGAGCAGGGGGTCTGGAAGAAAAAGATCCCGTACGGTCTACTGCTGATCCACTACGCTACCGCCGCGCAACTCTGATCAACATGAAGTCCACCACGGTCCAAGCTCTGGGATTTGGACATGCAGGTCCAGGGGAGTCAGAAAGCTGCCCAACGAGTGGTAAGATGAGTGTCAAGTGACGTGTATAGACAAACACACGTGTATCGATAAATTCGAATCAAAAAATATGTATTAAAAACTGTCATGAGCATAGACACACACTAGCAGGAAATAAGGCATCAAGTAAAGTAAAAATGGTAAACCAATTATACAAGCTCAAATTACGGATCCATGAGATCAGTACGTCGAAAGAATAATCCAAACAAGAAAACCCTCATATATATACCTTATAATCTCATATTACTGTTGCCCAAGTTCATACAACCTGAGTTGTCTCTTAAACTAAAAAATATCATAAAATTGATAAAACTGATAAAATTGAATGCGTGCAAAATCAGTTATATAAGCTCAGTTTACGGCTTCAGAAGACTAGTATATTGAAGGAATAATTCAAATAAGGAAACCCTTATATATATACCCTAACCGTAGCCTAAGTTCATACAACCCGAATTGCAAATAACACGTGAATTATTAATTAGCATCTTATTATTATTGCTCCTTCGACCCATTTATCTAGGTATGTGTCCTGGCGCCCTAACACATATCCATAT
Source organism: Agave tequilana (assembly GCA_038442645.1). NCBI lineage: Eukaryota > Viridiplantae > Streptophyta > Magnoliopsida > Asparagales > Asparagaceae > Agave > Agave tequilana. The sequence continues at coordinate 12,768 of JAVJIF010002467.1, read as the reverse complement.
ATGAGCAAGACGAGTTATTATAAGCTGATGAAGATTGATGGACTATATTTATAATGGGTCCCGCCTCTGTCTGGGACAACGGCTCACTACTACTACTTTGGAATTTATATTACACCCAGCACGAGTCTTCTTGTGGGACTTATATTATGCCCATCACGATTCGTCAGTCTTATGACCACTATAAACATGACATTATACCAGTATCCATTAGTTTCCCTATCGCGATGTAATAAGTTGTTCTTTTTATGTATTATTATGTAATTATCAGTATACGAGAATGAGCAGGAGCATGACAGGTACAGGAGTATCAGGAGTACATGATTTCAATTATTATATTTCTCGTAATGTAATAATCATGAGTCAAGTTATAACATAGCAGGTGCCAGGTGATAACATGCAGATATTAAGTGATAGCATGTCAAATATTAATTGTCATATAACACAATACGGGAAAACAGTATCAATACAGGAGATCGGTACGATAACCCGCAAACAATACAGTTTTTGAAAAACAGTAAAGTAATATTTCGAACTCCACTCAACCAGAATTAAAATAATTAGTTATATTATCAAGCAGGCAAGCGAGCAAACATCTAAGCGGAGCTAAGTAAAGCTGGAGAAACTAACGTACAACACTAGACGTCATCATATTCGACGTGATTATCACTCTCGGCATAGCGAAACGTACAAGACGAAGCGAGCTATGAACATTATGCTACCGCATGTGGCGAAGCTAGGTCCGCCTATCAGGTGTAGCTTAAAGAAAGTTTAGAGGACTTTAATAAATCTCAGAGAGGTTAAACCTGAAGGTTATAGTATAGAACTGCAGAGCGGTTAAGCCCAGAGGCTGAGTAAGTACCTGCAGAAGATGTTAGTACCAAACAACATATGCATATATATAAATAACAAGCAGTTAATACCAAACAACATATGCATATATATAAATAACAAGTAAGGGAACCGCCAAGCGGTCAACCCCGGAGCTGTAGAATAAAACCGCAGAGCGGTTAAGCTTGGAGGCTAACGACTACGAAGGGTCAGCCAAGCAAGTAATAGAGCAATATCATAAACAGTATACATATACAAGTATTAAACTATGTTATTACAGACATTCGTCACACCGATGCAAATACAATAGACTGATACAAATACACGTGTCCACAAAATACAAGTATTGACCCACACTAATACAAATATAACTGTCTATAGAAATACAATACAGAATACAAAACACCTGTCGAAGTGGGTTACCCAATAAAGCGAGAACACTCACCTAAAATCTCCAGAATATACTGCGAAATCCTTGAACTCCAAATAGCCAATGCACGTGTGCGTTTAAATATATAAAATATGAGGAGAGAGAAAATAATAAGAGAGTGTTAACAAGAGAGAGTGACTTAAAAGAGAGGAGGACAACAGCCCTTGCTCACACAGCCAGGGCCAGGGGGCCCACGGCCAGCGGCCTGGCCGTGTTCTGGCCGCTGGCGCGCGATCATGAGGCGCTGACCGGCGCCGACGGCCTTGAGGGAGAGAGGTGATGGTGTATGTGGAGTTGGAGGTGATAGGTTGATATTGGTGGAGGTGATTTTGAAGGAGGAAGAAGATGAGGGTGTTGATGGTGATCTTGATGGAGGAGGGTGGTGTAATTGGGGATATAGGTGATGAAATTGAAGGGAGTGGAGGAAGGAAGAGGTTGTGGTGGTGGATATGATTGTTGTGGTAGTGATTGAGATGGAGATGGGGTGGATTAGAGAGATGGTGGAAGAATTGAGTGGAGGGAGATGGAGAAGGAGATAGAGAAGGAGGGGAGTTGGGGGCTGTGTGGAGGCGCCGGAGCTTGGTGGAGCCGTCGCTGGCGGGCCTATGGACGGTCGGAGCTCAGTGAGGAGCCTGGTGGTGGTCGGCTGCTTGGGTAGGGGGAGAGAGGAGAGGAATAGAGAGAGGAGAGAGATTGAAGAGGGAGAAGAAATTGGAGGATAGAGAGAGATTTGAGGAGGGAGAGTGAGAGATTTAAGAGGAGGGGACGCTTGTGTGTGTCGGCTGAGGAGAGAGGGGATTAGAGAAAGAGAGAGATTAGGGAAAATATGAGATGGAGAAAGAGAGAGATTAACAGGGAAAAAGAGAATGGGGGGATATTAAGGAGAAAATAGGGGATAACCCCCGCGTCCAGCACAGGTGAGACACTCGTCGGGTCTGGGGTGAGGTTCGCATCAGGCTGGGTAAACCCCGTGTTTGCAAAGGAGAGAGAAATAGTGGAGGGGGAGAAGATATTGGGGAAAATGTGTGGAGGAGAAAAATAAGAAAAAGAAAAAAGAAAAAAGAAAAGGAGAAAGAAAAGGAGAGGAATGGAAAAAGGAAAAGAAAAGAAAAGAAAGAAGAGAAGAAAAATATCCGGTCAAATCCGGACTCGAAAAAAACAGAAGAAATACCCGAAAAATAAAGTAACTCGGAACGGTCCCTAAAAAATTCTCTAAAATAAAAAATATTATATTGGAGTACATGGTAAAATCGAATTCAAGAAATTCAATTATGTTTTCAAATTAAAAATCATAGAATCAATCGGTGATGTCGGTCGATACTAGTTCAGTCGAATTTTGATAAATTCAAAAAAAATCCTCAAAAATGTATTAAGATAGAAAATATGATCCTGAAGAACAATGTGAAAGCAGTTTCTAGAAATTCAAGTCTATTTGTAAATTAAAAAATCTGAGAATCGATCAGTGACACTAGTCGATACTGGTTTTGAAGATTTTACAGAATAATTCAGAAAAATTATAAAAAATCATAAAAATCTAAAATATTAAAAATCAGTGTTTGAAACTGAAACCGGTCAAATCTGACTATCAGAAAGGTCAAATCAAGTAGTACATGGGATCGGGTCCCCGGTTCAGGTAGGATTGACTCTGAGTCCAAAAATCCAGATTTGATACGAAATAATAGTATAATTAATCACAAAGTAAAAATAAATATGGGAAAAAATTGAAAAAATACGATTAGAAAATTGGGACGTGTATTTAGGTACGTATTCGGGGGACAGGGTGTTACATTACCTGTATTATGAGTTTATCTATATTTGCTTATAAATAAAAGTATAGAGAGGGCTCATCATCCCTCTCATATCATTTCCTATCAAATTTTGATAGTTTGCTTTCCTACTTGTTATACTATTTCTTTGAAAATAATGCGGCGTAATGGCATTGCCACTCAGGTAGATAGATAAAGTGTTGTTTTGAATTCTGCAAGTGGTTAGTGACCCTCCTAAAACTTCTTTTTTAGGAGAAAACGTTCAATACCTTCATGTTGAATCCATGTTCAATTTGATTGCATAATCAACATTTGTCTATAAGGGGAAAAAATAGGGTTCTGATTGTTAAAATGAACACTTGTGAATGCTGATTAATTTGGTTATTTTAGATGTTGGAGTATAGTATATAATAATAATCCATGTAACCCCTTTCCTTATCCTACTTTAATATCAAAGGAACCTTCGAATAGACATTAGTAAGAAGAGAGATTGTAAAGTTCATTTCTCAAAGAAAGACCCTTGCAAAACTTAGAGCTTTCATGAAATCATGATCTTAAAATTAGTGCTGTATTGTTGTGTTTGCATGTATGATACACCCCGCATCTTATCAAAGTTATTAATGAAAATTTATGAAGACGACGACTTAGCAACACACACACACACACACGGGCGCACATGTGAGGCAGTTAAAAGAAGATACAGGTCTAAATCCACAAAAGGGTGCTGACCTGAGGTGTTGTGTAGATAAAGTGAAATAATGTTCTTAAACCTCCAGATGACTTTCAAGGTTTAGTGTAGAGAAACTAACGATAAAGGAAATGCATTAGTTTTATGATTTGGATGCGCTGATCTTCAGTTCAACTTGTCATCCAATAGTACATATTGCCTCGTAGGTACTGTCCTATGTGATGTTAGGGATTCCAAAGCATGAAGAAGCCCCTGCTACTCCTCAGCACCCACTATCTCCTATGGGTGAAGCCTGTTCCAGAATTGACCTCACAGCCATTCATCAAATTCTAGTAATGACGCACTACAAGGATGATGAAGGAACTAACGAGGTGAGACCCAACACTGACCCTATAGAAGTACTTATGCACAATATTATATTATAACGAAGATTGCATATTCTTTTTCTTTGTTGCCAGCTATCATTCCAGGAGTGGACACAGCAAATGAGAGACATGCTAGATGCTAGGAAGCGAGGTGATTTCGCCTTCCGAGATAAGGATTTTAAGACGGCCATTGACTGCTATACTCAGGTATATATTATATGCTTTCCTAGCATGTGTTTCCTGCTGCCGGCTATTCAAATTTAGTAAATTAGGCTTGTGTTGCAGATAATTGATATTACCATCCAGCCCTCTTTGCAAGGTATCAGAACTGCAGCAACCATTTGGCTAGATGTTATCTGAAATCTGTTTATACATGCTTCAATCACCCTGCTTATTCACAGCTTTGGATTAGATTTCAAACAAGCAGCTGGTGTTATGAGTAATGGAGTTAGGGATCTTGCATATTTAATAATGGAGAGAGAAAACAAGTTAACATAATCAATTTAATCACAAGTTAGTGTTTAGATTAATTCAGTGAGGGTTTCTGGAAAGATCAAGAAAATTTGGAAAACATATGGCAATAATTCAAATTTAGCATTGCGGAGATAGTATTAGTTAATAAATAAATTCATTAATAAATACATGGAAACAATTGTTGGGTAAATTGTGCTATTTCTTAAAAAACATGCAAAACAGTTTTATTGAAAAAACAAATTTAAATTAAACTTCCTAGCATGCTACTACAAAAGTAAAAAACAATATATATATATATATATATATATATATATATATATATATATATATATATATAATATATATAATAATAATAATAATAATCTGGCCTGGGAAATGCAGTCGCGTAGTCGCTGCTCTAAAAGATCTAAAACCTGTTTCCTTGCCCAGATGTTGATTCGGCTTTGTTCAGTAGTAGTAAAAGAATCTCCCGGAATCACCAGCACTCGACCTAAGACAGCAGGCAAGCTTCTTGCTCAGAGAGAGAATTGTTAAGATTAGTTATTAGTATTGGGTTATTGGGTTGTTACCTATATACTCACTTGTCTTCTATATATACCTTGTACCTTCTCTTATGTTAATGGATTAATTCCTTTTTAAGGTTTCTATTTCTCAACATGGTATCAGAGCACCGGTATCCTTTTTAAGTTCGAGAATACCCAACAAAGACACATTTTTTAGACCTAGGAGACAATTTATCCAGACCTGTGGCGTGGACTACTTTGAGACTTTTTCACCAGTTGCTTTTTTGAGCTCCATTTGAATACTATTTTCTGTTGTTAATATGGAGTGTCCCTTATTTCAACTAGATGTCAAAAATGCCTTTCTCTATGGGGACTTGAAAGAGCAAGTTTATATGGAGCAACCTCCAGGGTATATTGCTCCGGGGAGAATACTGTCTGTAGACGCAGGAAGGCGATCTATGGACTCAAACAGAGTCCAAGGGTATCATTTGAGAAGTTCAACATGGTATCTTTCTCTTTCACTGTCTGTTCATTTGCCTACACCTGCTGTCCATGATGTCCCTTCGCCAGTGTCATTAAAAGACACTACAGCACCACCTGCATCAAAGCTACCTCGGGAAAAAAATTCAGACATGTCTACACTTATCGGTAAAAGTTCCTGCCTCTGAGACGGTTCCGGCCGCCTCCTCTCCAGTGGAAGGTCCATCTCCTCCGTCGCCAAAAAAAATCTTAATTCTAGCCATCAACCGTCTACTTCATCTCTTCTTATTTTCCTTTTCCTTTCTTTTCTTTTTTTAGATCTAATATAGTCTTGAATTTAGATCTCTAAAAAATTATTGTTCACATTGAATAGTACCGCGGCGGTACTGTTCATTGTGAACAGTACCGTGAGTATTGTTCATCTAAAAAAAGGTGTTATTCTCAAGTTTCAAAATCCTAGCCATAATTTTGTTGGCCCAGAGGCCTTCCACTCTAGTTTTGATGATGATTAACTCATGTAGTTATGTGTACTAATAATCTTGTGATTTTAGTTTCAGATCATTAATCAAGTTATTAGTAGGTGATTAGCTTCAACAAGATATTTGGAAGCTTTCACATGTTGATTCAAGAGCCCGAGCGTCAAAGATCATATATAGCACTTGCTCGGTGGATCAAAGAGTTTTGGATCGAGTCGGCTTGGAGATTGCGCTCTACAAGAAGACTTCGGTACCTAGTTTAGTTTTGTGTTTAGATCCAAATTGTAAAGATTAGAATAGTATGATATGCTCAAGTTCACAACACACACGTTTCATGTTTTGAATATTGGTTTTCGTTTTTTCGGTTTAGGTTTAACCGATCTTGGTTTGCATGAATAGATAGATTCAAAACAAGTTTACATGATTTAATGTATATTAGATTTGTTCTATATACATGCATGCTTAATTTCCTAGACAAACTTAGTTTTGACTTACTTATTCATGTGTTTTATATTTTGGTATTTTTAACAAAACATATTTTGGAATTAATGTCAAAAACATGGATATATATATATATATGTTTCATGTATATAGGATTATATCCATATACATCATGCCTAAATGTTGTTTAATATCATGTTTTTGTATTTGGAAGAGTTTTGGACAAAACGTATTTTCTATTCAAAAATCCAAGTTTTTAGAAAATATAGTTTTTGGTTTTTGGCAAAATTTCTATAACACAAAAATAGTTCAAAATGTTTGAGATTTGTATTAAACTTTTTAACACAAGTTTGTATTTCAATATAAAATGAGAAAACTATTTTTGTGGAATTTAGAGATTTTATGGGAATTTTTCAAGTCTTTAAAAACCCAGTTTTCCCTGATTTTCAGCTGGCAGGCTAGGCCGGTCGACCGTAGCGGTCGACCGACGTGCACGGATACATGCACGCTGGCTACCCCTTTAGCCGGTCGACCGCACGGTCGACCGACTGAGAGCAGGTTGCTCTCTGTTTGTTTCGTCGACCGGACGGTCGACCGCCCAGAGAGCCGTTGCTCTCTGGTTCTGGGGACGGTCGACCGCCCGGTCGACCGATGGCACAACGGTCTGAAATATGACCGTTGGACGGTCGACCGGCCGGTCGACCGCTGGTTCAGTTTTGGCAGGATTTGCTGCCAACGACTATATTTTTCTGGGAGCTATAAATACCCCATTAATAGCCTGTTTTCCATAAGATTTTTTTGTGCGATTTTTCCTGACTCTCTAGTGTTTTCACATCAATCAAAAGAAATTTTGAGCTTTAAATTGAACAATCTTTTGGTGTTTTTGCTAGGATTTGGAAGATCAAAGAAAAGGGTTTTTGGAAAAGATTTTGATTCAACTTCTATATCTTGGTTTCAGTTTTTTTCCAAGGATTTTCTTTGAGTTTTTGATTTCCATTCCTTTAGTTTTCTCCACACTTGAGCTACATCTACTATCTCATTCTATAGGATCTTTGTGTGGGAAAGAAATAGTTTGTGGTTGTTATTTAGACCACCAAGTTAAAAACTCAATCCTTGCTTGGCTTTGTGCCTTTGGGTTGTATCCCTCAAGTTGTGAGGTGATCCGTGTGTCGCTTTGTGCTAATCTCTCAAGTTGTGAGGTGATAGTTTGTTGGCTTGGAGTTGTGCCTCAAGGAGGAGGTTGTGTTTGTAAGGAGAGGAGTTGGGTACTCCTTGTAATTGTTATTGCCCCAAATCTTCGGTGGAGGTTCCCTTTGTGGGAGTCCTTTGTGGACAAGCTAGTGGACTTAAAATCCTTCTGGGTGAAGGCGGGGATGTAGAGCTGGGTGCTCGAACCTCGAAACATATCTTGTTGTTTGCGCTTAATCCCTTGGCTCTTACTCTCTCTCTCTTACTTTGTGCCTTGCATCTATTCATATTGTTTATTCATAATTATTTGCTTGGCTTGTTTGAGTGTGCATCTCTTGTTAATTGCAATTAATTTTTAAATTCCGCATTAAGTTCATTAGATTAGCATAATCACCTATTCACCCCCCTCTAGGTGATTTTCAATTGGTATCAGAGCCTCCGCTCCTGATATTTAGGTTTAACCACCTAGGAGTGAGATCTTGGTTTGCTAATCTTCATTTGCATTGTTTATTTGCACACATCTAGTTTGCACTCATGGATAGCCCTCCTATATTTGACTTTTTTAGACTTGATGTTTGGAAGGCCAATATGAATAGTCATTTGAAAAACCTAGGACATCTAGTTTATCAAGCCACTATTAATGAATCCTACCCAAATCATAGCAAGCATAGAAAGGCCAATGCATTAGCACTTAGAACACTTAGAGCATCTCTTAATGAAGATCTTTTGCATGTGTTTGATCATTATGATTCGGCTTTTGCAGCTTGGAGCATATTGACTTCTCCCGAGCTTCCAAGGATCATTAACAAGTTGAGGAGATCTAGGAGAGACAAGTCCGACGAGCATTGCCTCATGGTCCAAGGGAAAGACTCCCTTGAGGTACAATCGGATTCTCAACTTGATGATAGCTCTAGTTCCTATTGTCATGGTTGTTTTGAAGTTCAAACATTGAATTTGGAACTTGCTCAAAAGCTTGAAATTTTTTTGGAAAAACATGATTTATTGAAAAAGAATAATCTTGAACTAAAAGAAGAAATGAGGATTTATGCTCTACTTTTGAATCGGTTTTGCAAGAGAAGGAAGAGATTACTAGTGAACGTGACTCACTTAGATCTCAACTAGACCTTGCCCTAAAAGAGATTGATGTTTTAAAAAGCAAAAATGATTGTGATGATGTTGTGAAAAACAATGAGGTTTTATCTTCAAAATTAGATTTTGTTTTAAAAGATAACCTTGTTTTGAAAAATGAAATTGATTTCATTACAAAAGAATTGGATTTAGTTTTAAAGAAAATGAATCTTTGAAAATTGATATTGATTCTCATGTGTGCCATACTAGTGTAGCTTCTTCTTCTAGCACACCTTTTGCATGCTCTACTTTATCTTCAACTATTGAAAATGATATAAATGTTTTGAAAAAAAGTGTAGATTGTTTTGGCTCCACTTTGAGCCAATGTACTTCAAATCATACACGCTTGGAAACCTTGGTTCGTAAGAAACAAGGTCCATTTTTACATGTACACCCTCCACGGCATACACATGCTTCCCGGTCACCACCATTACATGTATGCTCATGTGTACACATGTACACATTGTGGTCGAAAAGGCCACCTTGCTAGATTTTGCTATGATCGTTTACATATTGAAAATTTAGCAAATAATCTTGTTTGGGTTAGGAGAGATACTAACCCCTATGGACCCAAAAGAAAATGGGTACCAAAGACCACCCCTAAAATTTTTGATGTAGGTGTGGGCTCTAGCATCACGTGAGAGTAGCGGTGCCTTGGAGTGAATGCGTTCCGTGCTTAAGAGAGAACAAATTTGGATGCATCACTTTCAAGGAAAGTTTGGTGGAGGAGGACCACCCATTGGTTTTGGAGAACTAGAGAGGTGCCTTCGTCGGTTTTGGTATCGATCTCTAACTCCCGTTTTTATTTACATGCTTTCATGTCGTTGATTTATAGCATGTCATGTTTTAAAGCTCATTATGATTATGCCATGTAATTTAGATTAGTGATATATATGTTTAGTTACTTGAGACACCCATGGACCTATCTTTGTGTTCTCACCTTGTTTTAAACTAATATGTATGTCCTAGATCTAATGCATGTGCATGTACATAATGATCATATGTGTATTTATGATTTTTGTTTTGATATCTCATGTTTTTTATGTTTAGAGTTTATTATGTTAAATGCCATGATTCTTAGATCATTGACATGCATGTATAGCTTTTGAGATCACCCATGTTTATATGGACCCATATGTTGTGTTCTCACCATTTGTTTAGCTATTATGTATATCATGATTCTAATAGCATGAGGATTTACATAATGATCATGTTTATGATTTTCATGTTGATTTATATCCCGTTTTATGCTTCTTGATTTGAATATATGTTTAGATGTTAGTTTTCATGAAAACTAGGATTTATACTTGTACATAGAATGGGCCACAAGTAACTCTTTTTATGTTTGTGCTTGAATGCCTATTTGTACCCATTAGATGTTCTAGTATAGTCTAGTTTTGATGATTCATGCATTCTAACTTGTATTCCTCATTTTGAATATGTTTTTATGATCATGTGTTTTAACCTCATGTATATGTCTATCTTGTCCAAACTATTGATTATACATGTACATCCTTGAGCCACGTGCCTTCATGCATATACTTTTGTGGACTCATTATGTTTAGGATATGTATGTATACTTTAGTTTGTACATGACATACATATGCCTTGAAGGTTAAATCGTTTTGATGATTTTCATGTTTTTAGGTAATTTCAATTGGTAATGAAAAATCTAGTTTTTCATATTTTCAAGAATTTCATATGAGCTTAATTGAATATTTTCATGTTGACATGTGTCACATTATACTTGTACACTCACTTTATTAGTTTACTCATGATTTGTTTTCATGAGACTATGATATGGGCTTTATGGACTTTGAGTGTTTAGTGATCATGTGATTTACATGTGTTTCATGAAAAATAATTTTGTTTTATTCCTTGCTTGAAGGATTTCGTACTAGTTTAAAAATTTTTTCCTTTAACTAGTTCGTATTCTTCACTATGGTAGAGATTTTCAAACACACTTTATTTTCAAACCTATTTTTTTTGAAAACCCCTACCTTCGATGGGAGTTGGATGGGAGATCATGTTCATGAATGCTTTAAAATGAAAATCATTTAAAACTTGAACCATGATTGGGTGGTAGATAATATGATGTATACACTTGATCATTATTGTTGTTTCAATTGGTATCATTGGACTCTTTCAATTGGTATCATTTTGACCTTTCTTGTATACTCATATATGTTTGTATGTATGTATGCTTTCTTTTTAAAGAATATCAATTTCAATTGGTATCTATTTTTCATACATATATATGTTTTATTTGTGCTTATTATATCCCTATATCTTTAAGCATAAAATCTTGTTTATGCTAGTTCTTGAGCTTCAATTTTGTTTCAATTGATTAGTTTTCAATTGCTTTTCAATTGGTTTAATTTTCAATTGGTATCTTATTTCAAGTCTATGCATGTGTTTTGTTGGTAATTCATAAAGAGTGAGAAAACTTGTATTTCATCTTTCAATTTATTTGTTTTCCACTCCCATACTTTATGATTGAAAATTTAAATTTGGTATCATATGTTCAAAATGAAAAATATTTACAATTGGTATCAAAATTTTTGTTTAGACATTCAAAATTTATTATGTTTAATTTCAATGGTATCAAGATTTTCATGTGTTTTGCTTAAAATTGGTATCAATATATTTTTTTTTGTTTCCTTTCAATTGGTATCAAGATGCTATTGTTTAACATATTTTCAATTGGTACCTTAATTGAATGTCACCCCTATTTGGTTTTTGTTTTTGTTTTAGACAAAAAGGAAAATATTATTTTTATTAACCCTTTATTGATTCATTGTTTCGAACAATAAAAGGGAGAAAAATTTATTTGATTTAGTTTTGCTTTTACCCTTTATTGATGATTGTTTCTTTGTATTAAAAAGGGGAAGATTTTGTTTTGTTTTGGTTTTTACCCTCTTCTTGATGATTGACAAAAAGGGGGAGAAAGATTTTGAGTTTGATTGAGTTTTATATATGCATGTTTATGTTTTGCATATATTAAGTTTAATTTAGTTTAATTTTAATTGGTATCTAGAGCATGTTTTGTTTTTAAACATTTCATTGGTATCCAGAGCCTCTTATTATTTATGCATTTCTATGCATTCATGTTTAAGAGCCTTCATTGTATATTCATTATGTTTATTTGGTTATGCATGAGTTAAGGGGGAGCTTCTTTGAAGCTTAACTTTAATCCATGCATATATAACTCCATGAGTTTTGTCATCATCAAAAGGGGGAGATTGTTGGCCCAGAGGCCTTCCACTCTAGTTTTGATGATGATTAACTCATGTAGTTATGTGTACTAATAATCTTGTAATTTTAGTTTCAGATCATTATCAAGTTATTAGTAGGTGATTAGCTTCAACAAGATGATTTGGAAGCTTTCACATGTTGATTCAAGAGCTCGAGCGTCAAAGATCATATATAGCACTTGCTCGGTGGATCAAAGAGTTTTGGATCTAGTCGGCTTGGAGATTGCGCTCTACAAGAAGACTTCGGTACCTAGTTTAGTTTTGTGTTTAGATCCAAATTGTAAAGATTAGAATAGTATGATATGCTCAAGTTCACAACACACACGTTTCATGTTTTGAATATTGGTTTTCAGTTTTTCGGTTTTAGGTTTAACCGATCTTGGTTTGCATGAATAGATAGATTCAAAACAAGATTACATGGTTTAATGTATATTAGATTTGTTCTATATACATGCATGCTTAATTTCCTAGACAAACTTAGTTTTGACTTACTTATTCATGTGTTTTATGTTTTGATATTTTTAACAAAACATATTTTGGAATTAATGTCAAAAACATGGATATATATATGTTTCATGTATATAGGATTATATCCATATACATCATGCCTAAATGTTGTTTAATATCATGTTTTTGTATTTGGAAGAGTTTTGGACAAAACGTATTTTCTATTCAAAAATCCAAGTTTTTAGAAAATACAGTTTTTGGTTTTTGGCAAAATTTTTTATAACACAAAATAATTTCAAA
>JAVJIF010002466.1:0-89004 GCA_038442645.1 Agave tequilana | reverse complement strand
CGGTCGACCGACCTGGCCTGTCAGCCACTGTCTGGGTCAGAAACTGGGTAAAAAATAATATTCTAATAAATACTTAAAAATCTTATAAAAATCCCCAAAATAGTTTTTCTCATTTTGCATTGATATATAAACATGTGATAAAGATTTCAACTCAAATATCAAGCATATGAAACTATTTTTGTGTTTTATCATTTTTATCAAAACCAAAACATGTATTTTATCAAACTTTGATTTTTCAATACATGAATAGAAAAGTCAAAATAAGTTTCTCTAGGAAGTTTAAGCAAGTATGTATATATAGAATACATCTACTATACATATAAACCATGTAAACTTGTTTTGATCTACTATTCATGAAAACCAATATCGGTTAAACTAAAAAAAACGAAAAACATAAACATGAAACGTGTGTGTTGTGCACTTGAGCATATCAACTATTCTTATCTTTACAAATGGATCTAAACACACTAAACTAAAACTAGGATACCTAAATCTTCTTGACAATCTTTCATCTTCAAGTCGACTCGATCCAAAACTCCGTGATCCACGAGCTAGGCTATGAATGATCTTGATGCTCGGGCTCTGGAATCACCATGTGAAGCTTCTAAATACCTCTTGTTGAAGCAATCACCAACTAATATCTTGTTATATGATCTGAAACTAAAATCACAAGATTATTAGTAAACATAACTACATGAGTTAATCATCATCAAAACTAGAGAGGAAGGCCTCCGAGCCAACACAGCATATTCAGGCCCAATACGTTGTTGTATTACTGCGGATATTTCTCTTTCTAACCACATAATTACTAGTACCCCTATAGTGATTCCCAATTTAAGGGTGAAAATAGGAACAAAGATCCATATGTGTCCGTAGACTTCTTTTAAGGATTCTGATCTAGAAAAAGAATTGATAGCTTGTACTTCTACTTCTGTCATATCAATTATCATTTCAACGATCAACTTCTCCCATAATGATATCGATACTACCTAGTATCGTCATGATATAAATCAATTACATTCTTTTAGCTAGTTGAGGGAGAATTTGAAAATTGATGAAACCCGGCGGACGAATTTTCCACCTCCAGGGGGAAATACTACTGTCTCCTATCAAAAAAATTACTAATTCTCCTTTTGGGGCTTCTACTCTTACATAAAGTTCTTGTATCGACATATCAAAATGGGTGAAATATTTTAATAATAAATCTATATTCAAATTTTGTCCATTCAGAATTTTTTGCTCTATCAAAACGTCAAACTTCTAAATTTTCGTAGGGCCCCCCAGGAATCCTTCTAGAGCTTGTTGAATAATTTTTATAGATTCTTTCATTTCATTGATTCGTACTAAATAACAAGCTAGTGAATATCCTTCTTTTTGCTGTTGGATTTCCCAGTCAAATTTATTATAACATTCATAACATTGGATTCTAGAAGCTCGTAACATCAGTCCTGATAACCCCAATTTATTGCTTCCTCTCCACCAATAATGCCCACTCCCTCAACCCGCTCCAAAAAATAGGATTCCGCGTAATAAGCTTTTGATATTCAACAATTCCTTTTAAAAATAATCACAGAAATCTAAACATTTATCTATCCATCCATAAGGAAGATTAGCAGCGACTCCCCCAATACAGAAATAATTATGCATCATTCGCATACCCTTAGCAGCTTCAAATAGATCATATAACAATTCCCTTTCTCTAAAAATATAGGAAAAGGGGCTTTGTGCACCGATATTGGCCATAAAAGATCCAAGCCATAATAAATGAGAAATTATACGACTCAATTCCAACATAATTACTCTAATGTAACTGGTTCTTTTAGGTACTTAAACACTTTCCAATAGTTCTGGTGCATTTACTGTTATTGTCTCTGTGGACATAGTGGATAAATAATCCCAGCGTGTTACATAAGACAAATATTATATAATTGTTCGATTTTCTGCTATTTTTCCATCCCTCTGTGTAAATAACCCAATATGGGTTCATAGTCAATAACATCTTCACCATCGAGAGTAACGATTAGTCGAAGAACACCATGCATTGATGGGTTGTGAGAGCCCATGTTAACTATCATGAGATCTTTTCTTATAGCCGGTAAAGTCATATCTTTTTTCCATAATTTATTATTCCACGAATTTATCAAAATGAGATTCATCAAAATGAAAAATCTAATAACTACTATTAACTAATAACTGAAGAAAAAATTCAAACCAATTTTAAATTAACGGGTTTTGATTCCCGAATTCCCAACTGACTAATTAATTTCTTATAACGTACACTATTTTTCTTTGACAAATAATCCAGCAGACGTTGACGTTTTCCCAGAATTTTTTTAGACTCCTTTGCGAAAAAAATCTCTTTTATGTAATTCTAAATGTAAAGTGAGTCTCCGTATCTTATCAGTGAAACTTGAAATTCAACAGATCCACAGTTTTTTTCTTTTTCTTGTCGAATAGCCGAGATGAATGATTTTTTGACCATAAAAAACATTTTTTTCCTTTTCCGTGGATTTTACCGATCATGAAAAATAATAATAATTATTATACCAATTATTTGAATCTAGTACACAAAAAATTTAGATTTCTTCATATACACGACTTTATTCATTCTTATTTTATTTAAATTAAATTTATTCTATCCAAATCAAATTTGCAATTTGATTTGGATAGAATAGAAGGGATGATACATTTATGCATTCACAAACACGACAGAGAATTCTTTTTTTACCTAACTAAAAAAAAGATTTCCTAGATCCACTTGATATGTAATTTAATCGGTATCGTGTACCAGAATGTAATATAGCGTATGTGTATATATTTCGATTTTCTCTACTAAATATGTCATGCGATCGATATATGGGAAATATTACTATTAACTAATTTTGAATCACGAATACATATGTATTTTTGACATACTGAAATGACTGTCGTTATTGATATCAAACCAATAACAATTCATACAAGCTAAATCTTCTAACTGATAATTGGGCCAAAGAATTAATTTGAGAATTTATCTGTTTCCGTCTTAAGATGCTTTCCTCGTTCAAAAATTGTCCAATGTTTTATGTTGTTTGATTGCTAAATATGGATTCTATCCACAACATTCCAATTCTGGTTCCGACAATTGAATCAAATTAGAATTCTCAATGTCTACGACGTCTAGGAGATAGAATATTTCAGGAACAAGGAAATAATAATCATTTTTGTTTCTATTCACAAGCATATTGATGTCTTGTGCAACGGATCCATCAAGATTCTTTTTATCAACATATCTATTTTATTATGCATTTTTCATTAGCTTGGTACATATTCTATCAACCAATGAAATACTTATGGTTGGTATATAATATATTTTCATCCTTTTTCATAGATAGATGAATTGGCTCGATAATATATATCCTATTTTTATCAATTCTGTAAGAGTTAGGTCTTCTGAATCAACATTGCATCCAGATGATCTCTCCTCTTGAATGAGGATATAGCAATTTCCTTAGATCTATATATCTTTATTGTTTGATTTGTTTCACCCTTTGTTGACGAATTGAAAAAAGAGGGGAGAAGAATTTGAGAGTTATATAGCATGCTTGTTGTTCTTGTTTATGCAAAAAGGGGAGAAGAATTTAGTGAGTTTATTTCATTGTTTATGCATATATGTTTGTTTAATTTATACACTTTATTGAATCTTTATGTTATTGCTATGCATGAGTTAAGGGGAGAGTTTTTATGAAGCTTAACTTAATCCATGTATATATAACTCTATGAGTTTTGTCATCATCAAAAAGGGGGAGATGTTGGCCCAAAGGCCCATCGCTGTAATTTTGATGATGATTAACTAATGCAGTTATAGTACTAATGATCTGTGCTTATTTAATTTCAGATATTTGATCAAGATTTAGTAGGGTGTTAGCTTCAATAAAGGATTCGAAGTCAAGTTTGAAGCTAGTGATCGGCCAAAAAGCAAGCACAAGAATAAGTAAAAAGGGAGTGGGTCGATGTTACTGCTTTTGCGATTCTTCGTAGTAGCGAAGTGGCTTAACGGGTCGTACCACAAGGAGGGAGAGCGATGGATACTTGATGCAGCTCTTTATTCAAGAAAAGAGAAAGTTCTTTGTTTCAAAATAAAGAATTGGAAATGAAAATAAGTTGTTTCAAGAATTGTTTGAAAATGATTTGGTGGTTTGTAAAAGTGAATTTTCTTAATGGTAAAAAACGCATGGCTAACTTTCTACTAATTGCTCCACTAACCTCTAACTTCTTGATGATATAGCCTCACGATGGATCATAGGCAAGCATCACCTTGTGCATAGGAACCATTCAGTGGAAATCGAGTGAAGGTTCGCTTCCTTCAACTTAGCTTTAAACGGCAAATACTTGGACATTCCCTTATCAAGATCCAATTGAAGGCGAGAATAGGGGAAGACACAAGTGCACTAATAATATCAGCAAAGTTAAAGAAAATCTCTAACTTACAACAAACAAGTAAGATAGACAATAGATCATCAAAAAACCAATTAAGCATGAAATATAAGAAGGTAAATACTTGAATGTAAGTTAGAGTTAAACCCTCATCTTAAGATGCCATAGCCTCGTTCGCACAAGGCTTGTTTGAACACTATTTGAAATACACCTAGAGGGGGGGGGGGTGAATAGGTGTAATTTCTAATCTAATGATCTTTTTAACTAATAGAATGAGTGATGCAACGATCTCTCAAAACACGACTAAGAGCCGAATATCCCGTGAGAGGTTCTGAACTCCTTCCTCCCCATTCCCCTTAAAATGGGTTAGAGGTGCGCAATGCACCGTGTTGTATGAGATATGATCGATCAAGAGATGAATAAAATGCTATGATGAAATACACACAATAAATATTACAAGTAAAGTAAACAAGAGAAGATTGCACAAGTAAAGGTTAGTTCTCAAGCAAATAGTTGAAGACAATATAAAGCAAGAGAAATGTAAAGCAAGAATAACGCAAGGCAATCGCAAAACAAATGATTTGTTTCAGGTTCGAGCCACCGCTTAGTCCCCGCCTTCACCTCCGTGAAGGGTTTCCATATCCACCGAGGATGCCGTACAAGTTTGGTCTACCGAAGACCCCAAGCCTTAGCTTCACAACTTACAAAGAACTCCACCTAGGAGTTGTCTCCACAAGAACAAGGACACAAGAACAATAGTGATCTCCTCAAGATCACAAAACTCTTCTCAAACTCTTTTACAACACTCTCACTCTTTTTAAAACTTCTCTATAGTATGAGTATAGGACTTTTGGCTCTAAGAAGTGTGGTGAGAAAACTTCAGTTGTAGAGTGATATTGGCAATCAAAACAACTAAAAAACAAACTTTAAAGAGTTGGAAATGAAAGCTTTGAAACAATTTTCTCTTTCTCTTGAAAACAATGAAAACCAAGGATTTTTTCTAAGTTAATAACAAAGACCTATTGCCCTCTATTTATAGGGAGAGAATAGGTTAAAACTCTTTTCTTTTCACCTAATTTGACCTGCAAAAGGCTCCAACAACTCTCTAAAACTCTGTTAAAGAAGAAAAAGAAAACAGTTTTTCAGACTAGCCCAAAGAGGAAAGAGCCGTTGGGCTCTTGCAGGCGTAACGGTCGACCGGCCGGTCGACCGTTTGCCTAGTTGGCAAAGAGCCGTGGGCGCTCCGGTCGACCGTCCGGTCGACCGACCTCTTGAGGGAAACACAGTTTCCTTATACCGGTCGACGGGCGGTCGACCGAAACAAACCGAGAGTTGCCTGAATACAGTCGGTCGACCGGGCCGGTCGACCGACAGACGTGCACAAACGTGCAGTCCTGACACAGGCGCCGGTCGACCGGGCGGTCGGCCGGTCAACCTGAAACAGGGAAACTGGCAGATTTTGGAGTTGGAAATTTTGTGAGAAAATATTTTGAGATACTTATAACTAAGTATTATGCAAAAATCTAGTCTATACACATGTTTTAAACAAGATATCAATTTGTAAAAAGTTTGGATACATGTATATATAAACTTAGGCATAAAACTTAGAAACAAACATTTTAAAATAGAACTTTGTAAAGGGAAAAGTGTGTGGTGTGTATCCTAGAGCAAATATCACATACTCAAACTTTAACATTCTATTCTTACAATGATTCTAAAAGACTTCAAGGCTTCAAGAAGGGCTTTCTCCATATGATCTTCAATTTGCATTTGAGCCCAAAGTGAGTTGTCTGAGTCCAAAGCACCTTCCTTTAGGGAAGAACTCCTCTAGTTGAGGTAGAATCCTGAAACATACTTAAACAACAACCAATATTAGTACTAATAACTAATATGTTTTGTAATCATCAAAACACACTAAAAACGGGTTGATTGTAACCTGGGGCCAACAATCTCCCCCTTTGATGATGACAAAACATATAGGTTATTTAAACAAATAAAGGAAGAAGAGCTTGAAAAGCTCCCCTCAAACAATGCTATGTAAAATAACTATGAGTGAGATACATGAAGCATTGAAAACACAATATTTTCACAATATTTTTGTCAAGAACTTAAATGCCAATTGAAATCAAACTCAAACTATATACCAATTAAACTTATACTTTTTCTCTTAAACTTATAGTTTTAATCTTTTTCTCCTAAAACTCAAGTAAATAAACAAAGCTCAAACTATAAGCAAACTTATTCTTTCTCCCCTTTTTGTCATACATCAAAAAGGGTTAAAATCAAACAAACAAAATACCAAAATAGAAATATTTTAAGAATCTATCATGCAAACATTCAACTCACCACAAATAAATGAAAATCTAGCATAATCTAGAGGTTAGTAAAAATATCGGCAAGTTGAAAATCGGTAGAAACATAATCAATATCAATATCACTTTTCTCATAATGATCTCTAAGAAAGTGATACCTAATGTCAATGTGTTTGGTTTTACTATGTTGATTTGCATTCTTTGTCATGTGAATAGTACTAGTATATCACAAAATATTTTAACATGATCAAAGTGGTAAATCATAGTCAAGGAGAGTATGTTTCATCCAAAGAACTTGTGCACAACAAGCTCCGGCTGCAACATACTCCGCCTCGGCGGTTGAAAGGGCTACCGAATTTTGCTTTTTGGAAGACCAAGATACAAGACAATTACCTAAGACTTGACATGTTCCACTTGTGCTCTTCCTATCTACCCTACAACCCGCATAGTCGGCATCCGAAAAAACTCTTCATTTCAAATAATCCGGTTTTAGGATACCACAAACCCATTGAATAGTGCCCTTTAGGTATCTAATTATGCGTTTAACCGCAATATGTGAGATTCTTTAGGACAAGATTGAAAACGTGCACAAAGACAAACGGAAAACATAATATCCGGCCTACTAGCCGTCAAATAAAGCAAGCTACCATCATGCTTCTATAAAGTTTAATGTTACACTTTTACCTTATTCATCCTTGTCAAGCTTGGTAGTTGTTGCCATGGGAGTTTTGCTACTTTAGATTCTTCAAGCCCAAACCTTTTGATTAGTTCCTTTGTGTACTTGGCTTGATTGATGAAGATCCCATCCTTCCTTTGCTTGATTTGGAGTCCAAGGAAATAGTGAGCTCCCCCATCATAGACATTTCGAATTCATCCTTCATGCATGATTCAAAAGCTTGGCAAAGAGATTCATTAGTAGAACCAAAAATAATATCATCTACATAAATTTGCACAATGAGTATATCATTTCTACATGTTTTGTAAACAAGGTTGTATCAATTTTACCTTTCTTAAAACCATTTGAAATCAAAAAAATGAAGAAAGTCTTTCATACCAAGCCCTAGGGCTTGTTTAAACCATAAAGAGCTTTATCTAATTAAAAACAAAATCGGATGTGTAGGATCAACAAACCCGGGGGGTTGTTCAACATACACCTCCTCTTCAATAAAACCATTTAGAAAAGCACTTTTAACATCCATTTGAAACAATTTAAAATCTTTATATGAGGAAATGCTAGTGTCATCCGTATGGCTTCAAGCCGTGCTACGGGTGCAAAGGTTTCTTCAAATCGATTCCTTCGATTTGAGTGTAACCTTGGGCAACTAACCTAGCTTTATTCTAAAACGTTACCCGATTCATCCAACTTGTTCTTAAAGATCCACTTAGTACCAATTGTTGGTCTATCGTGGGGCCTAGGAACAAGGTGCCAAACTTGGTTGCGCTCAAATTGATTGAGTCCTCTTGCATAGCTAGCAACCAATATGAATCGGCCTCAGCTTCGAGGACGTTCTTGGGTTCAACATGAGAATAAATGCATAATGTCCACAATAGTCATGAAGTTTAGAGCGAGTTGTTACCCCTTTTGATACATCACCTATGACGAGGTCCTTGGGATGATGTGGATTGTATCCAATCCTTGGAAGTTGTTGAGTGGGCTCTTCTCCATTTGTTTGATCTTCATTTCCTTGATCTTGTATTTTAGCTTCAATTCCTTTCATCCTTTGGCTTGTCTCCCATAGTAGGTGTATCCTCCAAGGTCACTTTCTCCAAGCCTTCATGCAAAGCATCTATTTCTACAACATTCTTAACAAACAAGTTAGATTCCTCAAACTTAACATGTATAGATTCTTCAATAGTCAATGATGACCTATTGAAGACTCTATAAGCCTTACTAGTACTAGAAAAACCCATAAATATAGCCTCATAAGATTTAGGATCAAATTTTCCTAAATTATCTTTTGTATTTAAAACAAAACATTTGCATCCAAAAACCTTGAAATATGAAACATTGGTTTTCTAGAAAAGTACATTTCAAAGAGGGTTTTTGTAGTATTTTACACAAGAAAACACGATTTGATATGTAGCATGATGTATAACGGCCTCGGCCACAAATAATGTGGTAGACCGTATTCACTAAGCATTGTCCTAGCCATCTCTTGCAAAGTTCGATTTTTCCGTTCAACTACTCCATTGTTGTGGGAGTTCTAGGACAAGATAGTTCATGCTTATTCCATGTTCTTCACAAAAAGTGGTAAAGGGTTGGTTAATGAATTCACCTCCTCTATCACTTCTTATTCTTAAAATCGAAACATCTTTTTCTTTTTCAACTCTTTTCTTAAAAGTTGGAAATATGAAAATGCTTGATTTTTATGCTCAAGAAAGAAAACCCAAGTAAAACGTGAAAAATCATCAACTAAAACAAATGCAAATCTATTCCCACTTAGACTTTTGGTTGTGTAGGGCCAAATAAATCCATGTGGATTAACTCCAAAGGACGTGATGTCATGATATCCTTAAGTGACTTAAAAGAAGACTTAGTTGTTTCCAAATTGACATGCGTCATAAACTCGGTCTTTTTCAAAATTCAAACAAGGAATACCTTTCACCATTTCCTTTGTGTTAAGTCTAGATATGTGGTCAAAAGAAATGTGGCCTAATCTTCTATGCCACAACCAAGAGTCACATATTTAACATATCTATCATATAAACATTACTTTCACGAAAACCGAAAAACACACAAGCATTAGAAATTCTATCAATTACTTTACAAGCAACATTATCAAAAACTATCAAAACCTTTATCACAATTGACTAACACTCAAGAGATTATGCTTGAGGCCGTCAACTAAAACTACATTCTCAATTAAAGGGGATGTGCCAAGTTTTACATTACCAATACGATGATTTTACCCTTGGCGTCATCTCCGAAGGTGACGGTGCCACCTTCATGATATCTTGATAGGGTTGCAAAGTTATTGATATCCCAAGTCATGTGCCTTGAGCAACCACTATCAAGATACCACAATCCTCTACGTCGTTGGGCTTGGAAGGTACCTATATCATTAAACAAAGTTGTTGACTTTGGTACCCAAACTTTCTTGGGTCCTTGAAAGTTAGTGTTTCGAACCCAAACATTATGAAAGATGCACTTAGTCTATCATAGCAAAAATTGGCTAAGTGTCCTTTCCGCCCACAATGTGAACATGAGAACACTCTTCCATACATGAATGCATGATGAGTGTGTGAAGTGTGAGCATGCTTTGGGGGTTTGCCACGATGTGAAGGTTGTGTGGTATGAACATGAGCATGAGCATTATGAACATTTTTCTTAGGGGCTTGTTTCTTAGGAAACATGGCCTCTAACTTCTTCTTATCAAACTCACTACACTTTTTCAAAACAATACTTAAAGAATCTATCTTTCCTTAAGCATGGTAATCTCATTAGCATCAACACATGGGGACTTGCCTTTACAAGAAGTCTTATATTTATCAAATTCATTTTTAGTGGAAACCAAAGTAGAATGCAAGTCATTATTTTCTTTAGAAAGATTTACAACTTGAAGACTAAGAGATTCATTTTCCTTTTCATTTTTAAATACTTTTCTTTAAGAAGTCATAATTATGAGATAATTCTACAAAAGCTTCTCCTAACTCATCCATAGAAAGTTCATCATTAGGAGAAGTGGAAGGGGTTACCTTGCTTGTGCTTTCATTTGCCATGAAGCACATGTGGCGGTATCAATCTCCTCCTCGGATTCGCTCTCGGAATCCCATGTAGCTTTCATTGCCTTCTTCTTGTGAGGCTTCTTTGAGGTGGAGGGCTTCACTTTATCGGACACTCCGCCACTATGTGTCCCGGTCTTGGCAATTGAAACATATGATCTTTCTTTCTTCTTTGCCTCCTTGCCATCTCCTTCTACCTTGGAATTTCGCTTGTTGTACATCCTCCGGACATTCTTGACAAGAGTGAGAGCTCTTCGTCATCTTCTTCTTCATCGTCTTCGTCGGAGTGTGTGGATTGGCTTTTGAAGGCTATAGTCTTCTTCTTGGAAGGAGCCATGTCCTCCTCACTTTCCTCCCATCTCATGGGTTTGAGGTTCCCAATGAGACCAATTAGCTCCATCTCCTCCTTGTCATTGAGTTCCTTCAAGGTTGTTGCTTTTACTTCCCATGAAGGAGGAAGAGCCCGGATGATCTTTCTTACTCTTTGATCGTTATCAATAGCATCACCTAGAGAATAAAGTCCATTAGTAATCTTTGTAAATCTTGTAACCATATCATCTATGGTTTCATTTCTTGCATGCAAAAATTCTCATATTGGGACCGAAGAAGGTCAATCTTAGCCCTCTTCACTTGTGAGGTCCCTTCATGTGTGACTAGTAAATGTGTCCAAATTTCATATGCGGACTTGCAATGAATAACTCTAGCTATGTCATCATCATTAGGGCTTGAAGAAGTGCATAGTGAGCCCTAGCATTGGCATCAAATTCTTTGGTCTCTATATCGGACCAAGTGGATTCATCACCGGGGGGTGCACTAAAGGGTTTGGTTACGGCCTTTGCAACTCGGCTACCTAGAGATTGCAAAAACACGGTCATCTTAACCTTCCATATGGGAAAGTTAAGTCCATCAAACTTAGGGGTGTCTTAATACCATCGGCCATCTTTACTAAGTGAGAATGAATGAAATGATTAGCAATATTAGGATCTTTCTAGGGTTGTTAAGCCAAGAGCCTAGTAACCAAGCTCTGATACCAATTTAAATACACCGAGAGGGGGGGTGAATAGGTGTAATTGCTAATCTAATGATCTTTTTAAACTTAATAGAATGAGTGATGCAACGATCTCTCAAAACACGACTAAGAGCCGAATACCCCGTGAGAGGTTCTGAACTCCTTCCTCCAATTCCCCTTAAAATGGGTTAGAGGTGCACAATGCAACCGTATTGTATGAGATATGATCGATCAAGAGATGAATAAAATGCTATGATGAAATACACACAATAAATATTACAAGTAACGTAAACAAGAGAAGATTGCACAAGTAAAGGGTTAGTTCTCAAGCAAATAGTTGAAGACAATATAAAGCAAGATAAATGTAAAGCAAGAATAAGCAAGGCAATCGCAAACACAAATGATTTGTTCGAGGTTCGAGCCACCGCTCTAGTCCCCGCCTTCACCTCCGTGAAGGGTTTCCACTATCCACCGAGGATGCGTACAAGTTTGGTCTACCGAAGACCCCAAGCCCTTAGCTTCACAACTTACAAAGAACTCCACCTAGGAGTTGTCTCCACAAGAACAAGGATCACAAGAACAATAGTGATCTCCTCAAGATCACAAAAACTCTTTCTCAAACTCTTTTACAAACACTCTCACTCTTTTACAACTTCTCTATAGTATGAGTATAGGACTTTGGCTCTAAGAAGTGTGGTGAGAAAACTTCAGTTGTAGAGTGATATTGGCAATCAAACACAACTGAAAAACAAACTTTAAAAGAGTTGGAAATGAAAGTTTTGAAACAATTTTTTCTCTTTCTCTTGAAAACAATGAAAAACAAGGATTTTTCTAAGTTAATAACAAAGACCTATTGCCCTCTTTATAGGAGAGAATAGGTTAAAAACTCTTTTCTTTTCACCTAATTTGACCTGCAAAAAGCCTCCAACAACTCTCTAAAACTCTGTTAAAGAAGAAAAAGAAAACAGTTTTTCAGACTAGCCAAAGAGGAAAGAGCCGTTGGGCTCTTGCAGGCGTAACGGTCGACCGGCCGGTCGACCGTTTGCCTAGTTGGCAAAGAGCCGTTGGCGCTCCGGTCGACCGTCCGGTCGACCGACCTTTGAGGAAACACAGTTTCCTTATACCGGTCGACGGGGTGGTCGACCGAAACAAACCGAGAGTGGCCTGAATACAGTCGGTCAACCGGGCCGGTCGACCGACAGACGTGCACAAACGTGCACGTCCTGACACAGGCGCCGGTCGACCGCGGTCGGCCGGTCACCTGAAACAGGGAAATCTGGCAGATTTTGGAGTTGGAAATTTTGTGAGAAAATATTTTGAGATACTTATAACTAAGTATTATGCAAAAATAGTTATACACATGTTTTAAACAAGATATTCAATTTGTAAAAAGTTTGGATACATGTATATATAAACTTAGGCATAAAACTTAGAAACAAACATTTTTAAAATAGATTTTGTAAAGGGAAAAGTGTGTGTGTGTATCCTAGAGCCAAATATCACATACTCAAACTTTAACATTCTATTCTTACAATGATTCTAAAAGACTCAAGGCTTCAAGAAGGGCTTTCTCCATATGATCTTCATTTTGCATCTTGAGCCCAAAGTGAGTTGTCTTGAGTCCAAAGCACCTCCTTTAGGGAAGAACTCCTCTAGTTGAGGTAGAATCCTGAAACATACTTAAACAACAAACCAATATTAGTACTAATAACTAATATGTTTTGTAATCATCAAAACACACTAAAAACGGGTTGATTGTAACCTGGGCCAACACTATTGACTCATTTGGGTTTATCAATCAAGTGTTAGAGATTAGTGGGTTAGTAGTTAGTTAGCTATGCAAATGAAAAATTAGTTAGACATGGTAGTAAAAGAAACAACAAAAGAAAAGGGGTAAAAGAAAAGGAGTTACACTACAAGAAAAGAAGTAAAGAGAAAGAAGTTACACTACAACAAGAAGGTAAAAGTAGATAAAAAAACATAAGTAAATGGAAAGAAGAAAGAGAAGTAGTTGTTGGCCCAAGGTTTCAATCACCCGGTCTTTGAGTTTTGATGATTACAAAACATATATAGTTATTTGTACTAATCGTTTTTAGTGTTTAAGTGTGTTTCAGGGTTCTAAGGATTCATGAAGTGTTCTTCCCTAAAGGAAGATAGTTTTGACTCAAGTTGGTTCATTTCGGGTTCAAGGAATCAAGCTATTCTATATCGCATATGGAGAAGCCAATTTGAAGACCTTGTAATCACCTAGAACCTTTGTAAGAATTAGTTTTGTTAAAGAATGAGGTTATGATAAGTTGGCTCAAGAAAACACACACACACTTTCAGTTTTCAAAATACAGTTTTTGTTTTGGTTAATTGATTTAGGTGCATGTCTTGTTTAATATACATGACTCAAAATATTTTACATTTTTACATCTTGTTTATATCATGTATACCAACCTTTATAGCATGCTACTTAATCATATAGCCTTACAAAATTATTTTGAAAATTTTTCAAAATTTAAAATTTTTCCTATAATAATCTGTTTCAGGCCCAACGATCGATCGGGCGGTCGACCGGATCCATTTCAGGCCTGATCGGTCGACCGCACCGGTCGACCGGGCCATTTGGTCTTGGCATGCACGTTTGTACACGTCTGCCAGTCGACCGGACCGGTCGACCGACTTAAAGACCCTTGCTCTCGGGTTTTGTCGGTCGACCGGGCCAGTCGACTGACAGAACAAAGACGTTTTTGTTTGATCGGCGGTCGACCGACGGTCGACCGAGTCCAATGGCTAGTTTGCCAATGGATGTCGGTCGACCGGGCCGGTCGACCGACAGTCGCCGGCAGCCCCAACGGCTAGTTTTCTGAGTTTTGTTGATTGGATTTGATTGTGATGTTTTAGTTAGCTATCTCTGAAATTTTGGGGGCTATTTCCTGACCTATTAAACTAGTTATAATGATGATTAGATCTCCTCTAATCCCTATAAATAGATGGCATTGGTCACTTGTGAAAATCAAGAAAAAACCTATTGTTTTGTGTTTCAAAAGAGAAGAAAAGTTTTTCAAAGCTCTCAATTCTAAAGTGCTTTCTTGGTCAAAGTTTTTTCAATTGTTTTAAAGATTATTCTTACTCTTTTCAACTGAATTTTTCTCACTACACTTCTTGAGAGCCAAAATCATTCCATTCTATAAGGAGTTGTAAGAGAGAAGTTGTGGTCTTGTTGATCACCTTGTTACTTGTTGTTCTTTGTGTTGAGATCTCTCTTGTGAAGAGGATTGGATTGGTGGGAGTTCGGTACTTGTCTTCGGTAGACCTCTTGTAATTTCCTCGGTGGATATAGTGGAAACCCTTCACGGTGGTGAAGGCGGGGACGTAAAGGGGTGGCTCGAACCTCGAAACAAATCCCTTGTGTTTGCGATTGATTTCCTTATTGCCCTTTATTGCTTTACATTTCTATCTTGTGATATCTCTTGTGTGCACTTCATTATTGCATCCATTTCATTACTTGCATTTTCGGTCTTTACTCATCACAATAAGAAAGAAATTACACGCCTCAACTCATAATCTAGAGGAATCAAAGAGAAGAAGTTCTAGAGCCCTTCATGGTGAATTCGGCTTCGATTTTGTTTTGAGTGACCGTTTGCATCATACTTTCATATTAAGTTTAAAAAGATCTTTAGATTAGCATTAACACCTATTCACCCCCCCCTCTAGGTGTTTTCAATTGGTATCAGAGCTTCGGTCTCTAGGCTCTTGGCTTAACAACCTTAGAGAGGTCCTATTGCTAATCACTATATTCATTTTTCATCCTCATACACTTAGTAAAAATGGCCGAAGGAATTAGGACTCCACCCAAGTTTGATGACCTTAACTTTCCATATGGAAGGTTAAGATGACCGTGTTTTTGCAATCCTTAGGAAGCCGGGTTGCAAAGGCGGTGACCAAACTATTTAGTGCACCCCTTGGTGATGAGGACACTTGGTCCGATATTGCCACGAAGGAGTTTGATGCTAATGCTAGGGTACACTATGCCTTGCTTCAAGCTCTTAATGACGATGATATTTCAAGAGTCATTCATTGCAAATCCGCACATGAGATTTGGACTCACTTACTTGTCACTCATGAGGGAACTTCACAAGTAAAGAGGGCAAAAATCGACCTTCTTCGTTCTCAATATGAAAATTTTTCTATGCA
The DNA here is from genome assembly GCA_038442645.1 of Agave tequilana. Lineage (NCBI taxonomy): Eukaryota > Viridiplantae > Streptophyta > Magnoliopsida > Asparagales > Asparagaceae > Agave > Agave tequilana. Next base: position 73,362 of record JAVJIF010002466.1, on the reverse strand, counting down.
AGAGAATGAAACCATAGATGATATGTTTACTAAATTTACAAAGATTACTAATGGACTTTCTTCTCTAGGTGATGCTATTGACAACGACCAAAAAGTGAGGAAGATCATCGTGCACTCCCTCCATCTTGGGAAGTCAAAGCCACTACTTTGAAGGAGCTAAATGACAAGGAAGAAATGGAGCTTATAGGTCTCATTGGGAATCTCAAGACCCATGAGATGGAAAGAAAAGTAAGAGAAGAGATGGCTCCTCCCAAGAAGAAAGCTATTGCCTTCAAGAGTTCTTCCATATACTCCGACGACGATGATGAAAAAGAGGATGATGAGGATCTTTCTCTTCTTGTAAAGAACGTTCGGAGAATGTACAACAAGGCAAAGTTCCAAATAGAAGGAGATGGCAAGGTAAAGAAGAGAAGAAAATCATTTGCTTCAATTGCGGAAAGCCGGGTCACATTGTTTCGGAATGTCCGGAAAGAGCCAAGCCCTCTACCTCCAAGAAGCCGTACAACAAGAAAGCTTTGAAGGCTACTTGGGATTCGGAGAGTGAATCCGATGAGGAAGTCGACACCGCCAACATGTGCTTCATGGCAAATGAAAGCACAAGCAAGGTAACTCCCAATACTTCCATTGATTGTGATCTATCTATGGATGAAGTAGGAGAAGCTTTTGAAGAACTATCTCATAACTATGATTTTCTCAAAAAGAAATACTTGAAAATGAAAAGGGAAAATGAATCTCTCAATCACAAAGTTTTCACTCTTACAAAAGAAAAAGATGAATTGTTTTCTACTCTTATTTCTACACAAAAGGATTTTGATAACTATAAAATTTCTTGCAAAGGTAAATTTCCACAAATTGATGAAAATGAAATTTCATGCTAAAGAGAAAATGATTCATTAGGAATTGTTTTGAAGAAATGTGAATTTGATAAAAATAGACTAGAGGCTATATTTCCTAAGAAATATGTCCCAAAGAAACCTTCACATGCTATTCATGCTCATGTTCATAAATCACAACCTTTACATCATGCCAAGCACCTAAACATGCTCACACTCCACACACTCATCATGCATTCATGTATGGTAAAGTCTTTTCATGCACATATTTTGGCCGTAAAGGTCATTTGGTTAAATTTTGCTATGATAGGATTAGTGCATCGCATAATCATGTTTGGGTTCGGAATACTAACTTTCAAGGACCCTAGAAAGTTGGGTACCAAAGTCAACAAATTTGTTAAATGATGTAGGTACATTCCAAGGCCCAACGACGTAAAGGATTGTGGTATCTTGATAGTGTTGCTAAAGGCACATGACTGGGATATCAACAACTTTGCAACCCTATCAAGATACTATGAAGGTGGCACCGTCACCTTCGGAGATGACGCCAAAGGAAAAATTATTGGTATGGTAATGTTAAACTTTGTACATCTCCTTTAATAGAAAATGTTGTTTTAGTTGATGGCCTCAAGCATAATCTCTTGAGTGTTAGTCAACTTTGTGACAAAGGTTTTAATATTGTTTTTGATAACCTAGCATGTAGAGTTATTGATAGACAATCCAATGCATGTATATTTTCGGATTTCGTGAAAACAATGTATACATGATTGACATGTCTAATATGCTATGTAATGCTACTTGTTTGAAAGCCCTCGATGATGACTCTTGGTTGTGGCATAGAAGATTAGGCCACATTTCTTTTGACCATCTATCTAGATTAAACAACAAAGAAATGGTGAAAGGTATTCCTTGCTTGAACTTTGAAAAGGACCGCATTTGCGATGCGTGCCAACTTGAGAAACAAACCAGTCCTCTTTTAAGTCAATCAAGGATATCATGACATCACGACCTTTGGAGTTGGTCCATAGGATTTGTTTGGTCCTACACAAACCAAAAGTCTAAGTGGGAATCGTTTTGCTTTCGTTTTAGTTGATGATTTCTCTCGTTTTACTTGGGTTTTTCTTTTTAGAGCATAAAAATCAAGCCTTTTCATATTTTCAAGCCTTTAAGAAAAGAGTTGAAAAGGAAAAAGATTTTCTCTATATAAGAATAAGAAGTGATAGAGGTGGTAAATTTAATAACCAACCCTTTACCACTTTTTGTGAAGAACATGGAATTAAGCATGAACTATCTTGTCCTAGAACTCCACAACAAAATGGAGTCATTGAGAAGAAAAATCGTACATTACAAGAGATGGCTAGGACAATGATAAATGAGTACGGTCTCCCTCATTATCTATGGGCCGAGGCCATTAACACATCTTGCTACATATCAAATAGAGCTTTTTTTATGCAAAAAACACTTCAAAAACATCTTTTGAGATCTATTTTTCTAGAAAGCCAAATGTTTCATACTTTAAAGTTTTGGTTGTAAATGTTTTGTTTGAATACTAAAGATAATTTAGTTAAATTTGATGCAAAGTCTTATGAAGCAATTTTTGTTGGTTACTCTAATACTAGTAAAGCTTATAGAGTTTCAACAAGTCATCCTTGACTATTGAAGAATCTATACATGTAAAGTTTGAGGAATAATGTGTTGTTAAGAATGTTGTAGAAATAGATTCCCTAAATGAAGACATGAAGAGAACTACTTTGGAGGACTCACCTACTCTTGAAGACATGCAAAGGGTGATGAAGGAAATGAAGTTCAAGAAAATGAGGTTGAAGGAAATGAAATTCAAGAAGTTGAAGTGGAGGCTACTCAACCACTTTCAAAAGATTGGAGATTCAATCCACACCATCCCAAGGACCTTATTATAGGTGAAGTATCAAAAGGGGTAAACTACTCGTTCTAAACTTCATGATCTTTGTGGGCACTATGCATTTATTTCTCACTTTGAACCAAAGAACATCCTCGAAGCCGAGGGCGACTCATATTGGTTGCTAGCCATGCAAGAGGAGCTCAATCAATTCGAGCGCAATCAAGTTTGGCATCTTGTTCCTAGGCCCACGACAGACCAACAATTGTTACTAAGTGGATCTTTAAGAACAAGTTGGATGAGTTGAGAAATATGTTAGAATAAAGCTAGGTTAGTGGCCGAAGATTACACTCAAGTCGAAGGTATCGATTTTGAAGAAACCTTTGCACCCTTAGCACGGCTTGAAGCCATATAGATGACACTTGCATTTGCTTCATATAAAGATTTTAAACTTTTTTAAAGGATGTAAAAAGTGCTTTCATAAATGGATTTATTGAAGAGGAGGTGTATGTTGAACAACCCCCCGGGTTGTTGATCGTACACATCCGGATTTTGTTTTCAAACTAGATAAGCTCTTTATGGCTTAAAACAAGCCCCTAGGGCTTGGTATGAAAGACTTTCTTCATTTAAATTCTAATGGTTTTATAAAGGAAAAATAGATACTACATTGTTTACAAAATATGTTGAAAATGATATACTTATAGTTCAAATATATGTTGATGATATCATATTTGGTTCTACTAATGAAAATCTTTGCAAAGCTTTTGAATCATGCATGAAGGAGGAATTTGAGATGTCTATGATGGGCGAGCTTAACTACTTCCTTGGTCTTCAAATCAAGCAAAGGAAGGATGGGATTTTCATAAATCAAGCCAAGTACACGAAGGAACTTATCAAGAGATTTGGGCTTGAAGGGGCTAAGACAAGCAAAACTCCCATGGCTACCACCACAAAGCTTGACAAGGATGAACATGGTACAAGTGTAGACATTAAGCTTTATCGTAGCATGATTGGTAGCTTGTTGTATTTAACAGCTAGTCGGCCAGATATTATGTTTGTGTATGTCTTTGTGCTCGATTTCAATCGTGTCCTAAAGAGTCCCATTTGATTGCGGTAAAACGCATTATTAGATACCTTAAGGGCACAATTGAAATGGGTTTGTGGTATCCAAAGACCGGACAATTTTCCATGACGAGTTTTTCGGATGCCGACTATGCGGGTTATAGAGTGGATAGGAAGAGTACAAGTGGAATATGTCAATTTCTTGGTAATTATCTTGTTTCATGGTCTTCCAAGAAGCAAAATTCGGTAGCCCTCTCAACCGCCGAGGCGGAGTATGTTGCGGCGGGGGCTTATTGTGCACAAGTCCTTTGGATGAAACATACTCTCCTTGACTATGATTTACATTTTGATCATATTAAAATATTTTGTGATAATACTAGTACTATTCATATGACTAAAAATGCAAATTAACATAGTAAGACTAAGCACATTAACGTTCGGTATCACTTTCTTCGAGATCATTATGAGAAAGGTGATATTGAAATTGAATATGTTTCTACCGATTTTCAACTTGCCGATATTTTTACAAAACCACTAGACTATGCTAGATTTTCCTTTATTTGTGGTGAATTGAATGTTTGTGTTATGGAATCATGAAAATTTTTTTAACAATGTTTACCCTTTTTGATGTATGACAAAAAGGGGAGAAAAAGTTAGCTTATTATTATTTTGAGTTTTGAATTATGCATTTTGAGTTTTGAAGAGTTATTTTGAGTTTTGAGTAATAACAAGTTAGTTTTGTGTTTGAGTTTTGAATTTTGAGTTTTGAATTTTGAGTTTTTGAATTTTGAGTTTTAAAGTTATTACAAGTTAGTTTTTGAGTTATGAGTTTATGAGCGATATGTTTTGAATTCCTATGTCTTTCTTATGCCAAAGTTCTTAGTTTATACTTTGCATATATATAGCCTTTCATTTATATAGCATGATTTGAGGGGGAGCTTCCAAGCTCCTTTCCCGTATTTTTTAAATAACTCATATGTTTTGTCATCATCAAAAAGGGGAGATTGTTGGCCCAAGGTTTCAATCACCCGGTCTTTGAGTTTTGATGATTACAAAATATATATAGTTATTTGTACTAATCATTTTTTAGTGTTTAAGTGTGTTTCAGGGTTCTAAGGATTCATGAAGTGTTCTTCCCTAAAGGAAGATAGTTTTGACTCAAGTTGGTTCATTTCGGGTTCAAGGAATCAAGCTATTCTATATCGCATATGAAGAAGCCCATTTGAAGACCTTGTAGTCACCTAGAACCTTTGTAAGAATTAGTTTGTTAAAGAATGAGGTTATGATAAGTTGGCTCAAGAAAACACACACACACTTTTAGTTTCAAAATACAGTTTTTGTTTTGGTTAATTGATTTAGGTGCATGTCTTGTTTAATATACATGACTCAAAATATTTTACATTTTTACATCTTGTTTATATCATGTATACCAACCTTTATAGCATGCTACTTAATCATATAGCCTCACAAAATTATTTTGAAAATTTTTCAAAGTTAAAAATTTTTCCTATAATAATCTGTTTCAGGCCCAACGGTCGACCGGGCGGTCGACCGGATCCATTTCAGGCCTGATCGGTTGACCGCACCGGTCGACCAGGCCATTTGGTCTTGGCGTGCACGTTTGTGCACGTCTGCCGGTCGACCGGACCGGTCGACCGACTGAAAGACCCTTGCTCTCGGGTTTTGTCGGTCGACCGGGCCAGTCGACTGACAGAACAAAGACTTGTTTTTTGTTTGATCGGCGGTCGACCGACCGGTCGACCGAGTCCAATGGCTAGTTTGCCAATGGAATGTCGGTCGACCGGGCGGTCGACCGACAGCCGCCGGCAGCCCCAACGGCTAGTTTTCTGAGTTTTGTTGATTGGATTTGATTGTGATGTTTTAGTTAGCTATCTCTGAAATTTTGGGGGCTATTTCCTGACCTATTAAACTAGTTATAATGATGATTAGATCTCCTCTAATCCCTATAAATAGATGGCATTGGTCACTTGTGAAAATCAAGAAAAATACCTATTGTTTTGTGTTTCAAAAAGAGAAGAAAAGTTTTTCAAAGCTCTCAATTCTAAAGTGCTTTCTTGGTCAAAGTTTTTTCAGTTGTTTTAAAGATTATTCTTACTCTTTTCAACTGAATTTTTCTCACTACACTTCTTGAGCCAAAAATCATTCCATTCTATAAGGAGTTGTAAGAGAGAAGTTTGTGGTCTTGTTGATCACCTTGTTACTTGTTGTTCTTTGTGTTGAGATCTCTCTTGTGAAGAGGATTGGATTGGTGGGAGTTCGGTACTCCGGTCTTCGGTAGACCTCTTGTAATTTCCTCGGTGGATATAGTGGAAACCCTTCACGGTGATGAAGGCGGGGACGTAGAGCGGTGGCTCGAACCTCGAAACAAATCCCTTGTGTTTGCGATTGATTTCCTTATTGCCCTTTATTGCTTTACATTTCTATCTTGTGATATCTCTTGTGTACACTTCATTATTGCATCCATTTCATTACTTGCATTTTTCGGTCTTTACTCATCACAACAAGAAAGCAATTACACGCCTCAACTCATAATCTAGAGGAATCAAAGAGGAGAAGTTCTAGAGCCCTTCACGGTGAATTCGGCTTCGATTTCTTGTTTTGAGTGACCGTTTGCATCATACTTTCATATTAAGTTTAAAAAGATCTTTAGATTAGCATTAACACCTATTCACTCCCCCTTGTCTCTCTTGGTGAATAAAAATAATACTATATGGGAGTGACTCGGATGATGGAAGCGATGCTTCCAACATGTGCTTTATGATCCAAGGGGATGGCCCCCTTGAGGTAAATTTCGAATCCTAGAAGAAGATATTGACATGCCTTATGATGAGCTTGTATCTTTTTGTCAAAAACTTCTTAAAAAATATGATTTTATAAAATTGAAAATGATAAGTTGAAGAAGGAAAACACTTCTTTGTTAAAAGAAAATGATTCTTTTAAAAATAAATTTGAATGTGTTTCAAAAGAAAATAAATTTTGAAAAGGAGAATATTTCCTTGTCTTCAAAATTAAATGATAGTTGTGAAGGAAACAATTCATTGAAAAATAAAATCATTTTGGTGGAAAGAGAAAAGGAGATTATTTGGAAGAATATAACTCTATGAAAAAGAAAATTATTTTAAAAGAACAAAAAAAATTTCTAAAAAGAAAAAGATTGTTTATTCTCATGCTCATGTCTCTTATTCCAAAATTAATAATGATATTTGCATTATGAAGAAGATAATTGATTGTTTGGGCGCCACTTTTAGCCAGTGTGCATTTAATCACTCTAAATTGAAATCTATGGTTAGCAAGAAATAAGTTCCACGCATTAATGGACATACTCCATGGCATACATCACATGCACACCATGATCACACCCATTCTTTTATGCATGTTAGAGTGTATAAATGTACACATTGTGGCCGCAAAGGCCATCTTGTAAGATTTTACTTTGATAGATCAAATTCTATAATTTTGTAAATAATAATGTTTGGGTTCCATTTGTTTCTAACCCCCGTGGACCCAAAAAGAAATGGGTAACAAATTCTCACCACTTATGTTTGATGTAGGTGTGGGCTCTCACATAACGTGAGAGGGATGGTACCTTGGTGGTGGATGCATGAGTTTGATGGACAAACCCAACTGATTCATTACTATCAAGGAAGTTTGGTGAGAAGACCACCATGGTTTGGAGACTTAGATAATAGTTCATATTGTTGGCCCAAGGTTACAATCAACCGGTTTTTGAGTTTTGATGATTACAAAACATATATACTTATTTGTACTAATCATTTTTTTAGTGTTTAAATGTGTTTCAGGGTTCTAAAGATTCATGTTGTGTTATTCCCTAAAGATGACTCAATTCGGGATCGTTTGACTCAAGATGTCTCAAATCGGGTTCAAGAACTCAAGCTATGCATCATTCCATGGAGAAGCCCTTATTTGAAGACCTTGTAATCACCTAGAACCTTTGTAAGACTTAGTTTATTAAAGAATGAGGTTATGTTAAGTTGGCTCAAGAAAACACACACACACACCATCTTTTTCCAAAATACGGCTTTTGGTTTGGGTTTTTGATTTAGGTTCATGTCTTGTGGTTTTACATGATTCAAATTATTTCACAAATTTACATCTTATTTTTATCATGTATACCAACCTTTATAGCATGATACTTAATCATATAGCCCTACAAAATTATTTTGAAAATTTTTCAAAGTTCAAAAAATTTCCTATAAAAAATTCTGTTTCAGGCCTGTCGGTCGACCGGATCCATTTCAGGCTTGATCGGTCGACCGGACTGGTCGACCGAGCCATATGGCCAGGGCGTGCACGTTTGTGCATGATTAAGCTTGAACCTACACAAAAATACGGAATTTCAGAACTTTAAATAGAGATGTGCAAGTGCTCAATTCTACCGCAATAGCAAGTGGCTATGCGGGTCGTGATCCACAAGGAGGGTTAGCGATAGAAGCGTTCAAGGTCTGTATTGAAATCTTTGTGAAGAAAAATGAAGGTTCTTCTTTGTTTCTTAAAAGAAAAGAGAAAAAGAGTTAGGTTAAAGTTAAGTTAGAAAGAGAGCGATAGATGGAGAAGGTGCAGAAAAATGGAGAATGATTATTTACAAAGAAATGGAAAAAAAATGAAAAAGATTTGAAAGATGTGGTATGGTGATCTAAACTAAAAATTACAAGAAAGAAAAACTGAAAATACTTACTTACCTCCTTTTGACCAAAAGCTTACCTTGAATCTTTGGCGACGATGTTACCTTGAAGTGGAGGCAATTAGCGAATAGCCCATAAGAGTTGATTATTGTCTCTTTCACATTACATCATCAAGACCAAACAAGCATGAAATGATACAGAGAGACTCAAATCTATCGTCATGAGCTATCGGTGGCACTCGCAAAAGCAAGGCTCTTTCGATGCTTTTAGACTCACTTGGAAGACAATTGTACCAAAAGAAGAAAAGTAGGGAAGAAGAAGAAGAACACTAAAACGAAGTACATACAAAAAGAAAACACAGATTTGATTTCATAACGATAAGAGAAAAGAAAGAAACCTTACACTGGTGTCACTCTCAGTACAAGATTCGTTCTCGTTCTCCTATGAAAGTCTGATCTCCTCTGAATTACAAAATTAAAACTAAAAATTACATGAAAAGAAAAATAAAAACCTAAACTAAAAATGAAAAAATAGACTAAATCCTATCTCTGCATGGTCGTCCCATTTTCAGTGCAAATCCTTCCCTTTTATAGGCAAAAACCCAACCTACAGGAGAGTATGAAGATAGGGGGAGCAAACGCTCCCCCTAACTCCCTAACAGAGCCGCGGAAACGCCGCATTTCCGCGGCCAGGGTGTGGCCAGGTGGCCACACCCTATTGGTGGAGCTCCCCGGTTTCGCGTTCTGGCTTTATCTTCAGTTGGATTTCTGGTTTAAGTCCGAGATTTTGACGAAATGGCCTTTTCCTTGTCTTCAACCGATCGATTCTGGGAGGATTCTTCTCAACCGGTTTTCAACCTCTCTGATTTTGCCCTGATTTACTGGGTTCGAATTAATTCTGATTTAATTCAGAATTGTGGGCTTGGGCTCATTTGTCTTCACTCTCCTTTAGGGATGGGCCTGCAAATAAATTAAACATTTAATTAGAAAAATGCAGAGTTTATTCTATAATAAGTATGAGAATATGATAATAAATGTGCAATTTTAGTGATCAATCACACCCCCATACCTATCTTATGGTCGTCCTCGAGCAAAACAACTAAACTATACTAAGGATTATTAGACCACTTTCGCAGGTCACGCGATTGCACTGAGCATGTGCAACAAGCCGTTAAACCTCTAGGTTTCCCCTAAAGGACGAGTTTTATCTCGTGAGGGTTTTAGTGGATTACACCCACAAAATCCATAAAGAAAGAGAAACAAAGAGTTAGTATTTTTGAAAAGCATTTTGAAAGAGAAAAATATTTGAAATATAATTGTAAGATTTAAGTAATCTATAAGTTATAGGAAAACTGAATTTTTCATTCCTAAACTTAGTCTCTATTCAAAAATTTGTTATCAATCAAGTAAGGAGTCAACTTGTACTTCTCATTTAGTCTATTACTTTACCCTAAGTCATATGCAACTTGTGATTGTGAAAATTTGACTAAGGGTTCTTTAACTCTAACTCTTATGCCTCATTTATTTTTATATATATAATTTTTTTGTGGTATTATTCCTTAGTTCTATTAGGCTTTCTAATCTGCCCATGTAACGAGCCTTAATCGATGACTCCAAACCAAATGGTCTTAGGGCACCGGTGAGAAAACACCCCAAGGACTTAAGGACTCGAGTAAACAAGGCCACAAAACTAAGGATTTTATTATATGAACCCTTTTAGGCATCAATACTTATGCTTTATTAGGCACAAATACCCAGCTTAATAAGAGGATTTTCATATATATATATATATATATTTTTAAACTTATCTAATCATCTTTCGCATAAATACTAAGGCTTGCTTAGGCCAAAGCACCTAGCTAATCAATAATTAGATTTGTTCATATTTTTTTTTATATATAAGGCATCAAAATCTTAGTTTTGAACCCTAAGTGTGTAAGTGTATGAAGTGTGCATATTTCATTAAGGTAAAGATCAAGACTAAATTATGTTGACAAATTATCTTCCTAACCCTAAAAATCAAACAAATAATCTTATTTTAACCAAATTTAAGAAATCCTAATTTTGATTTTCCTATTCCTTAAAATTGACTTAATTTCTTACAAAAAATATGTCAAAATATTGTTTCTATTTCAAAAAGTTTTTTTTTAAAATTAAAGAAAAACCTAAGTTATGTTAGAACCCTCCCCCACACCTATCTCATGCATTGTCCTCAATGTATGAATTAATGCATAGATGCATGAAAAAGAAGGTAGGGAAGGAAAATGTTACCTTAAGGTTGTGGTTCCGGTGGTGGTCTGATTGGTCCACGAAATGCGGCCCAATCGACTTTTCGTGGAGTTCGGAGGAACCCACCAGAAATTCTCTAATATAACCCATTAAAATGATGTATCCATAAAGGATTTTTATTAAAAATTTAACCCCTTCTAATTTCCAAATTCCATATTTAATTTCGGAGTCAAATTTGTCAACCGCCTTGTCCCAAAATGGAGTGTGAAAAGATAGAATGATTGACTTGGACTCAGAAAGTACAGGAACTAATACTGACTCAGGAAGGTGACTTAAGTCAAGTAAAGGCTCAGGAGTCGAGATTGGTTGAAGAAGTGGGTCCAAGTCAAGAAGTTAAAACTCAAGTCCACAGTTATTTTTCAACAATGGAATGTGACTTAATATTGTTGATTCAAGTTCAAGAATGATAGTTGTGGTAATCAAATTGACTCTAAAGTATTACTCAAGTAGGGTAACAAAAGAGGAGTCAATATTGATTCGGGAATTTGAACTGAATCACAGATTTGAGAATCTAGGTCACATTTCTCATTGAGTTCAATTTCATAAAAATGAGAACTTGCCAATTTGTCAATAGGACTTTCAAAAGTGTAAAATTGGTCAAGTTCAATATGATCATCAAAGATGGGTGATTCAATTTCATGATGAATTGGCACAGGATCCAATGTTGACTCGGGAAAAAGGTTGAAATCAGGTGAAGATACTGGAGTCATAATTGAATCAGGAAGTAGAATTGAATCACTAAGTCGAGGTTCATGATCATATTCATTCTCAAGTTCTATTTCAGGAAAGGAATAACTTGCCAAACTGTCAATATCATTTTAAAATTGGAGTTTGAGCAAGTTCAAATGATTGTTCTGAAATGGAACCTTGATTTCCAAAACAACATGACTCTTCAGCTCTAACAGAATGGTTAGTGACATCAGAACTGGTCAAACGGTGGGAACGTAGAGATTGGACCATCATATTTATGTCATGATTACGAGCGTTTTGAGCCTGAGTCATGGCTTCAAACATCTTTTCATAGTTGATTGGTTCATCGTTTTGCTGAAAAGATGAAGTGTTGTCTTGGAATTGGTGGTGAAATTGTGAGTCCATCAGATTTTGTGATTGTTGTTTGGACTCACGCATACTCATTTCCAAATTGATGGTTTTCTATTTTGGACTGGTGGAACTGGGTATGAATCTTGGAAATATTGTGGACTAGGTGGATAAGGAGGACAAGTTGGCTGAAAATTGGACTCGGGGGAGGTGAATCCCCACTGACTCTGTGAAGAGTTGAAATTATTTTGAAAATTATGCTTATAAGATTGGGGACATGGGTTATATTGATTCGGATAAGACCAATCCGGCACACTAGGTTGGTTAAAGTTATGAATGCCGGGTGGTAATATCCGAAAAAGAGGTCGGTGTGTAATATGGATTACTATTAAAATTGAAAAAATTGTTATTATAAGCCATATCACACAATAGAATACAAACAAAAAAAACAAACAAATAAGCAAACAAATAAAAAGAAAAATTCTAAACTAAGTTAGGGTATACCTATGACCTAGACGACTCCTAACTGGTTAGACTGTCCACGGGAGGTATAATGCAGACTTTGACCACAAGCTAATTAGCTAGGTTAGGGCAATATTGGTGGGAGGTTATCCGTCAAAGACGTTCCTCCAACCTTCGGGCTTTCGGCCTTAATCCCTTTCCTAGACACTGATTTTGCAAGAATCAAATCCAACACCTTTCCCCCTTAGGATAATCTCCTAATTAAGTCCGAGATGTCCCTAGGGCCAACGTCTACTCATTTTTAGTTAGGCTCAGATTAGTGAGTGCTTGGAATCTAATTTTTTGGGCCAAGGAAGGGTGATTAAATCTCCACCTTATCTTGTTATGGGGTGGTGCCCTTAAGATTAGTTTGTGCAAGTGTACTAGATATGCAAACAAGATTCGCTCAAAGTGATGTAAATCAACCAAGAGATGAGTCCTATTCTAAATGCAATGCGAACGTACCTTGCTCCAGAACTCTTCAACAGTAAAGTAAATGAATTGAAAAGACACGTGCCTAAGATGCAAACGTCTAATCAATTTTTTAACTTTTTCAACAAATGTTTTACTGTTGGTTTAGTAGCAGGCTTCTGGTGAGGCATATAAGATATAAAAGTTTGCAGAACACTATAATTTTGCAAAGCAAGCAGCCCTGCAAAAAAAAAAAAAAACAGTTAGTAGTGAACTCTTTTTGCCGCGGAAACGCGGCCAGGGCCGAGCAAACGCGGCAATTCAGAGGGTACTGGTCTCTGCTTTCTAGAGCAGAGGCCCAAGACCACTTATATATTACTGCAATCTTTTTTTGCTTTTCCTGCCCTGTAACCTGCAATAGAGAAGAAAAATTCGTTTTAGTTCCAAAAATTCAACAAAAACCGTTACCCCCCGGCAACGGCGCCAAAATTTAATTAAGCTTGAACCTGCACAAAAATACAGAATTTCAGAACTTTAAATAGAGGTGTGCAAGTGCTCAATTCTACCGCAATAACAAGTGCTATGCGGGTCGTGATCCACAAGGAGGGTTAGCGATAGAAGCGTTCAAGGTTTGTATTGAAATCTTTGTGAAGAAAAACGAAGGTTCTTCGTTTCTTAAAAGAAAAGAGAAAAAGAGTTGGGTTAAAGTTAAGTTAGAAAGAGAGCGATAGATGGAGAAGGTGGAGAAAAATGGAGAATGATTATTTACAAAGAAATGGAAAAAGAATGAAAAAGATTTGGAAGATGTGGTATTGGTGATCTAAACTAAAAATTACAAGAAAGAAAAACTGAAAATACTTACTTACTCCTTTTGACCAAAAGCTTACCTTGAATCTTGGCGACGATGTTACCTTGAAGTGGAGGCAATCAGCGCATAGCCCATAAGAGTTGATATTGTCTCTTACACATTACATCATCAAGACCAAACAAGCATAAAATGATACAGAGAGACTCAAATCCATCGTCATGAGCTATCGATGGCACTCGCAAAGCAAGGCTCTTTCGATGCTTTTAGACTCACTTGGAAGACAATTGTACCAGAAGAAAAAGTAGGGAAGAAGAAGAAGAAGAACACTAAAACGAAGTACATACAAAAAGAAACACAGATTCGATTTCATAATGATAAGAGAAAAGAAAGAAACCTTACAACGGTGTCACTCTCAGTACAAGCTTCGTTCTCATTCTCCTATGAAAGTCCGATCTCCTCTGAATTACAAAAATTAAAACTAAAAATTACATGAAAAGAAAATAAAAACCTAAAATAAAAAAATGGAAAAATAGACTAAATCCTATCTCTGCATGTCGTCCCATTTTCAGTGCAAATCCTTCCCTTTTATAGGAAAAAACCCAACCTACATGAGAGTATAAAGATAGGGGGAGCAAACGCTCCCCCAACTCCTAACAGAGCCGCGGAAACGCGTCGCACACCCTGTTGGTGGAGCTCCCGGTTTCGCGTTCTGGCTTTATCTTCAGTTGGATTTCTCGTTTAAGTTTGGGATTTTGACGAAATGGCCTTTTCCTTGGCTTCAACCGATCGATTCTGGGAGGATTCTTCTCAACCGGTTTTCAACCTCTCTGATTTTTGCCCTGATTCACTGGGTTCGTATTAATTTTGATTTAATTCAGAATTTCGTGGCTTTGGGCTCGTTTGTCTTCACTCTCCTTTAGGATGGGCCTGCAAATAAATTAAACATTTAATTAGGAAATGCAGAGTTTATTCTATAATAAGTATGAGAATATGATAATAAATGTGCAATATTAGTGACAATCAGTGCACGTCTGTCGGTCGACCGACGGTCGACCGACTGAAAGCCCTTTGCTCTCGGGTTTTTGTCAGTCGACCGGGCCGATCAACCGACAGAACAAAGAGAAAATTTCCTTTGACTGCCGATCGACCGAACGGTCGACCGAGTCCAACGGTAGTTTGCCATTGGACTGTCGGTCGACCGGACCGGTCGACCGAAGCCGCCAGCTACCATAACGGCTAGTTTCAGAGATTTCATCATGAGATTTGATTGTGATGTTTTGATCTAATCTTCTCTAAATTTTTGGGGCTAGTTTCTGGCCTAATAGCCTAGTTTAATGATGATTAGATTTCCTTTAATCCCTATAAGTAGAGGGGATTGGTCACTTGCAAAATACAAGAAAAATCCCTAGTTTTCAAGTTTCCAAAAAGAAAGAAAAAGTTTTCAAAGGCTCTCAATTCTCTAAGTGCATTCTGGCAATTAGTTTTCAGTTGTTTTTCAGCTATTTAGTACTACTTTACAACTGAATTTTTCTCTACACTTCTTGAGCCAAAATACTTCCTCATTCTATTAGAAGTTGTAAAAGAGAAGTTTGTGATCTTGTTGATCACTTGTGTTCGGTACGGAAAGAGATTTGCCGTAAAATTCCTTGAATCAGTTGAAAGATTACAACAAAACAATATTCCGACTACAAGGAGGGAGGATGCTTGAATCTTCCCTTTGTTTAAGGCTGGGTTCTTCGTGTGGCGATGGAGAGTGAATCTTGTTCTCCGTTGACCAGATGACCGTCCTGGACGTCGGGGGTCTTCTCTTCGGCCAGTAGGGAGTAGTAACTCAGCTCCGTCTACCAAACTCTCAAAGAGGAGTAAGCGAAGAGCGGTTAGTACTCAGTAAGCCTGCTGAAGAGTCTTCTCTCTTGTTGGCGTCGTGCTTCTCTCAAAATCTCCGACCTTGGATTTAATTTGCTCGCCCGACCCTTCTCTGATTCTGGATTCAAGAATGCCCGACCCTCTCCCTTTTGATTCAATCAATCGACCCTTCCTTCATAGCCAACAGGGCTATTTATAGGGGTCTAAGGGGTGATCGTGCCCCCTAAAAATGCGCCTGAATGAGGGGTCGTTACCCGCTATACGCGCGGTAACTGACCTCCACGATCTGGGGCGGTTGCAACTGAGACGCGGGCTTGAACCGACGCGCCTTGATGCTGAGACGCGGGTTTTGAACCGAACGCGCCTTGAAGTTGAGACGCGGGCTTCGGCCGACGCGCCTTGATGTAGAGACGCGGCTTTGAACCAAACGCGCCTTGAAGCTGAGACGCGGGCTTCGGGCCGACGCGCCTTGATGCTGAGACGCGGGCTTCAGTCCCTTGCGTCTAATGTTAAGACTGCTTCTTTGATGGCTTGCCTGGTAGTCATTTTTAGACAGCCTACAGAACCCCTCCAAAGTTTCTGATATTCCGCAGTTGAAGGGACGGATTTCGGAATACTTTGGACTTAAACCGCGTTCGCCTTTGTGACTGGACTGTTGATGCTTCGGGTTTGACCTTATCCGAATTTGGTCTTCGTGAGTGTACTGTTGAACTCTTAGAAGCCATCAGAGTCGATCGTGTTGAGTGTCTAGATACACAGCCTAGACCTCCCCAATTGCTTTTAGTCTGTCACGGGTGCGTTTTTGGCTGGGAGTAGTTGGTGGTCTGTTGGCGCCAGTGTACTGTTGAACTGTCTTGCAGACGCATAAGACTGGACGCAGGCTCCTTTTTGAAAAGCAGAGGCTGCTTGAAGACGCAGCTTCCATAAAATAGACGCGATGTTTGGCCAGACGCGAACTCCTTAGAGGAGACGCGATCTTCCGAACGCACTCTTGGAAATGCTGAGGGCATGTCCGGTGCGTTTCTGGGCGCGGCTCTATGTTGTCATGATTACGCCGCCAGCTGGCCTGGGGAAACGGCGAAATTTCGCCTTTGCGCGCGGATCTCGCGGTTCATTAAATGAACTGCTCCACGTGTCAATTTTTAACTCGTGGCGAGGTTGCGACGCATGATCTTTGCCACCGGAAATGATTTTGTTACACGCGTCAAGCGACGATTCGCTGCAGCGTCCCTTGGGTCACGCGCCGCGTATCTCTGCGAATCCTGTGCCTATAAAAGGCAGCAGTTTGGAGAGACTCTTCTTCTTCTCGCGCTTGCTAAGAACTTTAGAAAAACATATTCTCCTCCTGTTCCTCTGTTTAACCTCGGATCAAATTCGCCATGGCACCAAAGATTAAGCCGACCGCTTCTCCTCAAAGGCGACCACCACCGAGGCCCGGAGGGGCAGCTCTTCCTCTGCGCAGGACTTCGTCCTCCAAGGTCTCCAAGGTAGTATGCCGTCTAGGCAGAACTTCACTTTAAGAACTTTAACACAGAGAATGTGTTTGATTCCCCAGACGCAGTCTTTGGGATGATAACCGGGGCGCGGATTAGACAATCTGACGCCCAAGGACTCTGCACTTCGGGTCCTTCACTTAGAATATTCTAACTGTGAAGGTCTCTGGACGCAGCTTACAGAACGCAGATTTGATTTTCGCGTTCTGTGTCATCAGGCGCCAATTTGATGAATCTGGCGTCTGAGTCCGGGCAGAGTCAAGTCTTGGCTTGCAGAACGCGGATTTGATCTTCGCGTTCTGTGTCATCAGGCGCCAATTTGATGAATCTGGCGTCTGAGTCCAAGTACTTGGAATTTCGTAAGTATTGGTTTGTAGAACGCGGAATTGATCTTCGCGTTCTGTGTCATCAGGCGCCAATTTGATGAATCTGGCGTCTGAGTCCAAGTACTTTGGAATTTCATAAGTATTGGTTTGCAGAACGCGGATTTGATCCTTGCGTTCTGTGCTTCCTGACGCAGAGTTGCAGGTCTGGACGCGGATTTGATAATTCCTGCGTCCAGTATCTCTTCTGCGTTTAAATTATAAACACTTAGTATTTCTCTTTGCTTTTGGTAAAGCATCTGACTTAAGTGTTTTTATCTTTTTTGCAGCGCCGCAACCTGCTACTTCACTCCCAAGATACGCCATTTTGGGCATGTAGGTGGTGCTGACCGGAACCTAACCTTTGTGCTGCAAAGGACTGTCCCTGTGACTGCCGACAGTCGCCGCTCGTGAGAAGAAGCTCTCGAACGTCGATATGAGGACTCTTCGAGTGCTTATGACGATGCAGCATTCATCACGGATGATGGCATTCAGCTGAGAAAGCCCGCCTTCTTCTTCGGGGATCATATCCACGATGGCGGCCATCGCGGCACGAAGGGACTTACACATGGCTCCGTCAAATAGGGGGCAGAAGGTTCTTTCTCCCGGCCATGGATAGGATGTACCCTATGTTCTATTACCAGCATATGTCCGTCCCGCGGAAGATGGAGTTTGACCTCGCTCGATATGCTCCTGAGGTTACTCTTGGCGATCTGGGCTCCACTACCAAGTGCACCGTCATGACGGCCATGACGGGTCGGTTATCGGCCTTTTCCCTGGATCGCGCAAGAGGGAGATCCCGTCTGGAGAGATACCGCACATGGCACCACCTTCCTCAACATGTCATGGCAGCGGAGGGTGACTATCCAGTTGCGTTCCGTGCATAGGGTGGATCCATTCCCAGCGAATTACTGGTGGGGCAGGATGGTTGGCTTTGTCCTTACCGAGCTCGGGATTTGCTGAAGCGTGTAGGACTGTACTCGGCGGTCAGGCCGTATAGTGGGGGATCCCTCAAGTTCTCAAACTTCTTTGGGATCTTAGAACGTTACAATCCCTTGACGGGGAGTTCTTACTCCAAGGCGGGGAGATGGGCCTTGCCTTACACAGCTGCACGAGGTCTCAGGACTGGTAACAGGGGACATGCCCTATGAAGAATATGTCCCGACCGCTGTGGAGCTTCGCCACGTGAAGGAGGAGTTTCCCCTCATATACGAGACCTACTGGAAGTGCTCTGTCACTTCCATATCTGCGGTCAGATCACCAAATGGCGGTCGCAGGGGGTCACGTATCGTCTTGGGCCAGTTATTGTTCAACAATGTGAAACACCAAAGACCACTTGATCACCCGATTGGCTCCCAGCTCTGATAGGGAGATCGAAGACCGGATTGACCAGGCTCCGAGAAGTTCTACACCACAGAATCGAACGAAGATGGTTTCGACCCGACTTGGTTTTGAAAGCTTCTCCCACACAAGCCCGGACTCCTATCTCCGATCGGGCGCTGCTGGCGGGTTTTGATGCTGTGGCTAAAGCGTTGTGTGGTGCCCACGCCTGCCACATGAAGTTATAGTTGCCGACGTGGGTACCCGGCGGTGCTTCTGGCCATGGCAACCCTATAGCTCTTCTCCCGACCGTGGTGGCTGGTATTCAGAGCGGGCTGCGGGCGCTGGCTAAAAGCTTTGTGAGCCGCCAAAAACTGTGGATTCCGAGGGAAAGCCGCTCACGGACGCGAGGGGAATCCAGTGTGAAGCATCCCAATCCTCGGGTCGAGCTGCCTTACACATACCTTATGGCCTGGTATGTGATGCACTGCCCCTCTTTGATGACGGCGGTGCGTTGGAAGGAGGACTCCGTCCCCTTCATACAGCGATTGGAGGGTTCAAGGTGGGAAGATCCTTATATATATTACATCCGGAAGCGTCTTTCAGCCCCGGCAAACTATCAGCTCAATCGTTGCCTCCTCCAGATCCCTGGTGAATCCTACGGCGATCTACTTGTCGATTCCGCAGGCCCTGATGATTTCACGAGGTTATCCCAGGGAGCCTTCTGGTGGTTGCTCAATATTCGGCCCGGGTATATGCTTTTTCGACAAGGACGTCATGTACCATTGAGCCATACATGCCGAATCGCTTCGCTCGACAGTTCGGCTATGACCAGCTCTATATCGGGAATCCAAATGCTTATCTCGCCTTCGAAGGGAACTTGTTCGAGGGTGCTCGGGCCTGGTACTATAGTGTGGCTGGAGGGACAGGACAACCTTCCGTCTACCTCTCGAAGCGCCCAAGTGCCAGATGAGTCTAAGCTATTGTACTTGGTACTCCAAGCCGTCCAGACACCAGACTTTCTTCCGGCATCTTCATGTATCGAGAGCATCAATGCAAGCTCGAGGCAAGGACAGAGTCTGGTAAACCAACGAGACTCGTAGAGCAGTACCGGAAAGCCCGTAAGGAGGTCGGGAGAAGGACGAGGAGGGAGCCACGAGCTACAGAGCCACGACCGCCAAGGGCAGAGCCACGAGCGAAGAATGAGCCGTCAGTAACGAGGGCGGAGCCATCAGCGACGAGGGAGGAGCCGCGGACGAAGAGATGTAAGCAGGTGGTGAGTAAGCGTCCTCACCGCCCCACTTCTGTTATTGAGCCTGCCCCGAAGAAGGTTAGGAGGGACTTGGCGGCTGAAGTCTCTCAATCCGGAGCTATCTCTGCCGGAGTTGAGGCTCCTCCTGAAGACGTCGTCAGAGTTGAGGAACCTCCGGAAGAGGAGGATTTCCCCCCTTTAGTTCGTGCTCCTAAGTCGCACCGCGAGGCTGTGGAGGAAGGGGAGTTCATCGAACAACCCGTTATTGCTGCTGATGCCGAATCCCCAGAGATTGACATAATGGGCGATGAAGATGTTGAACTTCCGGAAATCTCAGCTCAGCTCAAACCTCCTTCTGCTCATGAAGGGAGAGATGAGGCACAGCAGTTGGGGTCTCCAGGCGTCTTCATCTCTAGTTCCAGGGCCGTCGACCCTAGTCCTACTACTGGGGTGATTGGAGGCAAGGCTCCGATTACGGAGCTTCCTGAGCTGTCGTCTTCTTCGTTCTCAGGGGAAAGCCTCTTTGAGGACGAAGTCGACTATAGCGAGGAACCCGCTCCTCCTGATCAAAGCAAGTTCTTCCATATCTCAGAGGAGGAAATGTATGGAGGCGAGCCATCGTCTGCACCGTCAGTGGCGGCTATCCCTGTTAAAGGTACCCTTTCCCCCTACTGTCCAATTTCTCTTTGCATGTTGAAGAAGATGTCTTGACATTCTTTATTTTATATTGCAGGGCCAACCGGAGATGCCGAGGCTACAACCTCCTCGCATATTGAGGAGATGGTGGGAGAGTTGACTCGGCCACAGGGAATTGAGACCTCAGCTGCTGAGATGCCTCAGAGGGGGCAGCTGCTGATACTGGGGAGCCTTCCACTCTACCAGAGGAGGAAGCCACTACTGAGGTCAAGGAGGCTCGGGTGGAGGCAGGTCCACTCCCAGGAGATTGCATGGCTCAAGTTTCAAATGAAGTTTCTGAGGAAATCGTGCTTGCCACTCCATCATTGGTCGCGGAAGTTCCCGCAGGGATAGCACCTCCGGAAGCACCAGTGGCTGGTTCCGCTCTTGCCGTATCGGCGGTTAGCATGACTTCTGCGCAAAAAGAGCCGGCCTACACCCCTTCTTCCGAGATAGAAAGGGGTCGGGGAGCGTTCCGGGTGATGACAGCATGGACTTCCTGACGCGCAGTACGGTGCGGCAGTTCTTTGAAGCGATGCGATCGTGCATCGACTTTATCCTTTCTGGGCGTCGTTCTTTTGACTTTGCCCGGAGATTTCTCGGAATGTGGCCGAGAACATCGAGCTAGTCGGGGGCCTTCCTCTTGCTCAGGCATGTATGCGGGTGGTGGATCAGTTGGAGAGTGACCTGAAAGAGCTGAAGTCTTTAGACGAAGCTGACTCCCTCCACGAAACCCAAGTCATCCTGGATAGCCTCCTTTCTGCCCAAAGGCAAGAGCGACAGGAAGTGGAAGTACAAATTGCCGAAGAGGTCAGCAACCTTGAGCGTTCCCAGGCTGAATGCCAAAGGCTGATTGAAGACTCAGGGATACTGAGCTTATCATGCAGAACACAGAGCTTGCTATTACCAATGCTCGGGCTGTCATTGCTAAGGCCAAAGCCATGCTAGCTGTCAATGAAGAGAAGCTCGTCGCCCTCCAGAAGAAGCTAGAGGAGCAGAAGGCTGCAAGGGTACTGCTGAAGAGAGCCAGTCTGTTCATCTCTCCAGATTGGAGACTTTGCGAGCCCAGCTGGCTGAAAAACCTGCCTATCTGAAGAGGAGCTGCGGGTCCAGGCGATGATGGAGGCTGAGAAGGCACGTCAGCATGAGATGCATCGTCTCAGGGAGCGCATCCGTTCCCTACCAGATCGAGAGATTTTTAGCCTTCTCCCTTCTTTTTTCTTTTTTTTTTTGTAACGCTCAATCTTATTTGTATAAGAGAGCGTTTTTGTATCACTTTCATATTTTGGATATAAATAAAAGTGACACCCTCCTTTTTACTTCTTTTGTCTCGAACTCTTTGCCTTTGGTTGGAATGTAGGAGCAAGGAAGTCTTTTGATCTTATCAAAATTATAATCATAATCTTAATAAGTCAAAAGATATGAGGAAAGATCTTGTTTCAAGAACTTTCATGACACTGTCGAGGTGTAAGCTTAACTTGACAGAGGTGATTTTTGGTGGACCTGCCACTTTGTGGAAGAAAGTGACAGGTGGAGTTCGTACCCCCAGGAAAGATGAACTTTTATCAAGGATTTGTGCTTAACTTGATTTCAGATCAGCTGGGGATGTTGATGGAAACATTGTTTATTGGTGTAATGTTAACCAACAATGCCTCCAAATGAATTCGATATTCTGTTGGAGAGAATATCAAATGAAACTAGACTCGCGGGGAATCTAGGGAAGTCCTTACCGTTAGAGGTGTGATATTAACTTAACGGGTTGGAAATAGTCTTGTCAGAAGTGTAATGTTACTTGACAAGGACATGAGTTAGAGGTGTGATATTAACTTAACTCATCGACATCTCAGTTTATAAGGGAAAATGAGGGTGTCACTGTCATAGGTGTGATGTTTAACTTAACAGTGAGGGTAATGCTAGAGGTGTAATGTTGAACTGGCATTAGTCGTCTCGGCTTGAAGAAGTCGAGGAAAGGTCATAGCCATAGGTGTATTGTTGAACTTAGCAATGACTCGGATGCTAGAAGTGTAGTGTTAACTTGGCATCGTTCGTCTCGGCTTAAGGAAGTCGAGGAAAGGTCATAGCCATAGTGTATTGTTGAACTTAGCAATGACTCGGATGCTAGAAGTGTAGTGTTAACTTGGCATCGTCCATTTCAGCTTCGATATGGAAAGTCTGAAGAAAGGGTGACTGTCAGAGGTGTAATATTAACTTGACGGGCACCTGATATACTGCTTAGAGGTGTAATGTTAACTTAAACAGTAGTTTGTCAGAGTGTGATATTAACTTGACAAGAATTGGCTCTTGATAGGAGCAATTTGAGGACCTGTCATTCTATTGATGAGAATTGACAAGTGGAATTTGAAATGCCAGAGGTATAGTGTTAACTTGGCAATTTTGAAGTTGCTGCTCTATGTAGAGGTAACAAGCGGGGCTTGTACTCGACAAGGAGTATTCATTACCAGAGGTATAGTGTGTTAACGTAGTAATGTTGCATTTTGTGGTCCTACCATTCTATGGATGAGAATTGGTAAGAGATTTTGGAGGAGAGAGTGGAATCAGGTCCACTTAGGATTTTTAGCAAACCCTCAGCTGTCAAGGATTTGAGGTGCCTTACAACTACCGTTTGAGTGGGCTAGTCATGCTATTCCCTCAGCATGATGAGTTGTCGAGGACTTATGTTGGGCTTAGATGCCAACATTTTCCTCTATCCTTAGCCGTCGAAGGCGTTGGATGTTTGATCAGAGGTGTGGTATTAACTTGATCGGCAGAAGAACACCATCTAGGGATAGTATTTCTTCAGGAATTTGCCATTGATTGGCATCATGAGTGTATCGCCATTAGAGGTTATGAGACGATACGATCCATTCGAGTAGACCGACTCTACTACAAATGGTCCTTCCCATTTGGGTTGGAATTTTCCCTTTGTCTTGTGCGTCATGACCATGGGTCTCCGGACGGCTAAGACAAGGTCGCCTTTCTTGAAAGTTCGCGTTTTGACTTTCTTGTTGAAGGCTCTGGTGATGCGAGCTTGATAAAGCTCGGTCTGCTGCTGGGCCTGCAGACGCTTGTCGTCTAAGGCCTCCAGTTCTTGGAGTCGCTGTCGATGCTTCTCCTCTGTTGTCATCTCGGCGGTCAGGGCGACGCGTAGAGATGGAATTTGGATTTCCAGTGGGAGGACAGCTTCACATCCGTACACCAAGGAAAATGGCGTGGCTTTAGTTGGGGTTCGCACGGTCGTGCGATATGCCCATAAGCATTCACCCAACTTATCGTCCCAGTCTCGTTGACTTTTCGAGACGAATTTCTTGAGAAGCTTGCCAATAGTCTTATTGAAAGCTTCCGCGAGGCCGTTGGCGGGAGGATAGTATGCCGTTGATGACACACTCTGGATTCTGAACTTAGCACAGAATCTCTGGAAAGCCTGGCTGATGAACTGGGGTCCATTGTCATGGACGATCCGCCGAGGCACACCGAAGCGATAGATAACGTGATGTTTCACGAACTTGATCACGTTAGACGATTTTACCTCTTTTAGAGGAACAGCTTCGGCCCACTTGGAGAAGTAATCGGTTATTGCTAGAATGAACCGATGTCCTTTCGACGATGGTGGGCTGATGGGGCCAACCACGTCCATCCCCCACATTTCGAACGGCCAAGTAGAGGTCGTAGAGTGGAGATACCCTGGTGCTTGATGGATGAAATCGCCATGTATTTGACAGGCGTGACATCTCTTAGCGAGGGAGATGGCGTCGACAATCATCTTGGGCCAATAGTAACCCAATCTTTGGAGTCGGTTTGCCAGCTTCGGGCCAGGTTGATGAGCTCCACAAATACCATCGTGGGCTTCTTTCAACACTTCACGGGCTTCTTTTGATGAGAGGCACCGGAGCAGGATCCCGTCATGCGATCGACGGTACAGTGTTCGCGTGATCGCATTATAGTAAAATTTGGGGGCTTTCCTCCGAATGGCGGCCGCCTCTTTGGTGTCTTCAGGCAGGATGCCGTATAAGACATAATCAATATAGGGAAATCGCCAGTCTTTAAGCTCTGGAGCGGTTGACACTTCAAGTGTTTCTTTACCGCGACGATCTCCTGTTGACCCTGGGTAGTCTCCGGGGGAAATTTTTGGACAGTATAGGTCGTGGCTATAGACGAATACCTTCTCCATTGCTCCTGCTGGGAGAGCTAGGGAAGCTGCGAGAGATGCGAGGGCATCTGCATGCGCATTTTGGCTTCGCGGCACATGGTCGATGTAGAAGTTTGAAAACTTCTCCGCCATGTGGATTGTCGCGTCGTAGTAGGGTACTAGATCTTCATGTCTGACCTCATACTCTCCGCGAACTTGGCTGACGATGAGTTTGGAGTCACCGTACGCTTCGAGATTTTTAACGCCAATCTCATCGGCGAATTGCATCCCAATCAGGAGGGCGTTGTATTCCGCCACATTGTTGGAACAGGGCTCGGTTAACGAGATAGCTCGGGGGATCACGTAGTTTTGTGGGGAGACGAGTACTACTCCTACCCCCGCTACTGTGTGTCCCTCGGGGCTTGCCCTTGATGCACCATCGAAGAAAAGTTGCCATACTTGTCCTTCAAACGATGTCTGGGTTAGGCATACTTCGGCGACCTCATCTGGGAGATCCTCATAAAGTTTGGCTGCCCTCGGATCTGGGTGTTCGGCTAAGAAGTCCGCCACCGCTTGTCCTTTAATGGCCTTCTGTGGCAGGAAGTGCATCTCATATTGGGAGAGCAATATAGCCCATTTCGCCAGCCGGCCATTCAATGACGAAGGCTTTGTCATGAGTAACCTCAGGGGGTTGACTTTTGATATGACATTTATGGTTTGGCCTACCAGATAGTGTCGCATTTTCTGAATAGCGAACACCAAGGCCAAACACTCCTTCTCGATCGGGTTGTACCGATGTTCGACCCCGATCATTGTTCTACTGAGGTAGTAGATTGCTCGTTCTCGTCCTTGGTCATCATTCTGAGCTAGTAGAGCTCCCAAAGAATGATCCATCGATCGGACGTACACCAGGAAGGGCTTTCCGGATACCGGAGCTGCAAGGACTGGTGGTTGGGTGAGGTATCGTTTGATCTCCTCGAATGCTTGTGGCAAGCATCGTCCCATATGAACGAAACGCCCTTCTTTCATCAGCTTGGCGAAGGGTTGGCATCTTCCGGAGAGATTTGAAATAAATCTGCGGATGTACGCCAGTCGTCCCTGCAATCCTCTGAGCTCCCTAAGGCTTCTTGGAGGTTGCATTTCCTGAATGGCGCGAACCTTCTCTGGATCCAAGTGAATTCCGGTAGAGGTTACAACAAACCTAGGAATTTTCCGCTGGCTACCCCCAGGAAGGACTTGGTAGGATTCATCTTCAATTGATGAGCCCGCATGATGTCAAAGACCGCTTTTAGGTCCGCTATGTGATCCCCTTTAGTGCGCTTTTCACCGCGATGTCATCGACATAGCACTCCACCGTCTTGCGTATCTGCTGGTGGAAAATGGCATTCATAGCCCTTTGGTATGTCGCCCCTGCATTTTTTAGTCCGAAGGGCATGACGGTGTAGCAGTATACTCCTAGAGGTGTCCTGAAGGAGGTGTGCTTTTCGTCGTCAGGGTACATCTTGATTTGATTGTAACCTGAGAATCCGTCCATAAAGGACATTCGCTCGAACCCGCATGTATTGTCAATCATGACATCTGTGATTGGCAACGGGAACTCGTCTTTGGGGCAGGCCCCGTTTAGATCGCGGAAGTCGATGCAGATCCGGATCTTCCCGTTCTTCTTAGCAACGGGGACGATGTTAGCTACCCAGTCGGGATGTTGTTCTTCCCTGATGAAGCCAGAGTCAATGAGCTTTTTGACTTCTAATTGGATTGCCTCCATTATTTCGGACGAAACCGTCGCTGCTGTTGTTTGACAGGCTTCAAGTCCGGATTGATGTTGAGGCGATGCATAGCCACTTGAGGATCAAGTCCAGGCATATCCTCGTAGTTCCAGGCGAAGACGTCTATATACTCTTGTATAAGAGATATTAGATCCTTCTTCTCTGAAGGTGACAGGCCGTCACTTATGAAGATGGGCTTAGGATTAGCCTCATCCCCCAGATTGATCTGAACAACCTTGTCTTCTGTGGGTGGCTCACGCTGTTCAAAGCGGATATCCCAAAGAGCATTCAAATGTTTGATCCAAGGGTCTGTATCCGACTGGATCATTTCTTCATCTTCATCTTCCAGATGGCTTGTTGAAACCATATTTATTGAAAGTTCTTTGAAGATGTTGCCGACACTGACACCGATTCCCACGATGACGTGCCTGATGAGTGGTCGTGGCCTGACAGTCTCTCCGAATCAGAAGCTGATGGCACTGGAGTTGATACATAGCCCAACCCCCTGCGGGTCTGATGATAATAATCAGGTGCTTTCCCTTTCGGCACAAAAGATCGAAGCAACGATCTCCTTCCTTTGCCGAAGTTCAATCCGGGTCCATTGGCTAGATCGTATCCCATACGCTTCATCATCTTGAGCGTTCTCGGTTCATAGTGATTGAACTGCGGGGGCTCCTCTTCACCTTCTGATTCTTCATAGGGTGCTGGTTCAGACGAAATTCGTCCAAAGAGGATTGGTTCTGGCCTTTTCGTCTGGCTGGAACCAGGAATACAGACTTTTGTGCGTCACCATCATCCTGGTACGTCCCGAAGGATGATTTTATTGGTACATGCAATGATGTCAAGGCATCCATTGCCGACCATACATCCTCGTCTACGTCGGTGCTAGTATCCGACGGTATTGAATCAGACTCATACGCAAGGAAGTACGCGAAATCTAAATCTTCATTAATATACCAACCGCCTACATCGTCGGTGGTATCAACATCGAGCTTATTAGTGATCTTTACAAGTGGTTCTAGCTCCCACATGCACTCTTCTTTTTCGGGCTCGATGTCAGCCTCGTTACCAGAGTCTGGCTCCTCTGGTTGCGGGGTTTCATTATTCTCCTCATATAAGAGGGAATCCGGAAATAATTCTCAACCCCTTTGAACGGATGCCTTTCGGCAATCAACGTTCGGACCTGTCCGCTCTCGTCAATGTATTTCATGACTTGATGGAGAGTGGAGGGGACGATGGAATTTTGGTGAATCCATGGTCGTCCCAGCAACAGGTTGTAAGACGTGTCAGCGTCAATGACGTAACACGTTACTTCTGATTTGAGGCTCCCGATCCGGCATTTGAGCTTGATCTTCCCCATCGGGCGGGAGCTGTTGGCATTAAACCCATAAATAGTCGTCTGGGTAGGGCTCAGACGATGGGTAGGAATGCCCAGAAATTGCATGACCCGGCGAGGTATGATGCTTAGTGCAGACCCAGGGTCTACCTGAATGCGATTCACCTCGGATGACCCGATATACCCCGTGAAGTATAGGGGTCGGTCATGCTTCCCTTTAACCTGCATGTCATCTTTTGTGAAAGAGATGCAGGGAGCATTTGGGGAGGTGTGGAGGCAATCCTCTACATCTTCCTCCCTCGGTACGTGGGTCAGAAAGGCCTCAGCGTTTGTCAGGGCTTCTTGTAGAGCTTCTCTGGTTGACTTTGATAGCCTCAGGAGCTCATACAAGGTAATGCGTGCTGGGATGTTGGCTAACTGAGCCAGCACATCGAAGCGGTAAGGTGTCGAAGGTGTCGAAGATCCTTCCGCTGCACTTCTTGAAAGAACCCGAGAAAACCGAGTTTCTTTCTGTTTCTCCACGGGTGTTTTGTGGAGGGCTGAGCTGGCTCTACAGCTGGTTGAGGAGGGACCACCGCCTTTTCGCCGTACTGCTTCAAGTACGCCTGCCCTGAACGGGTGCCTGCTGTCGGTTGGTTGGGCTCTGCCGCCAGGACCATTGTTTCCTCTTCTGAGTCGGTCAGCGAAGGAACATCAGCGTCTGCTTCCCGGGAAGAAGCGCAGATCACGTGGCAAGATGATGCCTTCCCTTGCCTTTGGACTTCTTGTTGGTCACAGTCGTCCATTGTTGCTCGTCGACGAGGTCAGGGTGGACCCACATGATTTCCCCTTGAGGTGTAGGGACGGGTACCAAGCCTTTCTCCTGCTGCTGATGGGGTCTGTATTGACCACTCTCAATTCTCCTTTCGGGACAGATATCACTCCCACGGGCATCGGGGGTGTGTCCCAAAGTGGAGCATCGACGTCATGTTGGCCGTCATCTTCTTCTGCTCTGGTCGGAGTTTTAATACCTCCGCGTCAATCAGGGCTTGAAGGACGTCCTTAAAGATGTAGCAGCTCCTGGTAGGGTGCCCGAGCATCCTATGGTACAGGCAGTAGTTGGGATTGTCGGTCTTGCCGACTTCTTCCGGGCGCCTGATTTCAGGGAGCTTCAGTCGATTGCTCTTGTTGAGTAGTTTGAAGAGCGAATCGACGTGTTCCTCCTTGAAGGAATACTGCTTGTTGGGGCGTGGCTGGCTTGAAGAGCCACTTGCTCTGCTGGTTGCGGCTTGGTGGGAGATTTGGTTTCCGTCGCCAAGTTATCCTTCCGTTTGGTTTGGAGGGATGTGTCTGGCGCACGCCTCGTTGACCTTTCTGGCCTGGGCCTGCCTTCTTCCGCTCTGACGCGGGCAACAATCTCCTCAGCCTGTTCACCTTGCTGGACTAATTGTTTCCAGGTGCGGCTTTCAGCAACTCCTATCTGAGCAAGGAGTGAGGTTTGGAGATTGTGGCGACATGTTTCCACCAGGGTGGCCTGGGTCATGCCGCTTGGACATCGGAGTGCCGTGTTCCGAAATCTTTCTACGAAAGACTTAACGGACTCTCCCTTTCGCTGTTTGGTAGCTAAAAGGGTAGGCATTGTGACCTCCGAATCATCTTCAAAGAAGCGTGTTAGAAACAGCTTCTCCAAGTCGCCCCAGTTCTTGATGGAACCTTCCGGGAGCTTCATAAACCATTCAAAGGCCAACCCTTTTAGGGTGCCAATGAACAGTCGCGCCAATATAGCGTCGTTATCTACCACATTCCCAGTTTGGGATTTGAAGTAGTAGATATGCTGGTTGGGTGATCCCTTCCCGTCAAATGCTTGGAGAGTTGGAGCCTTGAACTTAGGAGGGTACGGGACTAAGTCCCACTCGGCCGGATAGGGCCGGACCACTCCAGCTTCTTGGAGATCTTTACGACTGGCAAGGGCGTTGAGTCGTTGCTCCAGTAGGCTCATTCTTTGATCTTGAGCCTTCTCCGAGTCCGGGTTGCTTCCTGCATGCGCTGAAGGCTGGGACACATCTGGAGTAGATCGTCGTGTCCTTTCGGAAGGATCGGAGGGTGGACTTTCTCTCCTTCCCCTTCTTGCTCTTGGCCTTCTAGGAGGAGATCTCTCTCTCTCTTCGAGCAATTTCTCAAGCATGTGCTTGAGACCGTCAATGGTTCTCTGCTGAGAGGAGAGTATTTGCATTTGGTGCTTCTGCATCTGCACTAGATGCTTAGTTGTCTCCTCAGGAGCGTCTTCTTTATCCTCAGGAGCATCTGCCATGTAGGCAAAAACTCCCCTTTCACCGGAAGAGTTCGAATCTTGCGACTCTATCACTACGGAGTGAGAGTCGTCCATTCTAATGCCGCGGGATAAGGCATTATAGTCAATTGGGGGGATGGTCCCTGTCCTGGTACGGGTATGTCGATACACCCCTTCTGTCTCAGAGTTTGACCCCTCTGAATTGACCATTGGTTGTTTTCCCCTGCTTCTGCTTGTCATATATGCGGTAAGCTCTGGGTATTCGACATCAGGGAAGGTTCTCCTTCGGTGGGAGCGTCTTCTTTTGGCTGACGGAGGAATCAGGGTCAGCTGTCTAACCAAAGACGGCTGGTGCACGCCTGATTCGCAATGGCATCCAGAGAGCATCTGGATGAGTTGTTGACAGCAGCAAGAAGAAGTGGCCTGATTGGCACTTCTTTTCCTTGTCAAATAATCCCTCAAATCCGTGGGAGGGGGATTAATAGACTGGCCTCACAACGTCGAAGATGGGGGGCAGTCGTGTGTTGCGCTGTCTGAACGCAGGTCTCAGAAACGCGGTGGTCACGCTGTTGCGTTCCGCGCGTCTGGCGTCTCTGTTGAGACGAGACGCGGTTCTCGCGTTGTTGTCTGCTGCGTTGGAGCAGAGAGACTTGAGGCGTTACGCGCGTCTGGCGTCTCTGTGAGACGAGACGCGGTCCTCGCACTGTTGTCTGCTGCGTTGGAGCAGAGAAACTTGGGAGATAGTGGGCTGCTGGGCCCTACGCCTGGGGGCGCATGCGTCCTGCGTTTGATGAGACGCAGAAGCTTCGCTTTGGCGTTTGGCAAGTTGGTCTTCGGCAGACACAACTTGAGGAGTCTCGCGTTTGGGTCGCCAAACGCGGATCTCTCGCACTGGTCGGGGTGCGGGCAAGGCATCAGATTGAACGCCGCGTCCAACCCCAGTCAGAAAACCATCGGTTCCGACCGAGTGTTGACGCGCGCGTCTTCTCAGTCGACGCTCGGCATTCCGATTGCGTCGTGGAGGAGGAGAGAAGCCAACAACTTCCTGGTTTGAAGAACCAGGGATGTTCACCACGCGGTCTCTTGAGAGACGTTGACGCGGGTGTTCTGCGCGACGCGGGCGTTCTGCGAGACGCGGTCGATCGCAGTAGTTGTGCCGGGGGCCACGCGGCCTTCTGGGAGGCGTTGGCGCGTGGGTTCTGTGCGTCGCGGTTGATCGCAGCAGAGGCGTTGGATGTCACGCGGGCCTCGGGGAGGCGTTGGCGCGTGGGTTCTGTGCGTCGCGGTTGATCGCAGCAGAGGCGTTGGATGTCACGCGGGCCTTCGGGGAGGCGTTGACGCGTGAGCCGGACGCAGCACAGTGGGTGACAGCAGCGTCCGATAGAGCCACAGATAGGGCTTCGGGAAGCTGTCCACTCGAGACCCTGCGGCAGACGCGGGTCTTTGGGCTCTTGGAGCCAGAAGAGAGAAACTCTTCGTACTTCGCCTGGTCGAACTCAACGACGAGTGATTCGACCATCTTCCCTTACGGAGAACGTCATCCTGCACCACGATGTGCTCATCGGTCACGAATGTAGTCCCCAGCGGAGTCGCCATCTCTTGTTCGGTACGGAAAGAGATTTGCCGTAAAATTTCCTTGAATCAGTTGAAAGATTACAACAAAACAATATTCCGACTACAAGGGAGGGAGGATGCTTGAATCTTCCCTTGTTTAAGGCTGGGTTCTTCGTGTGGCGATGGAGAGTGAATCTTGTTCTCCGTTGACCAGATGACCGTCCTGGACCGTCGGGGGTCTTCTCTTCGGCCAGTAGGGGAGTAACTCAGCTCCGTCTACCAAACTCTCAAAGAGGAGGTAAGCGAAGAGCGGTTAGTACTCAGTAAGCCTGCTGAAGAGTCTTCTCTCTTGTTGGCGTCGTGCTTCTCTCAAAATCTCCGACCTTTGGATTTAATTTGCTCGCCCGACCCTTCTCTGATTCTGGATTCAAGAATGCCCGACCCCTCTCCCTTTTGATTCAATCAATCGACCCTTCCTTCATAGCCAACAGGGCTATTTATAGGGGTCTTAAGGGGTGATCGTGCCCCCTAAAAATGCGCCTGAATGAGGGGCCGTTACCCGCTATACGCGCGGTAACTGACCTCCACGATCTGGGGCGGTTGCAACTGAGACGCGGGCTTTGAACCGACGCGCCTTGATGCTGAGACCGGGTTTTGAACCGAACGCGCCTTGAAGTTGAGACGCGGCTTCGGGCCGACGCGCCTTGATGTAGAGACGCGGGCTTTGAACCAAACGCGCCTTGAAGCTGAGACGCGGGCTTCGGGCCGACGCGCCTTGATGCTGAGACGCGGGCTTCAGTCCCTTGCGTCTAATGTTTAAGACTGCTTCTTTGATGGCTTGCCTGGTTAGTCATTTTTAGACAGCCTACACTTTGTTACTTGTTCCTTCTTGTGTTGAGATCCCTCTTCGGTAGAGAATTGGATTGGTGGGAGTTCGGTACTCCGGTCTTCGGTAGACCTCTTGTAATTAGTGGAGTTCGGTACTCGGTCTTCGGTAGACCTTGTAATTTTCTCAGTGGATATAGTGGAAACCCTTCACGGTGGTGAAGGCGGGGACGTAGAGCGGTGGCTCGAACCTCGAAACAAATCCTTTGTGTTTGCGATTGATTTCCATTTGCCTCTTTATTGCTTTACATTTCTTTCTTGTGATATATCTTGTATGCACTTCATTATTGCATCCATTTCATTACTTGCATTTTTCGGTCCTTACTCATCTCAACAAGAAAGCAATTACGCGCCTCAACTCATAATCTAAAGGAATCAAAGAGGAGAAGTTTTAGATCCCTTCACGGGAAATTCGGCTTCAATTTCTTATTTTGAGTGACCGTTTGCATCATTTTTTACATACTTGTTTAAAAAGATCATTAGATTAGCATTAACACCTATTCACCCCCCCTCTAGGTGTTTTTCAATTGGTATCAGAGCTTTGGTCTCTAGGCTCTTGGCTTAATAACCTTAGAGAGATCCTTTATTGCTAATCATTCTATTCATTTTTCATCCTCATACACTTATTAAAAATGGCCGAAGGAATTAAGACCCCATCCAAGTTTGATGGCCTTAGCTTTCCCATATGGAAGGTTAAGATGATCGTATTTTTCAATCCCTAGGAAGCCGGGTTGCAAAGGCGGTGACCAAACCATTTAGTGCACCCACAGGTGATGAGGACATTTGGTCCGATATAGACACTAAAGAGTTTGATGCTAATGCTAGGGCACACTATGATGCTTCAAGCCCTTAATGAATCTCTAGAGTCATTCATTGCAAATCCGCACATGAGATTTGGACTCACTTGCTTGTCATTCATGAGGGGACTTCACAAGTTAAGAGGGCAAAGATTGACCTTCTTCGTTCTCAATATGAAAATTTTCTATGCAAGAGAATGAAACCATAGATGATATGGTTACTAAATTTACAAAGATTATTAATGGACTTTCTTCTCTAGGTGACGTCATTGACAACGACCAAAGAGTAAGGAAGATCATCCGTGCTCTCCCTCCATCTTGGGAAGTCAAAGCCACTACCTTGAAGGAACTCAATGACAAGGAAGAGATGGAGCTTATAGGTCTCATTGGGAACCTCAAGACCCATGAGATGGAAAGAAAAGAAAGAGAAGAAATGGCTCCTTCCAAGAAGAAAGTTATTGCCTTCAAGAGTTTTTCCACATACTC
Source organism: Agave tequilana (assembly GCA_038442645.1). Taxonomy (NCBI): domain Eukaryota; kingdom Viridiplantae; phylum Streptophyta; class Magnoliopsida; order Asparagales; family Asparagaceae; genus Agave; species Agave tequilana. Next base: position 39,712 of record JAVJIF010002466.1, on the reverse strand, counting down.
CGACGAAGATGATGAAGAAGAAGATGATGAAGAGCTTTCTCTTCTTGTAAAGAACGTTCGGAGAATGTACAACAAGGCAAAGTTCCAAAATAAGAAGAGATGGCAAGGTAAAGAAGAGAAGAAAATCATTTGCTTCAATTGCGGGAAGATGGGTCACATTGTTGCGGAATGCCCGGATAAAGTCAAGCCCTCCAACTCCAAGAAGCCATATAAAAAGAAAGCTTTAAAGGCTACTTGGGTTCGGAAAGTGAATCTGATGAAGAAGTCGACACCGCCAACATGTGCTTCATGGCTAATGAAAGCACAAGCAAGGTAACTCCCAACACTTCCATTGATTGTGATCTATCCATGGATGAACTAGGAGAAACTTTTGAAGAACTTTCTCATAACTATGATTTTATCAAAAAAAATACTTGAAAATGAAAAAGGAAAATGAATCTCTAAATCATAAAGTTTTCACTCTTTCAAAAGAAAAGGAGGAATTGCTTTCTACTCTTGTTTCTACACAAAAGGACTTTGAGAACTATAAAATATCTTGCAAAGGTAAATTTTCACAAATTAATGAAAATGAAATTTCCATGCTAAAAGCATTAGGAGTAGTTTTGAAAAAAATGTGAATTTGATAAGAATAGACTAGAGGCTATTGTTGGCCCAAAAGGTTACTCCCTCTATTTGTTTAAGTTTGATGATAACAAAACACATAGAAGTTATTTGGTACGAATAAGTTGTTTAGAATGAGTTTCAGGTTTGTACTAGTCATGATGGTCTTATTAAGCATATTGCAAGAATAATGGCACTAAAAGGCAAATGACGCAAGAAGACGTTTTCATAGGAGAGAAGGCTCTAGTTCGGCAACGCGGTTCAGAGACACCTTCCTATAAAGTTTTATATTTTTAGTTTGTTAAAGAATAGTATATACATTTGAAGCTCAAATACACATACATAAATTCAATATGTTGGTTTTTGATTTAATCGGTTTTGGATTTCAAGTACATATATCGGGTTTTGGATTTGAACCAGTTTTAGTTCTGCTGATCTGCTTGACACCCTTTTATAGTTGTTATCATAACTTATTATTCTTATATTCAAATAACATGATTTAACTTACATTTCAAAGATAACTTTCATATCTAAATTTCTTATTCAATAATCATTTTCTGATTCAAATTTTAAAGATGTCAAATATTTGGTTGAACTCTGTTCTTGTTCTAAAAATAGCTTACAATTTCTGTTTTGACACCTGTCAGTGTTCTATTGATAACGTTTAATAAAAAATGATATTGAGTTAATTTTAGTTGAATTAAAACTAAGAATTAAAGATCTACAAATTATTCCTATATACCTAATTATGAATTCGGACGTTTACAGCCTGAAAAATGTGCTCAAAGTTGACCAATCTGCCAGATTGGCAGTAATGGCTAATTTTCTGGAGGCTGATTTTTAACATGTTTTCAAAATATGTTTAAGTTAAATAAAACGTGGTTAGCTATATTAGAGGGTCAATTTCTTCCTCTTATATTCAGGTAAAACTTTTCTATGTTTACTCTTCCTAAATCCTATATAAAGGGGTCATTAGGGTAGAGGTTTTCACAACAACAAATTCAAAGATCAAAAGTTTTGAGTTTCTTGAGAAAGAGCTTTTGTTTAAGTTTTGGGCTATTATTTTCAAAAGTTTTCTGAAATTTTTTGGTTCTTAAAATCTCTCTTCTTTTTTATATCACGTACAAAACCTTGAGCTTTAATCTTATATATTATTCTCTAGGGTTTTTGTAAAAAAGTTTTCAAGAGAGAGTTTGTGGTCCTTTGATCATCCAGTGATTATTGTATTTGTGGCTCCACTACCTCTGAATTAGAGGAGTGTGATTGAGGAGTTGGGTACTCCCTAGTGGTTGTAATCCTTTGTGGAAGTTCTAGTGGATCGAAAATCCTTCTGGGTGAAGGGGGGGACGTAGAGCTGGTGCTCGAACCTTGAAACAAATCTCTGTGTTTGCGATTGGTTTACTTGTGTTGTTTACTTTCTATTCATTCATTCTTATATTGTCGATCTATACTCTCACAACAAGATTGTATTGCGTACCTCAAACTCTTATTTAGAGGAATCACGAGGAAGGAGTTCAGAGCCCTTCACGGGGTATTCGGCTTCTAGTCTTGTTTCGTGTGATCATTGCATCATAACTTTTAAATTTGTGCATTGATTAGCATTATCACCTATTCACCCCCCTCTAGGTGATTTCAATTGGTATCAGAGCCTACGCTCCTGATATTAGGTTTAACCATCTAGGAGTGTGATCTTGGTTGCTAATCTACATTTGCATTTTCATTTGCACACATTTTGTTTGCACACATGGATAGCCCTCCTATGTTTGATATCTCTAAAATTGACACATGGAAGATATTGATGAGTTGGCATTTAAAAGCCCTAGGATATAATGTTTACAAAGCCATTACCAAGGAATACCACCCTAATGATCGCAAGCATATAGAGGCCAATGCAATAGCCCTAAAGGCACTTAGAGCATCTCTTCATAAAGAATATTTACATGTGTTTGCTCACTATGATTCTGCTTTTACAGTATGGAGCATTTTGACTTCTCCCGAGCTACCAAAGATTATCAAAAAGAAGAGGAGATCTAGGAGAGACAAGTCCGACGAACATTGCCTCATAGTCTAAGGGAATGACTCCCTTGAGGTACAATCGGAAACTAAACTAGATGCTAGCACTAGTTCCTATTGTTATGGGTGTTTAGAAGTACAAACCATAAATCTAAAACTTGCTACAAAGTGTGAAATTTTTTTTGAAAAACATGATCTTTTGAGAAAGAAGAATTTTAAATTTAATAAAGAAAATAAGGATTTGTGTTCAAGATTTGATTTGATTTTGCAAGAGAAGGAAGAGATATCTAGTGAACGTGACTCACTTAAATCTCAACTAGACCTTGCCCTGAAGGAAAATGAATTTTTGAAAAATAAAAATGATTGTGAAATAATTTTGAAGAAAATTAAAAACTTGTCTTCAAAACTTGATTTTGTTGTAAAAGAGAATGATTCTTTGAAAATAAAAATTGCTTCAATTTCAAAGGATTTAGAAATTTGTTTAAAGAAAAATGAATCTTTGAAAATTGATATAGATTCACATATTTGCCATGCTAGTGTAGTTTCACCTAGCACGCCTATTGCATGCTCCACTTCTTCTTTAATTGAAAATGATATAAAATTGATAAAGAAGAATATGGATTGTTTGGGCTCCACTTTGAGCCAATGTGCCATGAACCATACACACTTGGAATCTTTGGTTCGAAAGAAACAAGTTCCATCTTTGCATGCACACCATACACGGCATACACATGCTCCTCACGGACACACACATAACACGATGTATGCTCATGTGTACACTTGTACACATTGTGGACGTAAGGGCCACCTTACTAAGTTTTGCTATGATCATATACATGATGTAAATTTAGCAAATAAGTTTGTTTGGGTTAGAAAAGGTGCTAACCCCATGGACCCAAAAGAGTGTGGGTACCAAAGACCACCCCTATTGTATTTGATGTAGGTGTGGCTCTCGCATGACGTGAGAGCGATGGTGCCTTGAGGTGAATGCGTTCTGAGCTAAAGATTACTATTTGGATGCATCACTTTTAAGGGGAGTTTAGTGGGAGGATCACCGTGTTTTGGAGACATGGAGAGTTGCCTCTTCGGTTTTGGTAACGATCTCTTACTCCTTATTTATATTTACATGCTTTTCATTTTATTCATCATTAGCATGTTTTTGATATTTATAGATTATTATAATAATGCCATGATTATTAGATCATTGACATGCATATATAGCATTTGAGATCACCCATGTTTATATGGATCATTTTTTTTGTGTTCTCGCATATGTTAGCTATTATGTATATCATAATTCTAATAGCATGTGGATTTACATAATGATCGTATTTATGTTTATCATGTTGATTTATGTCTCGTTTTATGCTTCATGATTTGATTACTTGTTTAAATGTTAGTTTTCATTAAAACTAGGATATATACTTGTACATATAGTGGGCCACAAATAGATCATTATATGTTTGTGCTTGAACGCTCATTTGTACCCATTAGATGTGCTAGTATAGTCTAGTTTTGATGATTCATACATTTGACTTGTATTCCTATTTTATCCATGTTTTCATGTTCATGCGTTTCACTTCATGTATATGTCTATTTTGTCAAACCTTAAGATTTACATGTATATCCCTTGAGTCATTTGCTTGTCATGCAAATCTTTATTATGGACTCAATTGTGTTTAGGGATATGTATGTATACTTCTTGTTTGGTCAAAACATACATATGCCTTGAAGTATAAATTGTTTTAATGAAAATTTTAGTTTTGACGATTTTCATGTTCTCATGTTTAAAGGGATTTCAATTGAGCTTAATTGCACACTTTCATGATAATGTGTTTCACATTACACTTGTACACTCACCTTATTTGATGGTTTCTCATGATTTTGTTTTCATGAGTATGATATGTGCCTTATTGATTTCGAGTGTTTAGTGCCTTGTGATTTACATGTGTTTCATGAAAAATAATTTTATTTATTCCTTGCTTGAAGGATTTCGTACTAGTTTATAAATTTTTCTTTTAACTAGTTCGTATTCTTCAATATGGTAGAGTTTTCAAACATATTATATTTTCAAACCTATTTTTGAAAACCCTATCCATTTACGGGCGGTTGGTTGGGCGACCATGCCTTGTATGCTTAACATTGAAAATCTTTTCAAACTTGTGCATGAAATGGGTGGAAAGGATTATGAGTTATACACTTGATCTTATTATTGTTTCAATTGGTATCATTGGACTTTTTCACTTGGTATCAATATTGACAATTTTTTTTATATACTCATATATTTTTATGTATGTATGCTTTCATTTCAAATAGTATCAATTTCAATTGGTATATCCATGCATATATATATATATGATTTGATTGTGCTTGTTTCACATGTCTTTACATTTTTTTTGGAAAAGCACAAATTATGTTTGCTAAGCTTGATTTACTTCATCATGTCAATTATTTTTAATTAGTATCTATTACAAGCTTATGCATTGTTTCTTTTAGTATTTCATAAAGGGGGAGAAAATTCTTGTTTTTAAATTGGTTTTATGTAAAATTAGTATTGGTTGTAAATTCAATTTGTATCAGTTTTCATTTTAAATTTGTATCTTACTCCCACCATTTATGATGTAAAATACTTTGGTTTAATATATGCTAACATTTTCAATATTAATATCAATGATCTTAGATTGGTATTATTCTCTATTTGGTATCCTCATTGCAAAATGATTTTATTGTTTATCTAAAAGAAAAAATTTAGCCCCTTTGTTGATGAATTGACAAAAAAAGGGGAAGAGATATTTGAGTTTATGTATGCATATATGCATGTTTATATCTTGTTCAAGCATATATTATTTATTGGTTGTTTCCTAACCCTTTTTGATGTATGACAAAAAGGGGAGAAGTATTGGTGATTTCATGTTTTGGTTTCATATTTTGTACATGTTCATATTTTGTACATGTTTATCTCATATATGTATATGTGGTTTCATGTTTTGTACATATTCATATATATATATATATATATATATATATATATATATATTATATATATATATATATATATATATATATATATATATATATATTCATGTTTTATACTTGATAAAATAGAGTATCATTTGAGGGGGAGTTTTTATATTCCTTTTATATCTTGTGTTATAACCTGTATGTTTTGTCATCATCAAAAAGGGGGAGATTTGGGTTCAAAAGGTTACACTCTCTATTTGTTTAAGTTTTGATGATAACAAAACACATAGAAGTTATTTGGTACTAATAAGTTGTTTAGAATGAGTTTCAAGTTTGTACTAGTCATGATGGTCTTATTAAGCATATTGCAAGGATAATTGCGCTAAAAAGCAAATGACGCAAGAGGACGTTTTCATAGGAGAGAAGGCTCTAGCTCGGCAACGCGGTTCAGAGACACCTTGCTATAAAATTTTTATATTTTTAGTTTGTTAAATAATAGTATATACATTTGAAGCTCAAATACACACACATAAATTCAATACATTTGGTTTTTGATTTAATCGGTTTTGAATTTCAAGTACATATATCGGGTTTTGGATTTGAAGCAGTTTTAGTTCTGCTGATCTGCTTGATACCCTTTTATAGTTATTATCATAACTTTTTATTCTTATATTCAAATAACATGATTTAACTTGCATTTCAAAGATAACTTTCAGATCTAAATTTCGTATTCAATAATCATTTTCAGATTCAAATTTTAAAGATGTCAAATATTTGGTTGAACTCTGTTCTTGTTCTGAAAATAGCTTACAGTTTCTGTTTTGACACCTGTCAGTGTTTTATTGATAACGTTTTAATAAAAAATGATATTGAGTTAATTTTAGTTGAATTAAAACTAAGACTTAAAGATCTACAAATTATTCCTATATACCTAATTATGAATTCGGACGTTTACAGCCTGCAAAATGTGCTCAAAGTTGACCAATCTACCAGATTGGCAGTAATGGCTAATTTTCTAGAGGCTAGTTTTTAACATGTTTTTAAAATGAGTTTAAGTTTAAATAAAATGTGGTTATCTGTATTAGAGGGTCAATTTCTTCCTCTTATATTCAGGTAAAACTTTTCTATGTTTACTCTTCCTAAATCCTATATAAAGGGGTCATTAGGGTAAAGGTTTTCACAACAACAAATTCAAAGATCAAAAGTTTTGAGTTTCTTGAGAAAGAGCTTTTGTTTAAGTTTTGGGCTATTATTTCAAAAGTTTTCTGAAATTTTTTGGTTCTTAAAATCTCTCTTCTATTTTTATATCACTTACAAAATCTTGAGCTTTAATCTTATATATTATTCTCTAGGGTTTTTGTAAAGAAAGTTTTCAAGAGAGAGTTTGTGGTCTTTTGATCATCCAGTGATTATTGTATTTGTGGCTCCACTACCTCTGGATTAGAGGAGTGTGATTGAGGAGTTGGGTACTCCCTAGTGGTTATAATCCTTTGTGGAAGTTCTAGTGGATCGAAAATCCTTCTGGGTGAAGATAGGGACGTAGAGCTGGGTGCTCGAACCTCGAAACAAATCTCTGTGTTTGCGATTGGTTTACTTGTGTTGTTTACTTTCTATTCATTCATTCTTATATTGTCGATCTATACTCTCACAACAAGATTGTATTGCGCACCTCAAACTCTTACTTAGAGGAAACACGAGGAAGGAGTTCAGAGCCCTTCACGGGGTATTCGGCTTCTAGTCTTGTTTCGGGTGATCGTTGCATCATAACTTTTAAATTTGTGCATTGATTAGCATTATCACCTATTCACCCCCCTCTAGGTGATTTCAGCTATGTTTCCTAAGAAACAAGTCCCAAAGAAACATTCACATGCTATTCATGCTCATGCTCATAAATCACAACCTTTACATCATGCCAAGCACCCTAAACATGCCCACACTCCACACACACATCATGCATTCATGTATGGTAAAATATTTTCATGCACATATTGTGGCCGTAAAGGTCATTTGGTTAAATTTTGCTATGATAAGCTAAATGCTTCACATAATAATGTTTGGGTTCGGAATACTAACTTTCAAGGACCCAAGAAAATTTGGGTACCAAAATCAACGAATTTGTTAAATGATGTATTCCAAGGCACAACGACGTAAAGGATTGTGGTATCTTGATAGTGGTTGCTCAAGGCACATGACTTGGGATATCAACAACTTTGCAACCCTATCAAGGTACCATGAAGGTGGCACCGTCACCTTCGGAGATGATGCAAAGGAAAAATCATTGGTATTGGTAATGTTAAACTTGGTACTTCTCCTTTAATAGAAAATGTTATTTTAGTTGATGGCCTCAAGTATAATCTCTTGAGTGTTAGTTAACTTTGTGACAAAGGTTTTGATATTGTTTTTGATAATATAGCATGTAGAGTTATTGATAGACAATCCAACACATGTATATTTTCCGGATTTTGTGAATGCAATGTATACATGATTGACATGTCTAATATGCTATGCAATGCTACTTGTTTGAAAGCCCTCAATGATGACTCTTGGTTGTGGCATAGAAGATTAGGCCACATTTCTTTTGACCATCTATCTAGATTAAACAACAAGGAAATGGTGAAAGGTATTCCTTGCTTGAACTTTGAAATGGACCGCATTTGCGTTGCGTGCCAACTTGGGAAACAAACCAAGTCCTCTTTCAAGTCAATCAAGGATATCATGACATCACGACCCTTGGAGTTGATCCATATGGATTTGTTTGGTCCTACTCAAACCAAAAGTCTAAGTGAGAGTCGTTTTGCTTTTGTTTTAGTTGATGATTTCTCGCGTTTTACTTGGGTTTTCTTTTTAGAACACAAAAAATAAGCCTTTTCACATTTTAAAGCTTTTAAGAAAAGAGTTGAAAAGGAAAAAGATTCTTTCATTTTAAGGATAAGAAGTGATAGAGGTGGTGAATTCAATAACCAAACCTTTACCACTTTTTGTGAAGAACATGGAATTAAGCATGAACTATCTTGTCCTAGAACTCCACAACAAAATGGAGTCATTGAGAGGAAAAATTGAACATTACAAGAGATGGCTAGGACAATAATAAATGAATATGGTCTCCCTCATTATCTATGGGCCGAGGCCGTTAACACATCTTGCTACATATCAAATAGAGTTTTCTTATGCAAAAATACTTCAAAAACATCTTTTGAGATCTATTTTTCTAGAAAGCCAAATGTTTCATATTTTAAGGATTTTGGTTGTAAATGCTTTGTTTTAAATACTAAAGATAATTTAAGAAAATTTGATGCAAAGTCTTATGATGCAATTTTTGTTGGTTACTCTAATACTAGTAAAGCTTATAGAGTTTTCAATAAGTCATCCTTGACTATTGAAGAATCTATACATGTAAAGTTTGAGGAATCTAATGTGTTTGTTAAGAATGTTATAGAAATAGATTCCTTAAATGAAGACATGGAGAGAGCTACTTTGAAGGACTCACCTACTATTGAAGACATGCCAAAGGATGATAAAGGAAATGAAGTTCAAGAAAATGAGGTTCAAGGAAATGATATTCAAGAAGTTGAAGTGGAGCCTACTCAACCACTTCCAAAAGATTGGGGATACAATCCACATCATCCCAAGGATCTTATTATAGGTGAAGTATCAAAAGGGGTAACTACTCGTTCTAAACTTCATGATCTTTGTGGTCACTATGCTTTTATTTCTCACTTTGAACCAAAGAACATCCTCGAAGCCGAGGGCGACTCATATTGGTTGCTAGCCATGTAAGAGGAGCTCAATCAATTCGAGCGCAATCAAGTTTGGCATCTTGTTCCTAGGCCCCACGATAGACCAACAATTGGTACTAAGTGGATCTTTAAGAACAAGTTGGATGAGTCGGAAAATGTTATTAGGAATAAAGCTAGGTTAGTTGCCCAAGGTTACACTCAAGTCGAAGGTATCGATTTTGAAGAAACCTTTGCACCCGTAGCACGGCTTGAAGCCATACGAATAACACTTGCATTTGCTTCTCATAAAGATTTTAAGCTTTTTTAAATGGATGTAAAAAGTGCCTTCTTAAATGGATTTATTAAAGAGGAGGTGTATGTTGAACAACCCCCCGGGTTTGTTGATCCTACACATCCGGATTTTGTTTTCAAACTTGACAAAGCTCTTTATGGTTTAAAACAAGCCCCTAGGGCTTGGTATGAAAGACTTTCCTCTTTTCTAATTTCTAATGGTTTTAATAAAGGAAAAATAGATACTACTTTGTTCACAAAACATGTTGAAAATGATATACTTATAGTTCAAATATATGTGGATGATATCATATTTGGTTCTACTAATGAAAATCTTTGCAAAGCTTTTGAATCATGCATGAAGAAAGAATTGAGATGTTCATGATGGGTGAGCTTAACTACTTCCTTGGTCTCCAAATCAAGCAAAGGAACGATGGGATCTTCATCAATCAAGCCAAGTATACGAAGGAACTTATCAAGAGATTTTGCCTTGAAAGTGCTAAGACAAGGAAAACTCTCATGGCAACTACCACAAAGCTTGACAAGGATGAACAAGGTACAAGTGTAGATATTAAGCTTTATCGTAGCATGATTGGTAGCTTGTTGTACTTAACGGCTAGTAGGCCGGATATTATGTTTTGTGTATGTCTTTGTGCTCGATTTCAATCGTGTCCTAAAGAGTCCCATTTGATTGCGGTAAAACGCATTATTAGATACCTTAAGGGCACGATTGAAATGGATTTGTGGTATCGAAGATCAGACAATTTTTCATGACGAGTTTTTCTGATGCTGACTATGCGGGTTGTAAAGTGGATAGGAAGAGTACAAGTGGAGCATGTCAATTTCTTGATAATTGTCTTGTTTCTTGGTCTTCCAAAAAGCAAAATTCGGTAGCCCTCTCAACCGCCGAGGCGGAGTATGTTGCAGCCGGAGCTTGTTGTGCACAAGTTCTTTGGATGAAACATACTCTCCTTGACTATGATTTGCATTTTGACCATATTAAAATATTTTATTCATATGACTAAAAATGCAAATCAACATAGTAAGACTAAGCACATTGACATTCGGTATCACTTTCTTAGAGATCATTATGAGAAAGGTGATATTGATATTGATTATGTTTCTACCGATTTTCAACTTGCCGATATTTTTACAAAACCACTAGACTATGCTAGATTTTTCTTTATTTGTGGTGAATTGAATGTTTGTGTTATGGACTTATAAAAAAAAAATTTTTTTTTTTAACTATTTTTACCCTTTTTGATGTATGACAAAAAGGGGAGAAAAAGTTAGTTTATTTTGAGTTTGGAGTTATACATTTTAAGTTTTAATACTTTGGAGTTATGCATTTTGAGTTTTTAGTTATAACAAGTTAGTTTTGAGTTTTGGTTGTTGAGTTTTGTTTTTTTTTTTTTTTTGAGTTAAGAGTTTTGAGAAATATGTTTTGTCTCTCTTATGCCTTTTATGTATATAGTCATTCATTTTTATAGCATGATTTGAGGGGAGCTTCCAAGCTTCTTTCCCATTTTTTTAAAAATAACTCATATGTTTTGTCATCATCAAAAAGGGGAGATTGTTGGCCCAAGGTTACAATCAACCGGTTTTTGAGTTTTGATGATTACAAAACATTTATAGTTATTTGTACTAATCATTTTTCTAGTGTTTAAATGTGTTTCGGGGTTCTAAGGATTCATGTTGTGTTATTCCCTAAAGATGACTCAATTCGGGATCGTTTGACTCAAGATGTCTCAAATCGGGTTCAAGAACTCAAGCTATGCATCATTCCATGGAGAAGCCCTTATTTGAAGACCTTGTAGTCAACTAGAACCTTTGTAAGACTTAGTTTGTTAAAGAATGAGGTTATGTTAAGTTGGCTCAAGAAAACACACACACACCATCTTTTTTCAAAATACGGTTTTTGGTTTGGGTTTTTGATATAGGTTCATGTCTTGTTGGTTTTACATGATTCAAATTATTTCACAAATTTACATCTTATTTATATCATGTATACCAACCTTTATAGCATGATACTTAATCATATAGCCCTACAAAATTATTTTGAAATTTTTTCAAAGTTCAAAAAATTTCCTATAAAAAATTCTGTTTCAGGCCTGTCGGTCGACCGGTCGGTCGACCGGATCCATTTCAGGCTTGATCGGTCGACTGGACCGGTCGACCGAGCCTTATGGTCAGGGCGTGCACGTTTGTGCACGTCTGTCGGTCGACCGACTGAAAGCCCTTTGCTCTCGGGTTTTTGTCGGTCGACCGGGCCGGTCGACCGACAGAACAAAGAGAAAATTTTCCTTTGACTGCCGGTCGATCGACCGGTCGACCGAGTCCAACGGCTAGTTTACCATTGGACTGTCGGTCGACCGGACCGGTCGACCGACAGCCGCCAGCTGCCATAACGGCTAGTTTTCAGAGATTTCATCATGGGATTTGATTGTGATGTTTTGATCTAATCTCTCTGAATTTTTGGGGGCTAGTTTTTGACCTAATAAGCTAGTTTTAATGATGATTAGATTTCCTCTAATCCCTATAAATAGAGGGGATTGGTCACTTGCAAAATACAAGAAAAATCCCTAGTTTTCAAGTTTCCAAAAAGAAAGAAAAAGTTTTCAAAGGCTCTCAATTCTCTAAGTGCATTCTTGGCAATTTGTTTTCAGTTGTTTTTCAAGCTATTTTGTACTACTTTACAACTGAATTTTTCTGTACACTTCTTGAGCCAAAATGCTTCCTTATTCTATTAGAAGTTGTAAAAGAGAAGTTTGTGATCTTGTTGATCACTTTGTTACTTGTTCCTTCTTGTGCTGAGATCCCTCTTCGGTAGAGGATTGGATTGGTGGGAGTTTGATACTCCGGTCTTCGGTAGACCTCTTGTAATTGGTGGAGTTCGGTACTCCGGTCTTCGGTAGACCATTGTAATTTCCTCGGTGGATATAGTGGAAACCCTTCACGGTGGTGAAGGCGGGGACGTAGAGCGGTGACTCGAACCTCGAAACAAATCCTTTGTGTTTGTGATTGATTTCCATTTTGCCTCTTTATTCCTTTACATTTCTTTCTTGTGATATATCTTGTGTGTACTTCATTATTGCATCCATTTCATTACTTGCATTTTCTGGTCCTTACTCATCTCAACAAGAAAGCAATTACGCGCCTCAACTCATAATCTAGAGGAATCAAAGAGGAGAAGTTCTAGAGTCCTTCACGGGGAATTCGGTTTCAATTTCTTGTTTGAGTGACTGTTTGCATCATTTTTTTACATACTTGTTTAAAAAGATCATTAGATTAGCATTAACACCTATTCACCCCCCTTAGGTGTTTTTCATATATGATTTGGTAACTATCTCTAAACTCCTATTTTAGCTTACATCCTTTTACATTGATAATTTTTAGCATGTTATGGTGTAACACCCCGCTCCCGGAATACGTACTTAGTTGCGTATTCAGATTTTTCGATCGTATTTTTTGATTTCATTGATTTAGTCTTTCTGGTAATCTAAATTTGCTCATTTTAGTTTCAAACATTGTTTCCCAATATTTTAGATTTTTCATGATTTTTCATATTTTTTCTGAATTATTTTTATAAACACCCTAAAATCGGGATTAATCGGTGCCGCTGGTTTATTCCTAGATTTTTAATTTACAAATGGAGTCAAATTTTGAAAAACCGCTTTCACATATTTTCTTAGAATAATATTTACTATCTTAATTCATTTTTTTGGGCATTTTAAGAATTTATCAGATTTCTGCCAGATTTGGTGTCGACCGATATTGGCGGCAGATTCCAAGATTTTTAATTTAAAACCTATAAAAGATTTCTTGAAATGAATTTCACCTTGATTCTTAAAATAATATTCTTGATTTTTGAGAATTTTTGCGGGTCGTTCCGAGATACTTGATTTTCGGACGATTTCGGTATTTTTCCGAAAGTTTTCCGCATCCGCAACTGAATCCGGGAATCCGCTACTCTAATTATTTTTCACTTTTTCTTCCAAAAAATATCTTCCTTCTTCCATTTTCTTTTCCTTCTTCCTATTTTCTTTCCTTCCTTTTCCTTCCACCAAATTCTACCAAATTCTCCATTTTTCCATTATCTTCTCCAACCTTCCACCAAAAATATCTCCTCCACCAAAAATATCTTCTCCAAAATATCCAACTCCTCTCCCATCACCATGTCCGGCCAAAGAGAGCCACCTCACCCCGCCATTTTACAAATAACCCCCTCTCTTTTACATTTTTACATCACCTTCACAATTCCAAATCCTATATAAATCTTTCCTTCTTCTTTCTACTTCATTTTTCTCTTCACCAACACCTTAACCATCACCAACTCCTCCTTCATCTCCACCACAACAACAACCACTACAACTTCTCCAACTCCTTACCTTCATCTTCTTCCTCCTCCATCTCCATGTAAACCACCACAAACTCCAACAAACTCCACCAAAGCTTTCACATTCTCCTTTACCTTCTCCAAAACTACCACCATCAAAACCTCTCCACAAAACCACCACCCCATCATCTTCTCAAGGGCCGGCCACCTCCTTTGGATTGGAGCCGAGCTCTTTTCCGTCGGCAATATCTCCGATGATTATTCCGGTAATCGTTCACGATTATTCCGGTAATCATTCCGGTGACAATTGCAAACGACAACACTAACGTCACCACCACCATCTTTTCTTAACCGTTTTCATCACCATAACTTCTACTATTTTCCACCACCATCTTTACTTCCACCATCACTTTCCCCATCACAATACCACCTCCATCTCCACTACTTAAACCTCCAACATCACCTTCATCATCACCTCCTTTTCATTACTCCATCAAAATCCAACTCCTCCACCAAATAATACCATCACCAAAGCAAGCACCTTTCCCTTTCTCTCTCCCTTCTCCTCTCTGTATATTGGTGACACGGATCTCACCCCGCGTCCAGGCAACGCCTTAACGCGGATCTTCGCGTTCTTGGCATCTGTTTAAACGCGACCTTCATCAACGCAACGCGGAGTCCAGGCCCGCGTCTGTATCCTTCTCGTGTCAACATGACGCAGAGCTTATGCCCACGTCCGTGTTCCTCTTGTTTTAACGCGACGCGGAGTTTATGCTCGCGTCTGCGTTCTTCTCGCGTCCTAACTTGAACGCGGGTATCGAACCCCGCGTTTATAGCATCTATGCGACGCGACTCCCGCGTCTGCGACTCCGCGTCTGTGACTCCTGCGTCTCACTGTCAAAAAACCCGCGTCTCCCTGTGCACTCTCTCCTTCCATATTTATGACGCGTGCGCGAGTCCCATGGATTTCAGACTTTTCAGCATTTCCGGTGATTTAGGCGAGTGTCCTCCATTTGGGTTTCCCTGCTTCGTCGGGTCGACATGTATTTTATTCCATGTTTATATGTATTTTACTGCTTTATACTATGCGTGGTCGACCCTTCGTGGTCGTTAGACTCTGGATTTCTGCCCACTCCTGGGATGGCTGGTAACCACCGAGAGTGCGCTTAACCCCGAGCGTCCTTAGTCCTTCAGCCTCCGGTCTCTCACTATCTCGAAAGGGAAGTGATTGGGACCGTCAGGTTTCTCAGCTTAGCCTCGGTCTCTCACTATCAGTGAGTTGAGACCGTCAGGTCCCTCAGCTCTTCAGCCTCCGGTCTCTCACTATCTCGAAAGGGAAGTGAGTTGAGACCGTCAGGTCCCTCAGCTCCGCTTGATTGTGCTCAACCATTACTCTAACACTTGCCATATACAAGCTTGTTATGTAAACTCTTGACATATACCTGTCTATATCATTTAACACTTGATATGTTAATCGGACACCGACATGCTACTACTTGACACTGGCTCATGTTATACCACCTATTCCCGGCTGATCCTGAATTTAACTAAATGCCACACGGAGCAAAGTGACACACACACACGTGGTGGGGGCCACCTCTTGAATCTGTGGGGGCCACCTCTAGACCTCCATTCCCTCAGAGCAAAGTGCACATGGAACAAAGTGCCACACACATCCGTGGTGGGGGCCACCTCTTGAATCTGTGGGGCCATCTCCTACCTGTACCTAATCTCTTGTTATGACTCCTGTTATGACCAGTTATGATCCTACTCATTCTCGAAATCTAATAATATTGTTAATAAGCTATAAAAGGGATAACTTGCACGGGGAATGGGAGGAAGTGATGGATGCCGGTATGATGCCTTGCTTATAGTAGTGGAATACCAGAACTGACGATTCGTGTTAGGGGGATTTCAGGCCCCCAGAAGATGCGTGTTAGGGGGATTTAAGGCCCCTAAATGGCTGTGTCCCGGGCGGTCGGGAACTACTATAAGAATGAGCTATCAGTTCTTCATCAGCTTCCAGTAACGAACCTCGGCTTCTTATATATGGATGTATGTGTATTGGGATGTACACCAGGACACATACCTAGATATATGGGTCAGACGAGTAATAATAATAAAAGATGCCAATTATGTACTCCTGTTATGCTGGTTATGATTCCTGTTATGATTCCTGTTATGCCTGTTACGAACTCCTGTTATGCCTGTTATAATTCTTGTTATGATTCCCGTTATGCCTGTTATGTAATCCTGTTATGACCGTTGTGTGATTTGCCACGAAGGCTTTCATCGGATTTTACTTCGGATTTCCGGTTTTATGATTATTATCATATTAGCTACTCATACTCTGTTTTATTACCCATGTTCCATTCCATCAGTCTTCTGCTCCTATCTTATCATACCATGAGTACTTCCTGCTTGATATCACTTGTTAGATATCTACCTGCCTATACATGCTTCTGTTCACGACACAGTTTTCAATACATAATTATGATTCGGTTTTATCGATACACTTGTACTTATCTCAGCACGCCATCTGGCTTTTGTATCACCACTCGCCTGGGGAGTTCTATCTGACTCCCCTGGATTCTCATGTCCAGGTCATGGAGCTTGGAGCGTGTGGATTCCCCCAGTTGTTGATCAGAGTGGCGCAGCGGTAGCGTGAATCATCAGCAGACCGTTCAGAACCCATCCTTCCAGGCCCCTTGTGCGGCTCTAGAGTTTTCCTGTTATGACTCTGAGCCTGTTTTTATACTATTCATACTTGTACATCTCCTTGTGTTCTCGCATTTGCGCCTATCGGTGATGTAATATTATTGTAATATTTGTCACCTCTGGTGATAACTTTGTAATTGTACTCATGTGTTGGAATGTATAATGCACCATTTGCTTCCGTACTCTGATTCTTGCCTGTACTGATGCTTAGCGTATATACGTGAGGGTATTTCTGACCTGCGTATATACGTTGCAGTAACGTCTCCATACCCACCGGGATCGGGGCGTTACAGGATGGTATCAGAGCCTAGGCTCTCGCATCCTCAGTACGTCCAGACGGCAAATTAATGGTAAAGAGATTTGCAACTGGAATGCATGAGTCCTGGTTATACAGTCCAACTACAAGTACAGAGTTATCTATTCTTTCTTGATCATCTTTCCTTTGATTCTTAATCTCTTCCATCTTTCCCCTGTTTTGGTTTTTCAAAGCCTTTATACCAACTTAAGATGTGAATATACTAGAGAGGTAGTGGCTGGTTCTGAGTGAAGTTATTATATGATCTCTTCGGCTGACTCTAAGGTGCTCGGGTATTCTCAGGATTGATCCTAATCGGGTTATCTTTCAGAAGTCAATAGTCGGAATTCTCTACGGATAT
Source organism: Agave tequilana (assembly GCA_038442645.1). Classification (NCBI taxonomy): domain Eukaryota; kingdom Viridiplantae; phylum Streptophyta; class Magnoliopsida; order Asparagales; family Asparagaceae; genus Agave; species Agave tequilana. Next base: position 22,421 of record JAVJIF010002466.1, on the reverse strand, counting down.
TCTACATTCTCGGTTATATCTTTTAGAGTGATTGATGCCTGGTATTCGGAATTCTCAATTATCGGTCTTCTTTATTATGCTCAGGACTATCAGGGTTTCCTTTATCTTCAGTATTCTGGCTTATTCTCGGAGGGCTATCAAGTATGCAGTACAACTGGAATTCTATTGCAAAGCAACGATACAGCCAGAGGTGCAGAAGATATCTATATTCTGATTACTGTTCAGTCGACTTGAGAGCCCTACCGATAGTGCTTCATATCTTAATTGATATAATTCCCGTCCTTGTCCTCTTTGTGTTCAATTTACCCCTTATCGAAATTGCGAGGACGCAATTTTTGTAAGGTAGATGGATTGTAACACCCCGCTCCCGGAATACGTACTTAGTTGCGTATTCATGATTTTTCGATCGTATTTTTTGTTTGTTCGTTGATTTAGTCTTTCTGGTAATCTAAATTTGCTCATTTTAGTTTCAAACACTGTTTTCCAATATTTTAGATTTTTCATGATTTTTCAGATTTTTTCTGAATTATTTTTATAAACACCCTAAAATCGGGATTAATCGGTGCCGCTGGTTTATTCCTAGATTTTTAATTTACAAATGGAGTCAAAGTTTGAGAAACCGCTTTCACATATTTTCTTAAAATAATATTTACTATCTTAATTCATTTTTTTGGGCATTTTAAGAATTTATCAGATTTCTGCCAGATTTGGTGTCGACCGATATTGGCGGCAGATTCCAGAAATTTTAATTTAAAACCTATAAATATTTCTTGAAATGAATTTCACCTTGATTCTTAAAATAATATTCTTGATTTTTGAGAATTTTGTGGGTCGTTCCGAGATACTTGATTTTCGGACGATTTCGGTATTTTTCCGAAAGTTTTCCGCATCCGCAACTGAATCCCGGGAATCCGCTACTCTAATTATTTTTCACTTTTTCTTCTAAGAAAATATCTTCCTTCTTCCATTTTCTTTTCCTTCTTCCTATTTTCTTTCCTTCCTTTTCATTCCACAAATTCTACCAAATTCTCCATTCTTCCATTATCTTCTCCAACCTTCCACCAAAAATATCTCCTCCACCAAAAATATCTTCTCCAAAATATCCAACTCCTCTCCCATCACCATGGCCGGCCAAAGAGAGCCACCTCACCCCGCCATTTTATAAATAACCCCCTCTTTTACATTTTTACATCACCTTCACAATTCCAAATCCTATATAAATCTTTCCTTCTTCTTTCTACTTCATTTTTCTCTTCACCAGCACCTTAACCACCACCAACTCCACCTTCATCTCCACCACAACAACAACCACTACAACTTCTCCAACTCCTTACCTTCATCTTCTTCCTCCTCCATCTCCATGTAAACCACCACAAACTCCAACAAACTCCACCAAAGCTTTCACCTTCTCCTTTACCTTCTCCAAAACTACCACCATCAAAACCTCTCCACAAAACCACCACCCCATCATCTTCTCAAGGGCCGCCACCTCCTTTGGATTGGGGCCGAGCTCTTTTCCGTCGGCAATATCTCCGATGATTATTCCGGTAATCGTTCACGATTATTCCGGTAATCATTCCGGTGACAATTGCAAACGACAACACTAACGTCACCACCACCATCTTTTCTTAACCGTTTTCATCACCATCACTTCTACTATTTTCCATCACCATCTTCACTTCCACCATCACTTTCCCCATCACAATACCACCTCCATCTCCACTACTTAAACCTCCAACATCACCTTCATCATCACCTCCTTTTCATTACTCCATCAAAATCCAACTCCTCCACCAAATAACACCACCACCAAAGCAAGCACCTTTCCCTTTCTCTCTCCCTTCTCCTCTCTGTATATTGCTGACGCGGATCTCACCCCCGCGTCCAGGCAACGCCTTAACGCGGATCTTCGCGTTCTTGGCATCTGTTTAAACGCGGCCTTCATCAACGCAACGCGAAGTCCAGGCCCGCGTCTGTATCCTTCTCGTGTCAACATGACGCAGAGCTTATGCCCATGTCCGTGTTCCTCTTGTTTTAACGCGACGCGGAGTTTATGCTCGCGCCTGCGTTCTTCTCGCGTCCTAACTTGAACGCGGGTATCGAACCCCGCGTTTATAGCATCTATGCGACGCGACTCCCGCGTCTGCGACTCCCGCGTCTGCGACTCCCGCGTCTCACTGTCAAAAAACCTGCGTCTCCCTGTGCACTCTCTCCTTCCATATTTATGACGCATGCGCGAGTCTCATGGATTTCAGACTTTTCGGCATTTCGGTGCGGTGATTTAGGCGAGTGTCCTCGCCTCCATTTGGGTTTTCCGCTTCGTCGGGTCGACATGTATTTTATTCCATGTTTATATGTATTTTACTGCTTTATACTATGCGTGGCCGACCCTTCGTGGTCGTTAGACTCTGAATTTCTGCCCACTCCTGGGATGGCTGGTAACCACCGAGAGTGCGCTTAAACCCCGAGCGTTCTTAGTCCTTCAGCCTCCGGTCTCTCACTATCTCGAAAGGAAAGTAATTGGGACCGTCAGGTTCTCAGCTTAGCCTCCGGTCTCTCACTATCAGTGAGTTGAGACCGTCAGGTCCCTCAGCTCTTCAGCCTCCGGTCTCTCACTATCTCGAAAGGGAAGTGAGTTGAGACCGTCAGGTCCCTCAGCTCCGCAGATTGTGCTCAACCATTACTCTAACACTTGCCATATACAAGCTTGTTATGTAAACTCTTGACATATACCTGTCTGTATCATTTAACACTTGATATGTTAACCGGACACCCGACATGCTACTACTTGGCACTGGCTCATGTTATACCACCTGTTCCCGGCGGATCCTGAATGGAACTAAATGCCACACGGAGCAAAGTGCCACACCACACACGTGTGGGGGCCACCTCTTGAATCTGTGGGGGCCACCTCTAGAATCCATTCCCCTCAGAGCAAAGTGCCACATGGAACAAAGTTCAACACCACACCCGTGGTGGGGGCCACCTCTTGAATCTGTGGGGGCCATCTCTTGAATCTGTAGGGCCATCTCCTACCTGTACCTGATCTTGTTATGACTCCTGTTATGACCAGTTATGATCCTACTCATTCCCAAAATCTAATAATATTGTTAATAAGCTATAAAAAGGATAACTTGCACGGGGAATGGGAGGAAGTGATGGATGCTGGTATGATGCCTTGCTTATAGTAGTGGAATACCAGAACTGACGATTCGTGTTAGGGGGATTTCAGGCCCTCAGAAGATGCGTGTTAGGGGGATTTAAGGCCCCCAAATGGCTGTGTCTCGGGCGGTCGGGAACTACTATAAGAATGAGCTATCAGTTCTTCATCAGCTTCCAGTAACGAACCTCGGCTTGCTTATATATGGATGTATGTGTGTTGGGATGTACACCAGGACACATACCTAGATATATGGGTCAGACGAGTAATAATAATAAAAGATGCCAATTATGTACTCCTGTTATGCCAGTTATGATTCCTGTTATGATTCCTGTTATGCCTGTTACGAACTTGTTATGCCTGTTATGATTCTTGTTATGATTCCCGTTATGCCTGTTATGTACTCCTGTTGTGACCATTGTGTGATTTGCCACGAAGGCTTTCATCGGATTTTACTTCGGATTTCCGGTTTATGATTATTATCATATTAGCTACTCATACTCTGTTTTATTACCCATGTTCCATTCCATCAGTCTTCTGCTCCTATCTTATCATACCATGAGTACTTCCTGCTTGATATCACTTGTTAGATATCTACCTGCCTATACATGCTTCTGTTCACGACACGGTTTTCAATACATGATTATGATTCGGTTTTATGATACACTTGTACTTATCTCAGCACGCCAGCTGGTTTGTATCACCACTCGCCTGGGGAGTTCTATCTGACTCCCTGGATTCTCATGTCCAGGTCATGGAGCTTGGAGCGTGTGGATTCCCCCAGTTGTTGATCAGAGTGGCACAGCGGTAGCGTGAATCATCAGCAGACCGTTCAGAACCCCATCCTTCCAGGCCCCCTTGTGCAGCTCTAAAGTTTTCCTGTTATGACTCTGAGCCTGTTTTTGTACTGTTCATACTTGTACATCTCCTTGTGTTCTCGCATTTGCGCCTATCGGTGATGTAATATTATTGTAATATTTGTCACCTCTGGTGATAACTTTGTAATTGTACTCATGTGTTGGAATGTATAATGCACCATTTGCTTCCGTACTCTGATTCTTGCCTGTACTGATGCTTAGCGTATATACGTGAGGGTATTTCTGACCTGCGTATATACGTTGCAGTAACGTCTCCGTACCCGCCGGGATCGGGGCGTTACATATTGTTTTAATGCTCATTATGTTAAATGCAATGTTATTAGACATGTGATATACATAAATAGTCTTTGAGATACACAAATGTTCATATGAATTCATATTTTGTGTTCTCACATTTGTTTAATTACTATGTACATACTAGTTCTAATACACGTGCATTTAGTCAAATGATCTTGTTTGTTTTATACTTCATGTGGTGATTACCTGTTTAAATGTAGTTTTCATTAAAACTTGTGTTTATACTTGTATAAGTAGTGAGCTACACTTGATTATTGTGTGTTTGTGTTTTATTGCTCATTTGTACTCATTACATGTACTTGTATAACCTAGTTTTGATGATTCTTTCATTTATACTTATTTTTTCTATTTTTGTACATATTTTGCTTCATGTATATGTTATTTTGATCTAAAACTAATAGATATACATGTATACCCTTGAGTCACTTGCCTTCATGCAAAATTCTATTATGGACTTATTTATGTTTGGGATGTGTATGTATACTTTTCAGTTTCGACAAAAACATACATATACTAGAAGCTTGTTTATTTTTATAAAAAAATTTGTTTTGATGTTTGTTTTGAGCCTTATTGATTTATTTTATGAATTTGCTATTCACATGATTCTTGTGCACTTAATTATTTTTTTACTCATGACTTTTTTTTCATGAGCTTTATATGAGCTTTATAGATCTTGGGTGATAATTTTGTGTACTTAGCAATGCATGGGATATATGATTTGGTTTCATATTTTGAAGGATCTTTACTACTAGTTTTCAAAAATTATTTAAAACTAGTTTCTTGATTCTTAAATTGGTAGAGTTTTCAAATATATTAATTATTTTAAACTCTTATTTTTGAAAATCCCTTCCAACTCAAGGGCGGTTGGTTGGGCGACCATACCTTGTGTACCTTATTGAATATCTTTTTATCATGTGCTTGATAAAGGTGGATTGTTATAAGTTATACACATAATTTTCATGATCTATTCATTGTGTATACTCATACTAGTTTACTATATATGTATGATTCAAAATCTCAAGTGATATTTTTGTTGGAACTTGATTTTGATATACATTTGTGACGCCATATTATTAGAACTCTATCTCACAAGCCTATACAAGAGTTCTACATGTTCAAGACTTCCCAAAGAGAGTGGCTATGGATGTGTTTTGTAATATTTATTAGAATGCTAAAAGCGTTGAATACACACACACACATCATTAGCCTACTTAGTCGACTTATTCTCTATTAGTCGACTTATACATCTTATAGTCGACTTGACATTTTCTATAGTCGACTAACTTTAGTCCTGCAAAGATACCATCTTTCTGTTTTTAACTGCATACACTATTAGTCGACTTGACAGTCCTTATAGTCGACTTATACATTACCTAATCGACTAATCATATGTTCTGGTCGACTATATTTAGTTCCATAAACTTGTCTTTTGTTTCAATCATGCCCTAGTCGACTTAGCCTCTTATTAGTTGACTAACCCAGTCTAAATTGCCTACTCTAGTCGACTAACCCCCAAGCTCAAGTCGACTAATGGTAGTTTCTGACTGTTGGACAGTTTCTGTTTTCTGGTATTTTATCCAACGTTTCAATATTCAAATTTGACCTGATAACTACCCTAACTGACTATAGATTTTAACTATAAATAGGGATATTGTCCTAGGTAAAAAACACCAATTCAAATCAATAGTTTTCTGCCTAAAAACTCTGTTCAAAAATCTGTTTTTCAGAAAACTGTTTCCACTTTCAGTTCTTCATTCAAATTCCTACTCTATAGTGAAGATTTCTGAGAGTCCACCTATAAGAGCCCTTGTTCACGATTTACAGATTTTTAAGGCTTATAGGATTGTTTGTAATCACTCAAAGAGGAGCATTGTACAAGATCGTCTTCGGGTTTAAGAGAGGTTGTACAAGGTGTTGTCGTCTTCTTGTTTGTAAGAAGAGTTGTATACATTTGGCAAAGGGGATTTGTCAAGTGGTATACAAGGTGTTGATTTTGGGAGTACAAAGTCAAAGATTAAAGGAAAATCTCAAGCGGATGGCTTGGGGATTAGAGGTAGGTCACAATGACCGAATCAGGATAAATCACTTGTGTTTGTATTTGTTATCTTTTCTGTGATTTAATTTCCTTACTTGTAAGTTCTTTATACTTAACGCTAATATCTTTGTTTGAGTGTTGACGTATATTTTAGATCCTACAATTGGCATCATCTCGTAATCAACAATTGGTATCAGAGCCCAGCCCGGCATACTCTATCAGAGCCCTGCATACCCAGTCAACAACATACAAGGATGGCAACGGAGTTTCCTTCATCACAATTCAAACGACATTCTACACAACGTCCACCGCTATTGATGGATCGAACTACAACTACTGAAAGTGTAGAATGAAGATCTACTTGCAATTGATCAACTACGAACTATGGAATATAGTAGAAGCACCATACACCAAACCGACTACCAATTATAGCACTTGGAGTGATGATCAAAAGAAGAATGCGAACCTTGATGCCAAAGCAATGAATTCTTTATTTTATGCCTTAACCAAAGAAGAATTCAACCGTGTATCAACAGCCACATCTGCAAATCAAATATGCCACATACTACAGGTAACACATGAAGGTACAAATAAGGTTAAAGAGTCTAAAATTTTTGTTCTTGTTCACAGGTTCGAACTCTTCAAAATGGTGGAGAACGAAATAATTTCAGAAATGATAACAAGGTTCACGGACATAACAAATTCCTTAGCATCCTTGGAAAGGAATACACATCGCAAGATCCTTCATGCGCTCACATCAGATTGGAGAAGAAGACAACTGCAATAGAAGAAGTAAATGATCTCTCAACAATGTCATTAGAAAACCTTATTGGTAATCTAATGGCATATGAAGTGCAACTCGAAGATAGAAAGAAGGATGAACAACAATTCCAGAAGAAAGAACTTACTTCCATGCATCCTCAGATACGGACAATTCAGATAACGATGAAGAGATCGGCAATGCTTTCAAGAAAATTCAGAAAGTTTTTGAAGCAAGGTAAGTTTAAATTTGTTAATTGTAATAAAACAGACCATATGAAGAAGGATTGCCCATTGCTCAAAAATAAAAGTAAATTCAAGAGCAAAAAGTTCAGAAAGAAGAAAGATTACTGATTGGAGTCATTTATGCATCATTTTTTACCACCATGCTATGCTTTATCTGAATAAACATTAGATTTTTATTGCTTTTTCTCTCTTTTTTTAGGTCCAATGTTTAATGGAGAAGGAGGCCCAACAATTATGATTTTTGAGGAATTAAAAAATCATTTAGAAAGCCCACAAAAGAAAGCCCAGATCTGAACAAACCCAAAGCGTATTCTCACTCTCTAGAAGATCCAGTTGGGGATATGAGGCACAACAGAAGGGCAGAAAAATCCTCTAGCGCAGCGGCCAAGAAACGGCCGCAGAAACGCGGCACATGCCGCGGAACGCGGCAATCTTCTGGCCGTTACTTCAGCGTTTGATCCGGAGCTGAGGTGGGATGGCCTCCTCTCATGAAGACTATAAATAGACCCCTAAGGACTCTGTAATCGGGGAGGATAAAAGAGCATTGTTTATAGGGAAATTGTTAGGGTTTCTCTAAGTTTTTCTTTTAGTCTCTTATGTAATTTTCTTTTTCTCCTTCTAGAATTCAGAAAAGAGAGAGTGAGAGTGAGCAATCTTTGTAATTGGAGACGGTGACAACACAATACAAGGATCAAGTTTTCAATCTTCCCATCTTCTCTGGTTCTAGTGCACTATTTTCTTTAAGCGTTTACTTTCTTCCATTTTAAATTTCTTCAATGAACTGTTGCTTATTCTTTATTTCATGTCTAGCTAATTCATTAACATGACTAATTAACTTTTAATTTTACTAACTACTAACTCTTGGGTGATTGCTAACTTATATGATTCATTGGATACTTTCTTCTTTTTAGTCTTGCAAATTACAAGTCTATCTTACCCCCAATGAAGATAAGTTGCTTTTTATTCTTTGCAAATGCTAAGTTCCCCCTCCATATGATTCATGTGAGCCTCACTTAGAGCCTTGTCTTTAGAACAAGTGCCTTGATGGAACATGAAGATGGAGCACTTCACTATGCTAATGACTATATTACAAGTTTCTTATTTCATGCTCGCTTTATTATTGCTTTGATGGACTAATGAATCTTGCATGTTTTCTTAGCATCTTTAAAAGTGACTATCCTTGTTCCACTGTTGAAAGTCTATTTAGGGAGCCAATGATTCAAGGAGGCAACTAACCTAGCCTAGATGAGAAACACCATCGACATGGGACAATACAAGTGCTTTATTAGGCAAAATACCCAGCTTAATCAGAGGATTTTATATTTTTTTTTAAACTTATCTAATCATCTTTCGCATAAATACTAAGGCTTGCTTAGGCCAAACACCTAGCTAATCAATAATTAGACTTGTTCATTTTTCATAGATATTTTTTTTCTTTTTTCTTTTTTTTTTTATATATAAGGCATAAGAATCTTTGTTTTTGAACCCTAAATGTGTAAGTGTATGAAGTGTGCATATTTCATTAAGGTAAAGATCAAGACTAAATTACTTTGACAAATTTTCTTCCTAACACTAAAAATCAAACAAATAATCTTATTTTGACCAAGTATAAGAAATCCTAATTTGGATTTTTCTATTCCTTAAAATTAACTTAATTTCTTATAAAAATATGTCAAAATATTGTTTCTATTTTCCAAAAAGTTTTTAAAAGTAAAGAAAATGTTATTTTTTTAATAAAAAGAAAAAAAAACCTAAGTTATGTTAGACCCTCCCCCACACCTATCTCATGCATTGTCCTTAATGTATGAATTAATGCATAGAAGCATGAAAAAGAAGAAAGGGAAGGAAATGTTACCTTAAGGTGGTGGTTCCGGAGGTGGTCTGATTGGTCCACGAAATGCGGCCCAATCAACTTTTCGTTGGGTTCGGAGGAACCCACCAGAAATTTCACTAATATAACCCATTAAAATTATGAATCCATAAAGGATTTATTTAAATATTTGACCCCATCTAATTTCCAAATTCCATAATTAATTTCGGAGTCAAAATTGTCAACCACCTCGTCCCAGAATGAAGTGAAAAGATAGAATGATTGACTTGGACTCAGGAAGTACATGAACTAATACCGACTCAGGAAAGTGACTTAAGTCAAGTAAAGGTTCAGAAGTCGAGATTGGTTCAAGAAGCGGGTCCAAGTCAAGAAGTTGAAACTCAAGTCCACATTTATTTTCCAACAATGGAATGTGACTTAATATTGGTGATTCAAGTTCAGGAATGATAGGTGTGGGAATCAAAACTAACTCTAAAATATTACTCAAGTCGGGTAACAAAACAGGAGTCAATATTGATTCGAGAATTTGAACTGGATCACAGATTTGAGAATCTAGGTCACATTTCTCATTGAGTTCAATATCATAAAAATGATAACTTGCCAATTTGTCAATAGGACTTTCAAAAGTGTAAAATTGGTCAAGTTCAATATGATCATCAAAAATGGGTGATTCAATTCATGATGAATTGGCACAGGATCCAATGTTGACTCGGGGAAAAGATTGAAATCAGGTGAAGACACCGGGTCATTATTGAATCAGGGAGTAAAATTGAATCACTAAGTTGAGGTTCATGATCATATTCATTTTCAAGTTCGATTTCAGGAAAAGGATAACTTGCCAAACTGTCAATATTCTTTTCAAAATTTGCAGTTTGGGCAAGTTCAAATGATTATTCTGAATTGGAACCTTGATTTCCAAAACAACCTGACTCATCGGCTCTAACAGGATGGTTAGTGACATCAGAACTGGTCAAACGGTGGGAACGTAGAGATTGGACCATCATATCTATGTCACGATTACGAGCGTTTTGAGCCTGAGTCATGGCTTCAAGCATCTTTTCATAGTTGATAGGTTCATTGTTTTGTTGAAAAGATGAAGTGTTGTTTTGGAATTGGTGGTGAAATTGTGAGTCCATCAGATTTTGGGATTTTTGTTTGGACTCACGCATACTCATTTCCAAAATTGATAGTTTCCTATTTTGGACTGGTGGAACTGAGTATGAATCTTGAAAATATTGTGGACTAGGTGGAGAAGGAGGACAAGTTGGTTGAAAATGGGCTCGGGGGAGGTGAATCCCCATTGACTCTGTGAAGAGTTGAAATTATCATGGAAATTATGGTTATAAGATTGGGGACATGGGTTATATTGATTCGGATAAGACCAATCCGGCACACTAGGTTGGTTAAAGTTATGATATGCCGGGTTGGTAATATCTGAAAATGAAGTCGGTGTGTAATATGGATTACTATTAAAATTGAAAAAATTGTTATCATAAGCCATATCACACAATAGAGCACAAACAAAAACAAATAAATAAGCAAACAAAAAAAGAAAAAATTCTAACCTAAGTTAGGGTAGACCTACGACCTAGACGACTCCTAACTGGTTAGACTGTCCACGGGAGGTATAATGCAAACTTTGACCACAAGCTAATCAGCCAGGTCAGGGCAAGATTGGTGGGAGATTTTTCGTCAAAGACGTTCCTTAATTAAATAACCACCAATCTTCAGGCTTTCGGCCCTTAATCCCTTTCCTAGACACTGATTTGGCAGGAGTCAAATTCCAACACATTTTCCCCTTAGGATAATCTCCTAATTGAGTCCGAGATGTCCCTAGGGCCAACGTCTACTCATTTTTAGTTAGGCTTGGGTTAGTGAGTGCTTGGAATCTGATTTTTGGGCCAAGGAAGGGTGATTAAATCCCACCTTATCTTGTTATGGGGTGGTGCCCTTAAGATCAGTTTGTACAAGTGTACAAGATATGTAAACAAGATTCACTCAAGGCGATATAAATTAACCAAGAGATGAGTCCTATTCTACATGCAATGCGAACGTACCTTGATCCAGCACTCTTCAACAGTAAAGTAAATGAATTGAAAAGTCACGTGCCTAAAATGCAAACGTCTAATCAATTTTTTTTAACTTTTTCAACAAATGTTTTACTATTGATTTATTAGCAGGCTTTTGTGATGGCATATAAGAAATAAAGTTGCAGAAAACTAGAATTTTGCAAAGCAAGCAGCCCTGCAAAAAAAAAAACCAATTAGTAGTGAACTCTTCCTTGCCGTGGAAACGCGGCTAAAGCCGAGCAAACGCGGCAATTCAGAGGGTACTTGGTCTCTGTTTTCTGGAACAGAGGCCCAAGACCACTTATATGTCACTGCAATCTTTCTTTCTTTCTGCTTTTCTTGCCCTATAACCTGCAACAGAGAAGAAAAATTCGTTTTAGCTCTAAAAATTCAATAAAAACCAGATTTCAATAAAAACCATTACCCTCCCCGGCAACGGTGCCAAAAATTTGATTGGGCTTCTACCTGCACAAAAATAATACAGAATTTTAGATCTAAGAATAAAGATGTGCAAGTGCTCAATTCTACCGCAATAGCAAGTGGTTATGCGGGTCGTGATCCACAAGGAGGGTTAGCAATAGAAGCTTTTTAGGGTTTGTATTGAAATCTTTATGAAGACAAACGAAAGTTCTTCTTTGTTTAAAGAAATGAAAATGAAAAAGAGTTATAGGTTAAAATTAGAAAGAAAACGGTAGAATGAGAAGGTGGAGAAAATCAGAAAATGACTATGCACAAATGAATATTTACAAAGAAGTGAAAAGGAGTGATGAAGAAGTGGGTGTTGGTGATCTAAACTAAGAAATAAAAAAGTAAAGAAAGAAGATGAAAGAAGTACTCACCTAGTTTGGTTGATGACTTACCTGGAACCCTTGCATGTTCTACCTTGCTTGGAGGCGTTCAACGCATAGATCATAGGATCGAGCTCAGTTCCCGTTCGCATTATATCATCAAGCGGAGCAAGAATGAAGTGATACGGATCTTGAGGAGGAGAACGTCTTCATGAACTATCGTTGGCACTCACACAACATCATTATACTTATGCTTCTGGATTCACTTGCAAGCTCATCAAAAACAAAAGAGGTAAAGTAGGAAGAAGAAAAAGAAAATGAAAGTAAAGAAGAACATAAACATATTACTTTTATTGCTTGAAACGATGGAAGAAAGGAGGAGGGTACATCGGTGTCACTCTCAACATAAGCCTCTCTCTCTTACTTACATGAATCTTCATCTAACCTAAGCTTACATACAAATTACATAAAAAGAAAAGTAAAACCTAAACTACAAGAAATGAAAACTAGGCTAAATCCTATCTATGCATGGTCGTCCCCTTTTCAGTGCAAATACTGGCTTTTTAAAGGCAAAAACCCAACCTACAGGATCCCGGGAAGAGTGGGGGAGCAAACGCTCCCCCAACAAACATCAAACAGCCGCGAAAACGCGGCTTTGGCCGTGTTTTCGTGGCCAGGGTGTGGCCAGGTGGCCACACCCTGTTGGTGGGTCTTCCTGGTGTTTTCTTCTGCTTTTATCTTCAGTTGGTTTTCTCGTTTGAATCCAAGATTGTGACGAAATGGCCTTTGATTCTTGGCTTTAACCGATCGATTCTGAGAGGATTCTTCCCAACCGGTTTTCAACCTCTTGATTTTGTCCTGATTCACTAAGCTCGAATTAATTCTTATTTAATTCAGATTTTTGGTGGCTTTTGGCTCATTTCTCTTCATCTCCTTAAAGAATGGGCCTGCAAATAAATTAAACATTTAAATTAGGACAATGCAGATTTTATTCTATAATAAGTATGAAAATATGATACTAAATATGCAACATTAGTGACCAATCACACCCCCATACCTATCTTTGCTCGTCCTCGAGCAAAATAACTAAACTATACTAAGGATTATTAGACCACTTTCGCAGGTCACGCGATTGCACTGAGCATGTGCAACAAGCCGTTAAACCTCTAGGTTTCCCTAGAGGACGATTTTGTCTCGTGAGGGTTTTCAGCGGATTACACCCACAAAATTCATAAAGAAAGAGAAATAAAGAGTTAGTATTTTCGAAAAGCATTTTGAAAAAGAAAAAATTTTGAAATATAATTGTAAGATTTAAGTAATCTATAAGTTATAGGAAAACTGAATTTTTCATTCCTAAACTTAGTCTCTATTCAAAAATTTGTTATCAATCAAAGTAAGGAGTAAATTTGTACTTCTCATCTAGTCTATTACTTTACCCTAAGTTATATGCACCTTGTGACTGTGAAAATTTTGACTAAGGGTTCATTAACTCTAACTCTAGCCTTATGCCTTATTATATATATATATATATATTTGTAATATTATTCCTTAGTTCTATTAGGCTTTCTAATCTGCCCATGTAACGAGCCTTTAATCGATGACTCCCAAACCAAACGGTCTTAGGGCACTGGGTGAGAAAACACTTGGCAAAGCAAGACACACCATTGCCGATGAATCAATATGAGGCATGCATCACCCAATGAGAGTAGTAAGATAGTAAATTAGAATGTTAGTTAGTCATGGCTTCTCTTTATATCATTCTTAAAAAAACTCTTCTGAAAACTTTCTCTTTTTAATTATCTCCGTTTTCTTTCCATCTTTATTCTCGTTTCTTCCTTTCTTTTACAAAACACCCAAAGATTTTTCACTCACCTTCCACATCGTTTTGTTTTTCATTTCTTCAAATAAAGAAGAACCTTCATTTTTCTTCACAAAGATTTCAATATAAACCTTGAATGCTTCTATCGCTAACCCTCCCTGCGGATACGACCCGTCCTAGCTTATGCTACGAACGGTGATTCAGAAGGAGCAAAGTAAACTTGCATATACATTAAAAGTTCTTGATCATCGGTACACGGCAATCAACGGTTTACTCTAAACCCTTTTTCAATACAATTAATCTGTCCGAACAAATTTTGGCGCCGTTGCCGGGGAGCGTAACGGTTTTTATTGAATTTTTTGGAACAAAAACGAATTTTTCTTCTCTGTTGCAGGTTACAGGTCAGGGAAAGCAGAAAAAAAGATTGCAGTAACATGTAAGTGGTCTTGGGCCTCTGTTCTAGAAAGCAGAGACCAAGCACCCTCTGGATTGCAGCGTTTCCTCGGCTCTGGTCGAGGATCCGCGGCAAAAAGGAGTTCACTACTGACTGACTTTTTGCAGGGCTGCTTGCTTTGCAAAATTATAGTTTTCTGCAAACTTTAATTCTTGTATGCCATCACCAGGAGCCTGCTAATAAAACAACAGTAAAACATTTATTGAAAAAGTTCAAAAATTGATTAGACATTTGCATTTTAGGCACATGTCTTTTCAATTCATTTTCTTTACTGTTGAAGAGTGTTGGAGCAAGGTACGTTCGCATTGCATTTAGAATAGGACTCATCTCTTGGTTGATTTATATCACTTTGAGTGAATCTTGTTTATCTTGTACACTTGCACAAATTGATCTTAAGGGCACCACCCAATAACAAGATAAGGTGGGGATTTAATCACCCTTCCTTGGGCCAAAAATCAGATTCCAAGCACTCACAATCCCAAGCTTTTTAATAAAAATGATAGACGTTGGCCCCTAGGGACATCCGGACTCGTTAAGAGATCAGCTGAGGTTGGAAATTATTTTTGATTCACACTCTAGTCAAATTAGTGTCTGAGGTTGGGGACTGAGGGGCGAAACCCCGAAGGCTGGTGGTTTGGCATAATTTGGCCCCGTCGCTTCTGCGCGGATACCTCCCACCAATCTTGCCCCACCTGGCTGATTAGCTGTGGTCTGACTTGAGCAATAACCTTCTTCGGTTCATCGAACAGTTAGGAGTCGTCTAGGTCCAGATATCCTAGATAGCTTGTGATTGTTTTTCCTTTTTCTTGTTTGTTATTTTCCTTTTTCGCTTGATTGCTTGGTGAACGTTGTCTGTGATTGTGCATGCAAGAGTGGTATCGGGACCCAATTTCAGCAAGACTTGTTAGGACTTCTACACTTGCACAAACACCACCTCCTGACACAAGTCCAATCATGGCTAACAATACTTCTCTCAAGACAAGTTCTACCCCATTCGTACTTCACTTCCTTCATGCATTCTTTTACCCGAAGCAACTGGGAACATTTTTGAGCTTAAGCCACAATTCATAAATACACTCCCAAGATTTCATGGCCTAGAATCCGAGGCGCATATTTCTTCATTCGTGAGTTTGAAGAAGTATGCTTGATGATGAGAATTCCCCAACTGGGGGAAGACGCTGTTAGATTAAGGTTCCCTTCGCGCTTAAGAATATAGCCAAGAAGTGGCTACACAATCTGCCTGCCAGTTCTATCTCGACATGGGATGAATTTGTCAAAGTCTTTCTTAAGAAATTCTATCCCATTCACAAAACTGCCCTCATCAGAAAAAACATAATGTAGTTTAAGTAGGAATCAAGTGAACCATTCTGGATGTATTTTGAACGGTTTAAAGATTTACTAGCCGAATGTCCTCATCACGGCATAGAGAAGTGGCGACAGTGCCAAATTCTCTATGACGGACTAGATTATCAAACTAAGACACTCCTCGAGACCATGTGTCAAGGGGAATTTTTAAAAAAGATGAGAACTAGGGTTGGGATCTCTTTGAAGCCTTAGCAGAAAAAATCATTCAGTGGGAATCTTGCCCTGAGAAAACAATCCCCCCACTTCTAGAGCTGGTATGCATTCGATTGAATCCTCTATAGCTGCAGAGGCAAAGATACAATTGATGAAAAGGCTAGAACTGCTCGAGGCTAGGGAACCAAATTCTGTGAATCAGGTCAACCCACCACCTGTGATCAACCTAGGTTGTACCTACTGCCATGCTCTTAACCACCTGCTTGAGGAGTGTCCCGTCTACCAAGCTCAAATGTACCCTGAGAATATGAATGCAACATACACCAGACCTAACTACAATACATACTCCAAAACATACAACCCGGGATGGAGGAACCATCCAAATCTTTCTTGGAGTCAGTCTGGTCATGAGCAACCAAGACCACCATTTTCACACAAATACCCTGCTCAGTCTCATCAACCTAGTTTCCAACAGAGTCCACCAAATTTTCAAACAAGCTTTCAACACAACTTCCATCCCGCATATCAGCAACAACAAAAACAAAATCATCCTGATAAAAAAATGTCAGATTTGGAAAGAATGATTGAACCTTATCTAAAACTTAGGCCTTAATGATGAACACCCACAACCAGGCTATCAATAGGTTAGAGGTTCAGATAGGTCAACTGGCTAGCTCATTGAATGAAAGACAAAAGGGAACATTGCCAAGCCAGCCAGTGCCCAACCCTAAGAACCCCTTCCCTATTCATGAAGCTAAAGACATAGGTCCCAGTCAGTGTAATACTGTCCATATTTTGAGATCTGAAAAGCAGATAGACAATCATGTTTCTAGTCATCCTGTTCCAAATAAATCAGTGTCAACATCTCATGTTCCAGTACCACCAACTAAAAATGATCCATCTTCAAAATCTCCAAATCGAATAAAGACAAAGCAGATGAGCAACCATACAAGCCTATTGTACCATTCCTAATAGGCTAGCAAACCAAAAGACTAATGCTCAAATGGAGAAAATTAGAGAAATGTTCAATCAGGTCCAGATCAACGTACCCCTTCTTGATGCCATACAACAAGTCCCCTCATATGCCAAGTTCTTGAAAGATATGTGCACTAAGAAAAGGAAAACTAATGTCCCAAAGAAGGTCTTCCTTGCTTCTAATATAAGTGAGTTGCTAACTAGGCCAATTCCTGTGAAATATAAAGACCCAGGGAGTCCAACTATTTCTTGTATATAGGACAGACCACGATAAATAGGGCATTATTGGATCTAGGAGCCAGCATCAATCTTCTTCCTTTCTCTGTGTATCAGCAATTCGGGTTAGGGGACTTCGTCCAACCAGGGTTACTATACAACTAGCTAATCGATCTGTAAAGATTCCAAAGGGGAGATTACAGATGTCTCATTCGGGTCGGTGAATTCGTTTACCCCGTGGATTTCATTGTTCTAGAGACGCAACCCGTACATAATCCCAAAGCTCAGACACCTGTCATTCTAGGACGACCTTTCCTAGCCACTGCAAATGCAATCATCAACTGTGGGAAGGATCAATGTGTCTAACCTTTGGAGATATGACAAAAGAGGTAAATGTTTTCCACCTGGGAAAACAACCTCGAGATTTGAAAAATGAGTCATTTGAAGTGAACTTGATCGAGGGATTAGCAAGTGAACATGAAATGGAGATTGAATACGAATCTGATAGAGAATTTGAGTTGGAGTCTGATGACTTCAACCTTGATCAAATAATTGAATCCACAGTGGAGTGGGCAACAGATGCAGCCCCTATCCTTCCCTTACATAAGGAACAACCATTGATAGATCAAGTGCCCTCTTCTGAGCTTAAGGTTCTTCCTAGTCATCTCAAGATCAGTACTTGGGTGAAAAGGAAGCATTTGCGTGATAATTGCGTCCCATCTGACGGAACAACAGGAAGAGGATCTTCTTGTAGTTTTAAGGAAAAATCGAGAAGCCATTGTTTGACCATGGCTGATATAAAGGGAATCAGTCCATCCATTGGGCAACACCAGATTCATTTGATGGAAGATGCAAAACCTAAACGTGACCCACAACGTAGACTAAACCCGATCATGCAAGAGGCTGTTAGAGCTGAAATTTTGAAGCTATTAGACAATGGGATCATCTATCCCATATCCGATAGCCAGTGGGTTAAGTCCAGTCCACGCTATACCAAAGAAAGCCGGGTTTACCGTGGTAGAAAACGATAAGAAAGAATTAGTACAAATTCGTCTTCCAATGAAGATTCGAGTCTGTATTGATTACCGAAAATTAAACGCTGCCACGTGTAAAGACCACTTTCCCCTTCCATTCATAGATCAAATGCTCGAGAGAATAGATGGACATGAGTATTACTGTTTCCTGGATGGATATTCAGGATACAATCAAACCTATCGCTCCCGAGGATCAAGAAAAAACTACCTTCACCTGTCCCTTAGAACATTCACATACCGAAGAATGCCCTTCGGCCTATGCAATGCTCCTGCAACGTTTCAACGTTGCATGCTTATACTTTTTCCGATATGATGGAGAAATTTTGGAGATTTTCATGGATGATTTTTCCATTTATGGTGATTCCTTTGAACAATGCTTGCACCATCTTAAGTTAGTTTTACAACGATGCATGGAGAAAAATTTGACACTCAATTGGGAGAAGTGTCACTTTATAGTCAAGCAAGGAATTGTCCTAGGGCATGAAGTTTCACACAAAGGAATTGAGGGATAGATCAAAAGTGGACGTTATAACAAAGCTCCCTGAGCCAAAATGCTTAAAAGACATTAGATCATTTTTAGGGCACGCTGGCTTCTATAGAAGATTTATTCAGGGGTTTAGCAAAATTTCTAGACCTTTAACAAATCTCTTAAGAAAAGATGTACCCTTCAATTTTGATGAAGAGTGTCTACAAGCTTAGGAGGAGCTTAAACATAGACTTGTTTCGGTACCAATAATCTCAGCGCCTGATTGGACTAGGCCTTTTGAAATCATGTGTGATGCCTCCGATTATGTCATAGGCGCTGTTCTCAGACAACGTACTAATAACAGGCAACACGTGATTTACTATGCTAGTAGGACGCTTAACGAGGCCCAACTAAATTACATGACAACTGAAAAAGATTTTTAACAGTTGTGTTTGCGTTGGAAAATTTCGCCAATACCTACTAGGATCTAAGACGACGATTTTCATGATCACTCCGCCCTTAGATACTTAATGCAAAAGAAGGATGCAAAGGCCAGACTGATTCAATGGAGACTTCTTTTGCAAGAGTTTGATTTGGAAATTAAGGACAAAAAGGGCGTTGAAGATGGTGGCAGATCACCTTTCGAGAATTCCTAATGCACCAATTGAGACTTTACCTATCAATGAAGACTTTCCTGACGAACACATCTTTACGATATGTAAAGAGCCCTGGTATGCTGATATAGCAAACTACCTTGCAACCGGGCAAACACTTCAAATTGGTCAGGTCAGGACAAGTATCGCTTTATGAAACAAGTACGGTTTTCTTTTGGGATGAACCGTATTTATTCAAATATTGCCCTGACCAGATAATTAGAAGGTGTCTTTCTAAGGATGAACATCATAGCGTATTGATATTTTGTCACGAGCTGGCTTGTGGTGGACACTTTGGTCCACGAAAGACTGTTGAGAAAGTCCTTCAGAGTGGGTTTTATTGGTCTATCTCTTTAGGACGCTTATACTTTCTGCAAGCTCTATGCCAGATGTCAAATGACGGGTCGAATCACACATAAAGACATGATGCCTCTTACACCGATCCTTGAGTAGAAATTTTTAATTTGTGTGGCATCGATTTCATGGGACCCTTCCCTCTGTCTTATGGCAACCAATACATTTTGGTGGCCGTAGACTACGCTTCTAAATGGCTGAAGCTATTCGACTAGGACAAATGATAACCAAGTTGTCATCAAGTTTTTACGTGAAAACATCATTTCTCGCTTTGGGGCCCCCCGTGCGATAATTAGTGACAACGGGAGTCATTTCTGCAAACGGGCTTTTGAAGCCCTAATGCAGAAGTACTCCATCTCTCATAAATTATCCATGGCCTATCATCTTCAGACGAAACGGCAAGTGGAGGTCACCAACAGACAAATTAAACTGATATTAGAGAAAACTGTTGGATAAAATCGTAAGGATTGGTCCATCAAACTCATTGATGCCCTATGGGCATATCGGACCGCCTACAAGACTGTCCTCGTATGTCTCCATATCGAGTTGTATGGAAAACCCTGTCATCTTCCTGTAGAGTTAGAGCACCGTACTATGTGGGCACTAAAACAGCTGAATTTGAACCTAGACAAAGTCGGTGATTTGAGAAAACTGCAGATATCCAAGTTAGAAGAACTATAAAATGATGCGTACGATAACGCTCGGATATCTAAACACAGAGCTAAGATTTTCCATGATAAATCAATCATAGGAAAAAATTTGTCTCAGGACAAAAAGTTCTGTTGTACAACACTAGACTCCACCTTTTTTCTGGTAAACTTAAAACTAGGTGGTCAGGCCCCTACATCATCCAGAACGTCTCTCCTCATGGTGCCGTTGAAATCTTGATCAAAAGATGGCAACACTTTCAAGGTCAATGGTCAACGCCTAAAGCCATTTTTCACCACGGAGTCCGAGTCACACAATGTTATTGAACTGGGTCTTTGTGACCCATCTATATGTGACCACGTAATTCCACACTTCTCCCGATGTCTCCTGTAAATCATTTTGGGACCTCCTTTGTAAATAAAAAAAAAAAGAAAAAGAAAAAGAAAAAAAAGAAGAAGAAAATAAAAGGGGACAAAGGTGCTAAATATCACCTATTTTTATCTCTTCCTACACTTCCTTTTTCTTTGTAAATAACCTAGGGTGTAAATTCCTAGTTTCCACTTGGGCAATTTGGGGATTCCGTCCTTCTCAGCCCCTTATAAATATCCCTCAGCCCGTGTTCTCCTCATTACCCTACTTCCAATCTCATATCTGCAACGCACACATCTAGCGCGTTTCCCAAATTTTCTGCGCGCCTCTCTTTTCTTCCGGCCGCGTTTCTACGGCATCTGCCGCGCGTCCGTGGCCATACAGAAGAACCTGGGCCGCCGCCAAATTTCTCTGCAGACGCGGCCATCTGAAGATCTCCGATCTACAATCTACACCTCTTCTACCATCACAGATTGCTCTCTGCAATCTCGTTTCAGTTTTCCCCCCACGTAGTCCGGGGGAGGTTGCGTATCCCTTCTCGTTGCTTCCTATTGTTCATCATGGCACCATCTATTTTCGCTGAAAAAGATTTTGCTAGAATTCTTAGCGATGTAACGGTTATGGTCATATATTTTTAGATCATATTCGTGCATGAGATTGGTATAGATTAGTTTATGATAACTCAGATCACGAGTCTTACTATTGTCCTGAGCTCGTCAAACTTTTTCTACATTCTATATATTCCGAATCTATCAATTTTGACACATACCAGATCTTGGTGCACATGCCCACTAGGGATATTATGTTACGCTTCTTCTACTAGAGGAATCACACAAGTCCCTTACAACCCACATCATAGCGACCCCCTACCTTTAATCGATTACATGACTGTCATGGGGGCTCGCTGTACGGAACAAGATAGGGGGCTCAAAGCCAGTACTACATTTAAAACGTACATGCATTGGTCGCTGGATTCAACGCAACATTTTAGGGCTTGACCACTTGACGACACGACCTTTAATAGGCTGGTGCTACAGATTATACACGACCTGATGACTCGGCAGCACACTATCTGTATCAACAAGATCTTTTTCATAGTATCATCACCAATCCTTCTCGCACACGCAGTGCAAAGTACTCGCACCCAGTTTTGATCACTCGTCTGTGTAAGACTTTCTTACCAGATGCATTTTGACTCATATGATAGGGTGTTCGTTGCACAAGAGAGGGCGACTAGCGCTTACAATAGTTATCTTCATGCGGTATGGACTCCTAGTGTCCAGTCCGAAGATGTCCCTGTGGAGTCCTCTTCGGAGGAACTTTTAGAGGAGGAGGATGAGCCGGCTTTTTGGCAACAGGACCCCCCAGCTGATTCACGCGCCTTATGACTACTATTTGCGAGGCATGAAGAAGATATTTCGGGGGCAGATTCGATCTACGCAAACAGGTTGCGGAGCAAAACTTCTCGCCTAGACCGCATTGAGGAGGGTCTGCGGCGATCACAGTCGGCTGGACCTAGCACCACCGCTGGTCCAAGCCGAAGGCGGGGGTGATACCTTTCTTTACCTTTTCATGCGTATATTCTTGCATACATTGAGGACAATGCATGGGATAGGTATGGGGGGTAGATACTAACATAAGATTTTTCTAAATTTTTTTTTTAGATTTCTAGGTTTCTTGTTTCTTAAAAAAAAAATATTGATCCATTTTTTTTTTGAAAGAATTAACTTGATCTTAGGTATTAAGGAAAATCTAAGCTAAGATTTCTTAATATAAGTCGAAATAAGAAATTTTGTTGGATCTTAGGTTAAGAAAGAAAAGAATAGAAAAGATAGCTAGATTTTGAATTTTT
>JAVJIF010002465.1:0-134840 GCA_038442645.1 Agave tequilana | reverse complement strand
TCAAGCAGCAACAACGTTGGTTTCGCCCGAACATCATGGAAGCTATTGAAGCCGAAGTCCACAAGCTCATTGCATGTGGCTTCATCGGGGAGAGCAACATCCAGATTGGGTGGCTAATATAGTCCCCGTCCTCCAGAAGAACGGGAAAATACGGATCTGCATCGACTACCGTGATCTCAATACGGCCTGTCCTAAAGACGAATTCCCCTGCCCATTACCGACGTCATGATCGACAACACATGCGGGTTCGAAAGGATGTTTTCATGGACAGCTTTTCAGGGTACAACCAGATTAAGATGTATCCAGACGACGAGAAGCATACTTCGTTCCGAACACCATTGGGGGTATACTGCTACACTGTAATGCCCTTCGGACTGAAGAACGCCGGAGCAACCTATCAGCGGGCAATGAGTACATCTTCCGCGATCATCTCCGAAAAACGGTGGAGTGCTATGTCGACGACATTGCCGTCAAAAGCCGCAACAAGAAGAACATCTTATGACTTGAGAACGATGTTCGACATAATGCGGGCTCATCAACTGAAAATGAACCCGACAAAATCTTCTTGGGAGTGTCAAGTGGCAAGTTCCTTGGGTCATTGTCACATCAAAAGGAAATTCATCTTGACCCAGACAAGGTCAAAGCCATTCAGAGCATGCATCCACCGAGGAATCTCAAAGAGCTCAGAGGCTTGCAAGGCAGGCTGGCCTATATCAGAAGATTCATTGCAAATCTCTCAGGCCGCTGTTAACCGTTCACCCGACTCATGAAAAAGGGTGCTTCCTTCATATGGGATCAAACTTGCCAGGAAGCTATGAAGACATCAAGAGGTACCTCACAAAGCCTCCAGTCTTAGTGGCCCCTACATCAGGGAAACCATTCTTGCTTTATGTAAAAGTCTGGATACTCCCTCGGTGCCCTCCTCGCTCAAAAAGACGACAATGGCCACGAGCAGGTCATTATTATCTAAGCAGAACTCTCATAGGAGCGGAATCTCGCTACAACCCTATCGAGAAAGAGTGTCTAGCTCTCGTCTTCGCTGTCCAGAAGACACGACATTATTTGGTCGGCCAGACCATACATGTCATCTCCAGAGTAAACCCATTGCGTCTTCTTATGACGAAGCCAGGATCATTGAATTCAAGATTGGCTAAGTGGGCACTTTTATTGTCTCAATACGACATGATCTTCACGCCTCAGAAGGCGGTTAAAGCCAGGCCCTTGCAGAGTTCTTGGCTGCTGATCCAGTTCCGGAGCACTCAAAACTTCACGAAGATATCCCTGATGAGGTCTTCGAGTCTAATGCAACCTCAGAAGAGGAAGTATGGCAGATGTTCTTTGATGGAGCATCGCGAATGGGCCCTAAAGGCAAGATTATTGCCGGAGGTGGGGTTTGTGTTTATCTCCCCACAAAATCATGTCTGCCCAGAGCATTTTCTCTGACAGAATCATGCTCCAACAATGTAGCGGAATACAATGCTCTGCTCATTGGTCTCCAGCTCGCTCATGGAATGGGGTACGCTACCTCGAAGCTTATGGCGATTCAAAACTGATCATCAATCAGGTTAAAGGCGAATACGAAGTCCGCCATGAGGACTTGGTGCCTTATTATCACACGGCCATTGAATTGGCCAACCTGTTTGAAGGTTTTACATCGGGCATGTGTCTCGATCTCAAAACACCAAGGCAGATGCTCTTGCTGCATTAGCTAAAACACTAGCCTTACCAGCCGACACCGAGTATCATCTCACAGTCGCAACTCGACATCTTGTATGCTCCAAGCACATGCTAAGAACTCGAGAAGAAGCTATAATGTCTCCACGGATCTTGAGCGAGGGATTGGCGCTTTCCTCTCATTGACTATGCTTTGCACGGTCTACTTCCAGACGATCCTAAAGAAGCGGCGTCCGTCAGACGAAGGTCTCTCCGTTTCTACTACGATCCGATTTGAAGACACTCTACCGTCGTTCATATGATGGTCTCCTCCTCCGTTGCCTTCCAATTCAGAGGCACAGGAAGCGCTCCAAGAAGCACACGATGGCATTTACGGAGCTCATCAGCCAGGTTCAAAGCTTAAGGACATGTTGCATAGGCTTGGATATTATTGGCCAACTATGATAGCCGATGCCATCCAATATGCACGAAGGTGTAAAGCATGTCAGATTCATGCGGACTTCATACACCAGCCTTCGGAGCTGCTCCACCCGACCGTTGCTTCATGGCCATTTGAAGCATGGGGAATAGATCGTAGGGCCAATCAGCCCTTCTTCGACAAGAGGTCACCGGTTTATCCTAGCAATAACCGACTACTTTTCAAAATGGGCGGAGGCTATACCACTGGTTGAAGTCAAAACCTCTAATGTGGTTAATTTCATCAAACACCATGTCATCCATCGATTTGGTGTCCCTAGGCGGATCATCCACGACAACGGTCCCCAATTCATAAGCCAAGTATTCTATCGGTTCTGTGATAAATACCGAATTCAGAATGTGGCTTCAACTACCTATAATCCTGCTGCTAATGGCTTGGCGGAAGCATTCAACAAAACGATCATCAAGCTACTCAAGAAATTCGTCTCCTCGAACAAGCGAGATTAGGACGAAAAGCTTGGTGAATGTCTGGGCCTACCGAACTACGGTGCGGACACCGACAGGCAATACGCCTTTTTCCCTGGTATATGGGTGCGAAGCGGTCCTCCCATTGGAAATTCAGATGCCATCGTTGCGTGTTGCTCTGACCACCAAGTGCACATCAGAGGACAATGATCGCCTACGCCTTCAAGAGCTCGAAGCTTTGGACGAGAAGCGACTACAAGCGCAGCAGCATATCGAGCTATATCAAGCTCGAATCTCAAAAGCCTTCAATAAGAAGGTCAAACAGAGAGTCTTCCAGAAAGGAGACCTGGTCTTAGCCGTCAGACGACCGATGATTATGACGCACAAGACCAAAGGTAAATTTCAGCCTAAATGGGAAGGACGTTTGTAATAGAAACAGTACTTCAAACGGAGCATACCGCCTCACGACTGCAGAGGGCAACCTACTCATGATGCCGATCAATGGCAAGTTCTTAAAGAAGTATTATCCTTAATCAAGGATCCTCTCTTGATCAAGTTAACACTACACCTCTGATCAAGATCTTCGTGTCCAAAGCACACACAAAGAGAGCCTTTCTCTTCCTCCAAGTGAGGTCATACAGCCATAAACCAACAGACACCTGGTCGTGCACCGGTTATCCTAAAGGGGAATCAGGGTTATGCAGATATTAACTGATAATCCAATATCCTTAACGGTTAAGGATAGAGGAAAATGTTGGCCTGTAAGCCCAACATAAGTCCTCGACAATCATCATGCTGAGGGGAATAGCATGGCTAGCCCAATTCAAACGGTAGTTGGTTAAAGGCATATCAAACCCGTTGACAGCTGGGGTTTGCTAAAAATCCTGAGGGACCAGTTCCCATTTGATTCCCTCTCCAAAATCACTTACCAATTCTCATCCACAGAATGGTAAGGCCACATATGCATTCCGCTGTTACGTTAACATTAAACCTATGACAGCAATTCCATCGTTTCTCCCCGTGAGAACGAGACCTCCAAAGTCACTTACCAATTCTCATCCATAGAATGGTAAGACTACATATACACTCCGCTGTTACGTTAACATTAAACCTATGACAGCAATCCCTCGTTTCTCCCCGTGAAAACGAGACTTCTCCCAAATTCCACTACAAACTCGATACTTATTGACATTTACAAAAGATAAGTATCACCAAAATTTTGAAGCTTGGTGGCGTCTCATCCGGTTATGTCATTGCGACCTCTGAACCAACAGACAGCCGAGTCTCAATTTCGAGCCCTGTTGACATTTACAAAAGACAGGTCTCGATACTCGTTGACATTTACAAAAGACGGGTATCACCAAATTTTGAAGCTTGGTGGCGTCTCATCCGATTATGTCATTGCGACCTATGAACAGCAGACAGCCGAGTCTCAATTCCGAGCCCTGTTGACATTTACAAAAGACAGGTCTCGATACTCGTTGATATTTACAAAAGACGGGTATCACCAAATTTTGAAGCTTGTGGCGTCTCATCCGGTTATGTCATTGCGACCTCTGAACCAGCAGACAGCCGAGTCTCAATTTCGAGCCCTGTTGACATTTACAAAAGACAGGTCTCGATACTCGTTGACATTTACAAAAGACGGGTATCACCAAATTTTGAAGCTTGGTGGCGTCTCATCCGGTTATGTCATTGCGACCTCTGAACCAGCAGACAGCCGAGTCTCAATTTCGAGCCCTGTTGACATTTACAAAAGACAGGTCTCGATACTCGTTGACATTTACAAAAGACGGGTATCACCAAATTTGAAGCTTGGTAGCGTCTCATCCGGTTATGTCATTGCGACCTCTGAACCAGCAGACAGCCGAGTCTCAATTCCGAGCCCTATTGACATTTACAAAAGACAGGTCTCGATACTCGTTGACATTTACAAAAGACGGGTATCACTAAATTTTGAAGCTTGGTGGCGTCTCATCCGGTTATGTCATTGCGACCTCTGAACCAGCAGACAGCGAGTCTCAATTCTGAGCCCTGTTGACATTTACAAAAGACAGGTCTCGATACTCGTTGACATTTACAAAAGACGGGTATCACCAAATTTTGAAGCTTGGTAGCGTCTCATCCGGTTATGTCATTGCGACCTCTGAACCAGCAGACAGCGAGTCTCAATTCCGAGCCCTGTTGACATTTACAAAAGACAGGTCTCGATACTCGTTGACATTTACAAAAGACGGGTATCACCAAATTTTGAAGCTTGGTGGTGTCTCATCCGGTTATGTCATTGCGACCTCTGAACCAGCAGACAGCGAGTCTCAATTCCGAGCCCTGTTGACATCTACAAAAGACAGGTCTCGATACTCGTCGACATTTACAAAAGACGGGTATCACCAATTTTTGAAGCTTGGTGGCTTCTCAACCAGTTATGTCATTGCGACCTCTGAACTGGCAGATAGCCAAGTGGCGTCTCAATCGGTTACGTCATCGCGACCTCTGAACTGACAGATAGCAAGTCTCATTATCCAACCCAACAAGGATTATGTTCTCAAGGAAGTGCACTACAATTCGGAATCGCAATCCAAAAAGAAGAACAAGATTGAAGATTCGACAAAAGAAAAAAGAATTTTCATGGAGCTACAAGCGCACATTGTACGATCTGAGCCGCTCTCCGAGGGGTTTAGCCTCGTCTTCCTGTCATCAGCAGCCTGGGCAAGCGCTTGTGACCTCAGCTCAGCCTCATTGAAATCTTCCGCCTCAGCCAGACGAGCTTCGGCCTCCGCCAAAGTTGTCCTCTGTGACAACCCCTACCGCGCAAGCTCCTCGCTCTGAGCTTTAAGCTCTTCAAGCCGCGCAGTTTCCTCAAGACGCACCGGTATGCCTTGGATAAGAGGAGATTTGCTTTCCTGATCATTTCCTCAGCCTTCGCAATCTTATCCTCAGCGCCGAGGAGAGCACTAGTGGAGGCGTCAATTGCACTTCAACCTCCGCTTGCCTTATCTCCAAGGATTTCAAGTCAGAAGAGATAGCCTTAGCAGCCTCCTGAGCGGCAAGCCGAGTCTCGTGCTTTTGATCAATGAGAAGCACGAGCCGGTCATCAACTAAAGATTCCGGGTCCGAACAGTGGAGGCGGCGCCATTCCTCCGCATCCTTCTCAAATTCATCCACCAAGAGCTCCAAAGCAGTGGCCTGGTGATATCCCTCAAAGTCCTGAATACTCTCAATATCACGGGAGAGGACCCCTTTAACCTTGAGAATGGCATAGTCGAGCCTTTCAGAACCAGTTCGATAGTCCGCCCTAAGCCTTTATAAAAGTTATCGACCAGGTCACCGATGTAATCGTTCTCGACCTCAGCCACTTCCGGTAAAGAGGCAACCTCAGAATAGTCCACCAGCCTGGTTGACGCCATCGCAGAAGAAGCAGCGGGAGCATTGACAGCAGCCGAACAAGCCAGGGCGATCTCGGCGGAGTCCTCATCGAAACCAGAACGCCAGCCATCGCGGAAGAAGGACTAGCAACCACCTCCTGAGCAGCAGGCTCAACCAGCAGGGTTGGAGAAGTAGGGCTTGTGATCACCCTCAGCTCCGTACTTGGCAAAATTGTCGGCACCCCACTCGTTGATACAGTTGGGAGTGAGGACACCTCCGGGACTGCCGCCTCTGCAACTTCTGGACTTTCGGCCGACTTGGACCGATAAGAAGGCAGGTCGCCATACAGCGCGTCCAACATAGCAGCATCCGCCGCGGTTGAAGCGCTCGTGTCACCCTTGGCTCTTCGGGGGATCCCCCGGCTCTCTTGAAGCTGATGCATCTTGAGGCCGAACACCTGTAACAAGATTGTGGTCAGTCGGAATACTACATGCAGGAGAAACCAAGAGGTTGCGACGATACCATAGGATGATGTTGCCTCAAACATCTCATCAGACGCATCAGTCTCCAGGGGATCCATCGGAAAATTTTTGCCAGAATCAGCACGAACAGCCGGCTCGCTTTCGCTTGCCGAGTAACCTGTGGACCACCCGATAGAACTCGATGCCTCAGGACTTCCTTTAGAAGTCCCAGCGCCCGAAGGACCGATGTCGGCCACATCACTCCGGACTCCTCCGGAAGGGCACAGGAACCTGCTTCAGCTCCATAAGTGAATAGGAGATCATAATGTTCCCCTTGTTCTCTAGCTGCCTCAGCTCCTACAATCAAAAAGGATTGATAATAAGTCAATGGGAACGCACAAAAAGGCGTATTATATGGACAAGGTTAATCTTACCCAGACCTGGAGCGAATTCACCACTAGTCGGTTCAGCAACCGACGGTTCAGCTGCTAATGGGGCAGCAGGAGGAATCGCCATAGAGGGATAACCCTCTACGACAATCGTAGGAGCTTAGCGACGAGGCTTCTTCGCCAATGATTTCCTACGAGAGCTACCTGCCCGCTTTCTCTTGAAGTGGACGTCAGAATCCTCTCCTTCCACTTCTCCTGCACGTCGTGGGGAAGATGTCCCCACCACACCGGAGCCAGCCGCATAAGTATCAGCTCCCATCCCCGCCTCGAAGCGAGGACTCCCTGCATCAGAAGCCTCACTATCATCTACAGCGATGAACTCCTCCAAGCCAGGGACACGAACCCGTTTGCCTTCCTTTCTCTCAGAAGCCTTTCGCTTCAGTCGATGAGAGATTAACTTCACACCTGAGCAGTTGGCATTGAATCCAGGAGGTGTGGAGTTAGAAGTCGCATACCATTGGCAAAATCACAGGGTCGTCAGAAGGTTGGGATCCTTCAACGGCGTGCGCAGCCACGCCCCAGTGCCGCCCGCAGTAAAGAATCGCCAGGCACGGGCCCCATCGATGAGACTCCCCATGAAGGCTAAATCGAGATTGGGGTTGCCCACATACAGCTGGTCGTACCCGAACTGTCGAGCAAACCGGCTTGGGATGTAAGGTTCTAAATAGCAGACATCCCCGCTTCTATACAATAAATGTGAGGGCCGGATGCTGACCAGCCACTCAAAAACCCCCCGACTCATGGGAGACCGTCCTGACTCCGCATCTCAGAATTCCTCGTCGTACCCTGCGCCCCGAATGCGAGGAAAACAGCGGAATAAGTTGTAAGCATCATGACGACGCACTAACTTGCGGGCCTCGGCCACGTAGGTCTTCAGCCAGGAGCATCCTTCGAATCGGCGGAGAAGAGCCATCCGAACACCTTGCGGAGGGTCCTCTCCAGCTTCAATCAAAGAAGGGCAGTGCAAGGCAAACCACGCCATTAAGTAAGTGTATGGCAGGCCCACCCTAGGATTAGGTCCATCACAAGGCAGGATGGCACTCTTCCCACGCCTCGTCGCCGGTGGCCTGCAGAAAGCCTCCGTTAATGCGCGAAGGCCTCTTTGAATACAGCACACCATGGCCGGAAGGAGACCCAGACGGTGGCCATGGACCAAGCGAACGGCAGGTAGCAAAACATTCGGGTGGACGATGTCACCCGAGGAGGATGGCACTACGCATTTCTTCAAGCAGACGGTTAAGAAACCGGCCAACAGTGCCTTCCGGGACATCGGCTGACAAGCCTGATGGTGAAAGCTCCGAAGGACATCACCCTTCTTATAGGGACCATCGTCTTCTGTTATGACAATATCCCTTTGGAGGCATACCTCCATCCGTTCAAAAATGTCTCCATCTGCGACTCCACAATGAGCTGCCTCAGGAGCATTCTTCATATCTGGGAATAGGTAACTCGCCCAGTTTTTCAAGCTCTTCGAGCTACCCTTGCTGCCACCATGGATGCTAGAACAAATGTGCAAATGGCATATTAACTCCCAATAAGTCTCAAATAAAGCAGGCTCCTGCTTCTCCAGAAGAGCCAACTCTGTCTCGCATGGAAAGTACTCTTCATACGGGAGAGACCCGAAGGGCAGGGCAGAGATTTCCCTCATCTCGTGTAAGGTCATGCCCAACTCGCCAACCGGGGTGAAGAAGGTCCCCGAAGCTGGGCAATACAACTCAAGGATGGCGTAGAAGCACGCCACCTTCATATCAATGCCGTAGCAGGTTGCCCTTACGGCCTCATAGAGGTTCAACCTCTCCAAGTCCTCCTCGAAGTGAGCGAGGATATAGTTGGTCAGGTCCGCCCACCATGTCTTTGGGGGGTGAACCCAACAAGGAGTCCTGAAGTCAGTGGCAGGATAGTTCCCGTCAACTGCGCAGAACTGGGTCCCAAAAGTCTGCGCCATAGCCGGATTCTCTCCTACCGGAAGCTCCTGCGACACGTTCCAGGATATAGGCCTATTATGTTGTGAGGAGGGCCCGCCCTTGAAAAACCAGGAGACTGAGATTTTAATCTCCCGACGTGGACGGACTCGACACTTCGGCTCACGCCCCACGCCATCTTCCGAGTCTGAGTTACACACTCAAAAGAAGACAAAGGAAAGTGCCGCTTGTTAGACGGAAGATATAAAACTTCTCGCCATCCAACTCGAAGATCCACTGTCCCTCGCCTGCCTGCAATTGGCGATCAGGATCAGACGCGACATCTCCGAACATGAAATTGGGCTTTTTATAAGTCCGACGGTCGATGTCTTCGAGAGGTGCGGGTGGTTAGAATACTCCTCATGGTGAGCGGATCACCACCATGGATAAGCATCTCCCGGACGACGGAACTCCGCTCACTAAAGAGAGAAGCCTGGCCATAGAATTGAAGGCTGATGCTGCCATCCGCTCGGCTGGTCATTCCAAATAGACTATTCAAGGGACCAGGGGTGTAAGGCACTATAAGAAAGAAAAAGAGAACTATGATTAGTTCATCAGTCAAGCGGACATGGAGATATAAGATTCGCTAAGGCATAGCCTCGCCCTGTGAGCAAGGCCAGTAAGGCGACAACCTCGACAAAGCTTGATCTCGCAGACAAATCTGCATTTTGCGGAAAACGTCTAAGTACCAACTTCGCTTAAGCGAGAAGTGGTATAGCCCTAAGGGCTGACGTCATCAAGAGGGTGTTATGGTCAAGAGTCATCCTTCGTGGCCATGACTGAAGGGACAGACCCGAGTCCTGTTCCTCAAACAGGACGAAGACAGCCCAAGTAATGGCTTCGTACGGAAGCCTAAAGAAGAACTATTCAGTTCTTAATTCCCTGTACAAGAAAGATAGGGAAATTCAGGGAAACGAGTTCCCTAACGAGAATAAACCATATTCCGTCGTCCTGATAAGCCAAATACTGGCTTTAAAAGAGAAAGACCGCAGTCTCTAATTAGGAGAGAAAGTCTCTTACCAGCGATTGGTCGCTCGATGACCGAAGGAG
Organism: Agave tequilana; assembly: GCA_038442645.1. Lineage (NCBI taxonomy): Eukaryota > Viridiplantae > Streptophyta > Magnoliopsida > Asparagales > Asparagaceae > Agave > Agave tequilana. Next base: position 124,997 of record JAVJIF010002465.1, on the reverse strand, counting down.
GAGGAGGACCCTCCGTTGCAGAAGTCGCCACTTCTTTCCCCGCTCGTCTTTTGGGCCCATTGAAGAGATGCAAGAGTTCTCAAAGTCCTCTGAATGAAGAAGGAAGAGGAAGAGGGAAAGTCAAGAAATTTCTCTGAAAAAGGAGATCTTTTCCTGTTCAGCCCGATCAGGCTTTTATAGGCCAATCAGCGCCTGAAACAAGGCCTTGAAAAGGGCGTACGCCGCCGTTTCAAATTAATTCGAAACGCCACCCGAAGCGCCTTCCCGAGAAGCGCTGCTTCGATTCCACTAAGGGTTAACTTCGCCCTGGCTTAAAATGCGGGCTTCGCGCAATCCTTCAGGGACTTCGCCGGAAGGCTTATCTTAGCCCCCTAAAAAGGCGCTGTTCGCGGGACATACCAGTTTCGCTAAGTTCATTAAAGAAGGGACTATGTCTTTAACTCTGCATACAGTTTAGCTCCGCTATCGCCAAATTTTCAATGAAAGCAAGCAAAGATCTGATAATCAAGAGATGAACTTTCATTGATTTAAAAGGAAGAGTACATTGATATTACATCAAAGTTGTGTTTCATACAACACACTCAGTTGTTTAACAAGGTCATTTGCGCAAAAGGCATACAAGTGGTTTTATCCGCTTCTAAGTCGAACCGACTGGACAAAGAAGGCCTTCCTCCTGCACAAGGCCGTAATCAGTGGTGCCGCAAGGACACAGTCATTATTCTTCACAAAAATGGCAGATCTTGCCAGGCCATTTTTGTTGAAGCCTGGCAATAAAAACCTATCGCCGCCAACATGATAGATCACGTATAATGGGAATTGACAGTGATACCAGTGATCTAACGGGTGTAATGCCCGCTTTCCGAAGTGGATCGCCCCCAAAGGCCACCAAAGTTGAAAGTCGGCAATGATGCCGGCGATCCCACAGGCGACGCCCACTATCAAAAGCGGCAGCCAGCCTCACCTCAGAACGAATCACCTCGGATAAAAGGCTGCCAACAGCCTCTCGGACACGCACCCGTCGCCCAAATTGTTCCTCCTGCTTAAAAGTAAAGCTTCAACCGGGGAAGCGTAAGGCAATTTTATGGTTCCTTCCATCAAGTCACTGGATTGGCAAACATAGCCCACTGCAAGGCAAATCAGAACAGATTAGCAACTAAGCACAGAAGAGGCCACAAAAGAACTAAGCCAAATCTTTTGGGTCGAAGCGATCCAGTTCCAGTAAAGCAGAGGGTAAGCCTCGCCTGCACAGCACTGATAGGCTGGCTCAGCAAACGCCAAGTCCAAGCCTCGCCTATATGGCTAGCCAGACTGATCCTGAGGGACGCAGTCTTAGCCCCACCTATATGGCAAGACTGGCTCAACTATTGAAGAGACCAAGTTCCAAGTTCTGCCTGTACAGCGGACTTAATGTGCAGTGATCTTTTTCTGATCAAGTAAAAATGATAGCTTCGCTGGGAAGCTATGCCAAAATCCTTCTCTGTAGATCAGTTAAATAGAGAACAAGGGAAGCTAATCCCTGAAGCAGCCGCTAAAGCTGAATTAAGGGAGATGAATTCCCTAAAATCGGTGAAGTTGTTGAACGATCAAGACTTACCAGTCCTTGGCTGGATATGACCAGAGTGGGCATTCCCACTAATTCAGAGATCTGAGTATCTCTCTCAACCAAGAGAAGAGGAGAAGAGCAGATCACTTCTCTCTTCAGAGGACCTCAAGTGTCCTATTTATAGGCCCCATGGCCTGAGCGCTGCCGCCTCAAGCGTGAAAGCACGAGCGCATTTAAGACATTTACTGCGCCTTGAGAAAAGGACGGTTTCCCTTGGAACCGTGCGAAGGGAGAAAACGTCTCCCTCATAAAAGGCACTTATAGCGCCTTGAAGAAAGGGAATATCCTCCCTTGGAAACATGCAAATCGGAGAATATCTTCCCCGGTTAGCGCAAGAGAAGGAGAAAATCTTCCTTGAAAATCGACCCACGGTGGTTGGTCTCGGGAAAGCGACATGCGCTCCCAAGCGAACATATCTTCGAAGGCCCAGACGCAGGGCTACTCGCACGCGAAGCTACCCAGACGCGAGTCTAAATGATTCCTCGGTGAATCTACATCCCAAAGCAGGATTTAATGCGAAGCTGAACTCAACCATCATGGCGACGTTCATACTCCACACACCACCGATCAAAGCAGTTCAAAGTGTTTCAAAGTCTGAGCCATTGCAGACTTTCGAAAACTTTGAAGGGGGTCTTGTTGACACTTAAAAAAAGACAAGATTCTTATTGGTCCGAACAATGTCTAAACTTGTTGACATTTACAAAAGACAAGTGACAGACGAGCTGAAGACCAGTTTTCACCCATCTCCGAGGGACAAGGAAGCAACTTGGACTCCACTGATCCAGCAAGCAGACAATGAACCCAGATTGTTTCTAAACAGACCTCAGCAGGTCTAAGGTGCTAACACTTAGCATCGCATGAGCCCAAAGGGATAGCCTCGCTTGAGAGGCTAATATCACCCGACTTCGCCTCGAAGCCATCCAAAGCCTCGCCAGGAAGCTAACTCGCAACTTCGCCACGGAGGACTTCCAGCTCCGCCAAAGGGTTTCTTTCGGACTTCGCCAGAACCGTCTCTAGCTCCGCTGTGAGTTCAAAGCGGGCATCGCCGCTGGTGGTCTGCTATGGTCAACCTTTGACCAATCAAATCTCCAGATGAAATCGGATCTAATCGGATCAAATCCAATCAAGATCAAATCAGAGATCAAATTTGGCAGTTGATTGCCACAATCTCTTGACTCTTCTAAAAACGAGTGAGAAGATCAGGGAAAATCCTCCAACGATATGGAAAGGATCAAAACAGATCAAGAAGATCAACCGACCTGCCAATTCTAGCTTCGCAGAAGCTGATCCTAGCCTCGCAGCAAGGCTACTTTCCAGATTAAAACAGATTTGATTCAATCTGTTTCCATATCTTCAAGGGACGATTATACCCTTGCTCTCCCTTTAAATAGCCCACCAGGGGTACAAGGAGGAGGGAGATGCATACAAAAGGACTCCACAAGCAGAGGCTTCTTCATAACGCACCGTGCGCTCTCGAATTCAGAGATTTTTTTAGAGAATTGCTTTCTCTAATCAGGGTGTTGATACCCTAACATCGTCCTTCTTCTCAAGGAATCTCCGGAACCAGGCGAGAAGGAATTCCTTATTGAAGGCGATTTTGAGAAGCAGCAAGAGGGTTCTACCAACCAACCTTCTGTTCTCTGATTCCCGGAACCAGGCGAGAAGGGAATCTCATCGCTCGCATCGTCAAAGGGACAAAGTGGTCGCGCGCTGACCAGACTCCTATCGGCACACTTCTCCAGAATCTCTGAGTAGATCTACTTGTAATCTTTTTAAGAATACTTGTAATTTAGCTCCTCAACCCTTTTATTGTAAGTTTTCCTCCTTTGCAAACATAATGGAAAACAGTGTATTGCAAGAACGGAGCTGATCTTACTCGAGTCCGGGACAGCTTTACCAGTGGTCTGCCTAGGAGCCGACAGCTTAATGACTAATAGAGCAAAAGGAGGAGGCACTGCAGATGATTCGCCCTCTGCAATAACAGTAGGAGCGTAGCGACGAGTCTTTTTCACTACCTTCTTCCTACGAGATCCGCCTTGCCGCTTTCGTTTGAAGTGGACATCTGGATCTTCTTCCTCCAAATCCTTCACCTATACATCTTCCATGGGGGCTGTGCCTACCCCGCTAGAAGCAGCTGCTGGAGCCTCAGCACCTGTATCCTCTTCAAAGCGGGGACTTCCTGCGTCCGAAGCCTCGCTATCATCAACAGCAATGAATTCCCTGAGGCCTGGTACGCGGACCCTCTTACCCTCGCTTCTCTCAGTGACCTTCTGCTTCAACCGCAGAGAGATCAACTTCACACCAAAGGACTTAATAGAAAACCCAGTTGGGGTGAAGTTCGAAGTTCTATACCACTGGCAGAATCCCAGGGTCGTCAGAAGGTTCGAGGTTCTCAGCGGCATGCACAGCCGCGCCTTAGTACAGCCAGCAATATAAAACCGCTAGGCACGAGCTCCATCGATGAGACTCCCCATGAAGGCTAGGCTGCTGTTCGGATTACCTACGTACAGTTGGTCATATTCAAACTGACGAGCAAACCGACTCGGAATATAGAGCTCCAGGTAACAGGTGTCCCTGCTTCTATACAACAAGTGGGATGGCCGGATGCTAACCAGCCATTCGAAGACTCCCCAACTTAACGATGTCTTCCTTTCTCCTACATCCTTGAATTCTTCACCATAGCCTGCATCACAAATGTAGGGAAAGCACCGAAAAGGCTGTAGACGTCATGACGGCACAACAGTTTGCGGACCGCAGCCACATAAGTCCGTGACCACGAACACCCCTCGAATCGACGAAGAAGCGCCATTCGAACACCTTCTGGGGGCTCCTCACCGGCTTGGATGATGGAGGGACAGTGAAGGGCGAACCATACCATCAAATATGTATATGGCAAACCAATTCTGGAGTTTGGTCCGTCGCAAAGGTAGGATAGTGCCTTTGCCCCTCTTCGTTACTGGTGGCCTACAGAAAGCTTCCATCAATGCACGAAGGCCCCGCTGAATACATCACACCATTACTAGAAGAAGTCCAAGAGAACGACCATGGACTAGACGAACAGCCGGTAATAAGGCAGTTGGATGAATGACGTCGCTAGACGGAAATGGCACCACGCATCTCTTCAGCCAAATCGTTAAAAAGCCAGCTAGAAGTGCCTTCCGGGACGTCAGTCGACAAGCCTGTTGGTGGAAACTCCGAAGAATATCACCTTTCTCATAAGGTCCATCATCTTCTTCTAAAATCAAATTCCCTTGAGAGTGCTATTGCATCCTGCGAAAGATGTCTTCATCTGCAACTCCACAGTGAGCCGCTTCGGGAGTACCTTCCAGGTCAGGGAATAAATAATTTTTTCAGCTCTTCAAACTGCATGAAGCTTCCTTATGGCTCCCATGCATGCTTGAGCAAATGTAAAGGTGGCACATCAACTCCCGGTAAGTCTCAAACAAGGCGGGCTCCTGCTTCTCCAGAAGTGTCAATTCCGCCTCGCACGGGAAATATTTTTCATATGGAGAGACCCCAGAGGCAGAGCAGAGACTCCACATCTCGTGCAAAGCCATGCCCAATTCGCCAATAGGGGTGAAGAAGGTCCCTGTAGCTGGGCAGTACAACTCAAAGATAGCATAGAAGTTCGCTACGCTCATCTGGATGCCGTAACAGGCCACCCTGACGGCCTCGTAGAGTCCCAACCTCTCCAGATCCTCTTCAAAATGTGAAAGGACATATAAAGTCAAGTCCCTCCACCATACCTTGGGGGATGGATCCACCCAGGGTCCTGAAATCAGTGGCTGGATAATTACCATGAGCCTTAAAAGAACTGATTTCCAAAAGTCTGAGCCACCGCGGGATTTTCTCCCACTGGGATGTCCGAAAGTACGTTCCCAGGGTGGAGACCCAATATGCAGCGAGGAGGACCCGCCCTTGTATAACCGGGGGATGGAGCTATCAACTTTCCCACGTGAACAGAATCGGTAGTCCGCGTCACTTGTCACTGCATCTTTTGAGCCCTCGTCACACATTGAAAGAAGGACAAGGGAAAGTAGCGCTTGCTAGATGGGAGATAATACTTCTCGCCATCCAGTTTGAAAATCCACTGCCCCTCTCCGGTTAGCAGCTGGTGATCGTCGTCTGGCGCTCCATCTCCAAACATGAAGTTGGGCTTCCGATAGATTTTTCGGTCAGAATCGTCAAGAGGAGCAGTAGTTAAGATGCTCCTCATGGTGCGCTGATCCCCGGCATGAATAAGTGCATCCCGACCGGAAGCGTTCCGATCGCTGAATAGTGAAGCCTGCCCTTGGAACTGCAGGCTAACATTGCTGTCCAACCCTCTGGCCGTTCCAAAAAGACTGTTCAGAGGACGGGAGTATTGTGCACTACAGAGACAAGATGAAAGTAAATTAGTTTAGTTTGCGAGAGAAAGTCAAATCCAGAAAAATTTTAAGGCATAGCTACGCCCCCCCCCCCCCAAGCGAGACAAGCCTAGCTTTAGCTCGCCCCGAAGCTCAGCTTCGCAGTTGCAGCTTAACTCCGCACTCCACATGAAGGCAGGATGCAGAAAAATATCTAAGTATTAGCTTCGCTCTGGAAGCTTGACCTTGGACAACAAAACATGACAAAGCCCCAGGGACTAACTTCGTCAGAAAGGTACTGTTGTCTAAAAATTATTTTAAGGGCATTAAGGTCCTTTTCAGCTGCGCTCTGAGGGTTAGCTTCGCATCCTATCATTCGACAAGATGTGAACCGCCTAAGGGTTAGCTTCGCATAGAAGCTTGGAGAAGAAACCTTTCGGTTCTTAGATTCCCAATTGAGAAATCAAGGGAAATTAAGAGACTTGAACTACCTGAGATCACTGGATCACAATGAATCGTTCTAGATTCATCATGGAATAGCCAGGAATTGGCTTTAAAAAAGAGATGAAAATCTCTGAATAAAAGGGAAAGATCCCTACCCGCGATAGGTCGTTTGATGACCAGAGGAGGAGAAGGTCGCTCCGTCGTAGAGGTTGCTACCTCTTTTCCTGCTCGTCTTTTGGAAGCCATCGGAGAACTGAAGAAATTCTTAAATTTCCAAACGAAGAAGAAAGAAGAAGAAGAGATTTGGAGTTCTCTGAAAATTCAAAGAGAAGTGGTTCCTTCTCTTTCAGCCTAATCGGGCTTTTATAGGCTGATGATTGCTAAATTTTGCCTCCATGAGAGAAGCACAGGTAGTCATGTCAAATTAATTTGAAATGGCGCCTAAAGCGCCTTCTCGAGAAGCGTTACTTCAGCCCCGCTAAGGGCTAACTCCGCCATGAGTTCAGCATTAACTTCGCGCGACGCTTGAATAACTTTGCTGAGAAACGTGCCTTAGCTCCGCTAAAAGCATATATCTAGCTTCGCGAAAATTCCGTGCTAGCTTCGCCAGAAACTTGCTCCTGACTTAGTTGGAAATCTGTCTTCAGCTTCGCTGGAAGCTTAGCTCGGCTAAGAGTTTTCATTTCCTCCTAAGGAAGAGACTTACCTAAGTTAGTCCACTTCAGGTGTTCTCAAATCAAAAATGAGGGAAACAAAGCAGATAAACAGAGAATAAACATTTTTTTATTGATTCAAAAGGGAAGATACGTTGACGCTACATCAAAGTGGTCTTTCATACAACCGAATCATTGCTCCAAAGGCATACAAGTTGTCCTATCTACTTCCAAGGTAATAAGCCAAACCGATTGGACACAAAAGGCCTTCCTCCTGAACAAGGCCATAATCCTTCGCTTAATGACAGATTTTGTCATCAAGAAGCTGGATCTTCTTTGATGAAAATTGGCAAAGGACTGGTTACCACCAGAAAGCCGGATCTTCTTTGATTAAAATTGGCAAAGGAAGGATCCGAAACCTTACAGGTGACGCCAGCTTTCCCGAAGTGGATCATCTCAGATAAGCGACTACCAACCCCTTCCCAAAGTGGATCATCTCGGATAAGCAACTGCCAACCTCTTCTTGGAACACAAATCATTTGCTCCAGTATGCTCCTCCTGCTTAGGATTAAAGTTTCAACTAGAAGATCAAGAAGCGAGTTTCTGATCTCTTTCATCAAGATAAAAGACTGGCGGGTACAGTCTACTGCAATGCAAACTGAAAACAGGTTAGCATTAAATCAAAGAGAAACTGCAAAGACGAAATGCTAAGTCAAATTCTTGGGGCGAAGTAATTCATATCCGATCCAGTGGTGCTTCAGTTAAGTAGAGGATAGCCTCGCTTGCACAGTGATGATGGACTAGCTCAGTATAAGCCAAGTCTTAGCTCTGCCTAAGGCAGTTAGGCTAAAGAAGCCTAAAAAAGGACCAAGTTCTAGCCTCGCCTATATGGTTAAGCCAGACTGGTCCAGAGGGACACAGTCTTAGCCCCACCTATATGGCAAGACTGGCTCAACTCGAAAAGACTAAGTCCCAATTCTTACTTATATGGCAGATTTAACAGATAGATTCAATAGATCAAGATAGGAACTTTGCATGAAAAGTCTTTTCCTGATCAAGCAAAAATAATAACTTCGTCGAGAAGCTGGAAAATAGGGTCGAAACCCTTTTCTGAAAGTCAGCCAAATGCAAAGATTCAGGGAATTTTATCCCTAAGATAGCTGATAAAGATAAGGGAGATGAACCCCCTGAAAGTCATCGGATGACCGAGACTTACCAGCTCCTGGCCGGTTAGTGACAAGAGGGGGCGCCCCCACTATTTCAGAAATCTGAGTCTCCTTTTCTGGGCAACGAGAGGATGTCATGGACACTATGTTTCTCAAGAGGACTTCAAGTGTCCAATTTATAGGCCTCATGGCCTGATCACGCCGCTGCCGCTTCAAGCCTAAAAGCGCGGGCGAAGTTAAAGCATTTAAATGCTTAGCCTCGAGGAAAGGAACAATCTCCCTCGTTAAAAGCAAGAGAGTTTATTCTAACCTCGGAAAAGGGAGCAATCCCTCTCGTAACTAGCCGAAAAGCAGTTAGCCTTGGGAAAGGAACGTCATTCCAAACATCGAGTTAACGTAAAGCTATCCAGATGCGAAGCTATTCAGAATCGCGAATCTACGCAATTCATCGGCGAACTTATTCCGATCCGAAAGCAGGATTGAAAGCGGAGCTGAACTCAACCACTATGGCGACATTCACATTTCATATATCATCAATCAAAGCAGTTCAAAGTATTTCGGAGTCTGAACCATTTCATTGCAGACTTACGAAAACTTTGAAGGGGGTCTTGTTGACACTCTAAAAATGACAAGATTCCTAACTGGCCTGGACAATGTCTAACTTGTTGACATCTACAAAAGATAAGTGGCAGACAAGCCGACGACCAGTTCTTCACCCATTTAAGAGGGGACGTATCAATAACTTGGACTCTAGTGATCCAGTGAAGCAGGCAGTAAGCCAAGAAAAGCTCGTGAGAAGGCCCAGGCAGGTCCAGAGATACTAAGTTAGCTCAGCACTTAGTCTCGCACGAGCCCACGAGATAAGTCTCGCATAAGAAGCCAAAGCTGCTTAGCATCGCAGGAAGCTCCTTCACAGCCTCGCTGCGAGCTAACTTACAACTTCGCACAGAAATGCTTAGTTAACTCCGCAGAGAGTTAGCTTCACTCAAAACCCCATGCAGCTTCGCAAAAGGGTAATTGGTAGCTTCGCCACAAAGTTTATCCTGCTCTGCTGAAGAGCTTTCTTCTAACTTCGCCAGATACTTCTCCCAACTCCGCTGTGAGCTCAACACGGTAGCTCCGCTGCGGATCTTTTATGGTCATCTTAGACCAATCAAATCTGTAGATGAGATCAAATCTAATTAAGATCGAATCTAATTGAGATCAAATTTGGCAGTTACTTGCCATAATCTTTTGACTCTCACAATTAGGTGAAGAAGATTGAGGGAGATCTCTCGATCAGTTAAAGGGATATCTTTCATAAAAGGATATCTCCTAATTAATTGAAGAGATAAAGGGAATATTCCTCATTTAGCGTCCTGCGCTACTTCGCAAAAGCGGTTTCTAACCTCGCGGCAAGGCTACTTTTCAGATACAAAATAGATTGACTCAATCTGTTTCCAGATTTTTAGGGCCATTATACCCCTGTTCTCCCTATAAATAGCCCACCATAAGCAAAGGGAAGAAGGGGACGGACGGGCCGAGACCCCCCCCGAAGAGAGGACCACCGCCGGACAAGAAAGCGGAAGCCAACAAGAGATCTATTCTCTTACTTCTAAGAATTCAGAGAACTACTTCTCTAATCAGGGTGCTAATACCCTAAGATCTTCGTCTCTCTCAAGGAATCTCTGGAACCAGGCGAGAAGAAATTCTCGAGTGGAGGCAGTTTGAGAAGTAACAAGAGGGTTCTACTAACCTTCTGTTCTCCGATTCCCCGAACCAAGGGAGAAGGGAATCCCATCAGGCAGCAGTCTGATTGTCTGATCGATCGCATCGTCAAAGGAATAAAGTGATCGTACGCTGATCAGATTCCTACCGGTACACTTTCTCAGAAATCTCAGAGGAGATCTACCTGTAATCTTCTTCTTGCAAAGAATTACTTGTAATTTCGGTCCTCGACCCTTTTTTTATAAGTTTTTCCCTTTGCAAAATCAATGGAAAACAGTTAGGGCAGAAGAAAACAAGCCCATACCCAAAAAGCCGAAAAGGTGCATGCCAAAAGTGTCTTTCCAATCAAAAAGGAAAGACACATTAGCGACAGAGTCAAGATCTCCCGTTAAACCTTAGCCAACCAGAGGGGGTGGTTCTTCAAGTCAGCAACGCGCCAACATGCAGTACTCCTTCAAAGACGAGCACGTCGATTCGTTGTTCAAGCTACTCAATAAGAGCAACAAATTAAAGCTTCCCGAAGCTAGACGTCCTTAGGAGGCCGGTAAGACTGACAGTCCCAACTATTGTCTGTATCATAGGATGCTGGGCACCCCACCAAGAGCTGTTATATCTTCAAAGATATTCTTCAAGTTCTAATCGATGCAGAGTGCTAAAGCTCTGTCCAGAACAGAAGAAAGTGACGGCTAATATGACGTCATTTCTTCAGTTCGAAAACTAGCCTCTAACACCAGCCGGAGTAATTCTCATCCCGAAAGGGGAATTAAGGATGATCAATACATACCCGCATCACCAGCAAGAAAAAAGGTCACGTGCCTGTTTCTGCACCTCAGAGAGAAATCATGTGGGTTCATCCCGACCTTGTGGAAGGCCAACAGTGGACTACAGTTGCCAACAGAAAGTCGAAAGGCAAGGCAAAAACTTCACCTTGCAATGTGGTGTGTGCTTCCTTCCGGGAAGCAGAGACTGATGTTCCCTCACTAACCGACTTAGAGGAGGAGACGATCGTCCTTGCCGTAGAGCTTAATGCAATGGTTGAAACTCATTCGGGATAGTCGTACTTAATGAGGTACGACAAGTTAGTGACAAATCCGCCTGGACTAACTTCAGAGCCAATCAAACCCTCCGTGAAGCAACCTGTGGAGAAGCAGAAAGAGCTTCGGTATTCCAAAGCTCTCTCAAAGGATAAAGCAGAAGGAACTTCAGCACCTTATCGCTTTGATGTATTGGCTCAACTGGCCAACATTCTGACCAGGATCACCCTTTACGAGCTCTTAAGACTGTCATAGTCAACAAGAGAAGCTCTGAGAGAAGCTCTAACTGATGCTGAGGTCTTCATGACCCAAATCCCAGCTGAGCCAAAGGAGAAAATTAAGGAAAACTGCCTCCACCCTCTCAAAATGCCCCCTACATAACCTTCACGCCAGACGACGTGTAGGTCAAGGGGAGACATGATAGGCTCATGTATTTCACAGGGTATATTGGATCGTCTGAAGTGAGTCACATTCAGGTAGATTTAGGATCCGCATCGAGTATTATGCCTCGTCGGGTCATGCAGCACTTAGGGATCCCCGCCCACCGATTGAGCGCCACCCAAATTATCATTTATGGTTTCAACGCCAATGGTACGCGCATATGGGGAAGATCAAACTCAAATATCAGATTGCGGATCTGAGATCTGAAGTGACGTGCCGGCTTGGGCTAATGGGCTAAGGCTTGGGAAAAATAAGAAAATAACAGAAAATTATAATAATACACACATACTTGTATTAATACAAATACATCACATACATAAACATATATCCATTATATATATTATTTTATTTTTGATTTTAAATTTTTCTTTACATAAAAATATTTATTCAACAAAATATTAATTTAATTTATTTTTGTATAATTCAAGATAAATCATGTTATAAGACAAATCATATTATTGGTATTAATGAAGTATTTATCGGGTAGGATATTACAATATCTATCATGTGAAAATGATGTGGACCTGTTGTTCTCCTTTTTCTTAAAATCGATTCAGTTCTCTCTCTATTTCAGATAGTGGGAATCTTATCTGTTTTATACTACACTTGTTTGCCACTGTTTATGTTTTAAGGAGGGAAAAAAAAAACCCACCTTTGCTTTAGTAACCAAGTGCGACAGAAGAGTACTGGGTGAAACCTGCAAGATCAAATTCTTAAAGAAGAAAACTGATTGCCTTCCCAAACACTCACTCTCTTATGTGTTCAATATATTCTTTTTAATGCTACCCAATACATACTTGACTAGGTAGAGGAAAAGAACCAGTGCAGATCTGCTGATTATCTTGTTTCCTTTACTTCATTTTTTTTTTCTTTTTCTTTTTGGAAATTTTTCTTTGCTGATGTTTCAATCTCATGTTCTCTTTACATCGGCAGCCTTGTTCGAATAACTGCCAACCATCCCGGCCATGCGGTGCAATTTGGTGCCTTAATTGGCGTCCGCCACCAAATTACGGACCCTATTACTGAGGCACAACCTCATGGAGAGGGCCCAATCCTTCACCATGGGGTGATCATCACAAAGAAGATGCATTCTGGTCAAGTAACAATGTCCGCATGGGTGTGGGCTACACCTCTTCTCGAGATCTTGACATGACCATCTATACTGATGGAGTGATCCGAGGACGAAAAAGTGTACATCTTGCATCTGGAAATTATGCCTGGAGGGACTTGAGAGCTGATGGTGAATGATATGTGACATTTCTTTCAAGCTTGGGAGTTGGTACTTATTATAGTTGTATAATTAATCATGCAAAACGAAGACTCGCTACAGTAAATTCGACACAATTAGATGTGACGTGCAGTTTTCATTTTGTTTTCGGGCTGTTTGGTTGCAAGGAAGTGGGCGGAAGTAAGGAAATAGGAAAGTATAATTGCTCACTTTCTTATCTATCCAAACACCGGAAAAAGAAAATAAGAAAACCCCTTTTCTTTTTATCTTTTCTCTTTTACACAACCATTTCCTCACTTCCAGAGTGCTACAGTTAATTTTGTGGTCATGTAAATCTCATTTGTAATAAATTGTAGCACAAAACAGTTAATTTTTTGGCCATGTAAATCTCACTTGCATTCTAATTACAGTCTATTATATATTTTTCTTAATTAATTTTTATTTTAATAGTATTTTACGGTCAACTTTGTGGTCAACTTTTTCACTTCTACTTTCACATTACCATCCAAACACCAGAAAAGACAAAATAATTTTCAAACCACACTTCCCAACAACATCCAAACACCAGAAAACTTACTAACCAATTCCCAAGTTTCAAAAAAAATTATTACTACTTCCTCAATTCCTCACTTCCTCACTTCCACCTTTAACCAAACAGGCCATACTGTACTGTCTCTTTCTGTTCAGGGTGTGCTTGAATGTTAAGAGAAGGGAGGGAGTGTACCTTCGAGGTAAGTTGCTTGGTAAGTTTGCTTTCATTTTCTTGACATTTCTAGCATCTAAACAGAGCCCGGCTAAAGTTTGTTCCACCAATATATCATAATAAATATGTTAATGTACTGCTCTAGTTCTTGATCTTCTTTGGCATTTGGCATACTCGTGTGTGTTGTTGCTGCTAGCATCTGTGTGAGATGATAGGTTGCATTGTGTGATATTTCAAAGTGAAGCATTTCACCAGGACAAAGTTCAACAACAAAATACAAACAAATTTATTTAGAAGTTTAAGATGACTGGTGGTATGGCACCTGTGGATGAACCAGAGAGCTCAAATACAGCAGGAATGTAATGAAATCCTATCCACACACTCGTTTATTGCGCTCAGCCTAAACCAACTCGCTCACACAGAAACACACATAAAAGAGAGACACGGGCAGGATGTAACGCAAGAGAGGAAACGTAAGAGATTTGTTGCCAGTGCAATAATGCCCATCGATAGTTATTCTCTCAACTGCCGACCACCGTTATCACCATCGACCACCACCACCACCACCTCCTCCTCCTCCTCCTCCCCCTCCCCCACCACCTCCTCCTCCTCCTCCGCCGCCGCCTCCCCCACCACCTCCACCTCTGCCACCGCCGCCACCGCTTCTTCCTCCCCCGTCTGCGCCAGGGCCTCCACTTCCACCGGGGGCTCCCGGTGCTCCACCACCTCTGTCGCCTGGCTCTCTACTTCCTCCTCCAATTCCACCACCGCCACCTTGTCCCCGTTCCCAGTAACCTCCTAGTCGATGGTCACCACACCATCCAGCACCACCTCCTCTTCCTCCGCCACCACCTTCTCCACCCCATCCAGCTTGGCCAGGCATTCCTGGCATTCCAGGATAACAACCTGGCATTCCAGGCTGACCTGACTGGCCTGGTTGAGCTTGTCCGGGCTGATTGGCCTGGCCAGGCGTTCCTGACTGAGGCTGGCCAGGCATTCCAGGCTGGCCAGGCATTCCATAGTAACCACCCGGTCCGCCGCTGCCTCCTCCTCCGCTAACACCACCCCCACCCCACCCGCACCCCCACCAAGGAGGATAAGCAGGCATTCCAAATTGACCTGGCTGACCACCTCCAGACCGTCCAGGCTGACCGCCACTTCCCCCATCACCACCACCTGCTCCTGGTCCTCCTCCTCCTCCAACTCCGGTGCCAGCTGGTCGGCCATAACCATAAGGCCCATAACCAGCAGGAAATCCACCACCAACACCTCCTCCTCCCGCTCCACCAGGCAATCCGCCGTCACCACCTTCTCTTCTTCCTCCTCCGCCTTCACCCCCTCCGCCATCAGTTGGGACCCCCGCCTGAAAACAACAGCACGAAAACAGGAGCAAGAAATAGAGAACCATTTAATCACCAATTAGAATAAGCTGTAATCTTAATCATGATCACTAATTAGTAGTAAACATGAACAAACAAGACAGGAAAGAGGGCCAGAGAGAGAAGGGATCACCATTTCCTATCTCGATCTGCTGAGGATGATCTCCAGCTTGGGTAGAGTTGTTGAATGTTGATTGGGATGGATTTATAATAGTTTGCAACAAGACCCAACACAGAGCAGAGTATTATAGAATGAAGACTTGTCAGTTGTGAGGTCGTCGGTAATTACTTAAATATAATCACCAATTGCAGGACAGCTGCGGGGAGCAAAAACCAAATGGAATTATAAAAGACCGAAACCATTGACCAGTTGAGGTCCCAATGGCACATCTAGTAAATTTGAATCCAATGAGGGAGGCTCTGGGCGAAGCAAATCGACAAATTTGCACCCAATGTTGACGAGGACAGTAGGTATTCAGAGTTTCTTCATTTTTCTTGTTTTTTTTTTTGGAACCGAACGAATATCTTGGTATTCTGACATGGAGTACGAGTGATATTGGCTATCTGAATTCTTTCTAATCTCTACAAATGATATGTGAAAAATAGTATCCGCAATCAAATTGACAGAAATAATCTTAATTTTCGATAATATACTAATCAGTCGGAATATTAGAATAATACTAGAAAGCATTTTGAAAATAAAAGAAGCTCCACATAAATTCATAAATCAGAATTTGGATTAAGGTCAGATTGATTTTAGACTTTAGTTTCGTCTTTCTCTACTTATATGTAATAGCTTGTCAGCCAAGATTTTAGTGTCTCATAAATAAATGTAAGTTTAGGTGTCTGCACAAAAGTCTGGATTAATAAAATTTGACTTGTGTATCTCAACTAGTCTTAAAAACTTAAATAAACGAATGAATAGAAACACAGTGTGCTTGCATTAATCTTATCATACAGACTGCATTGCTTCGGATTGAAGGAAACTGCATCAGATTTAATTGTGACTTCACAACCTTAACCGGTCAATTGTTCTGCCGGTCATTATAAATGTTTGTGCTTGAATGTCAATTTAATTAATTTAATTTCAAGGACTATTGAGGTCCTTTTGTTTATAGGAATATTAAGGTAATTTTTTTTGAGGGAAAATGTTAATGTCATTTTTTTTCTTCTAGATTGATTGGCGCCAATCCATGTTCAAATCCGAACACGAAATGCGCAAAGAGAATCTGACCCAACCTCGAACTCAACCCAGACAAAAATTTCCCTAATTTGCTCATGGTGGCTTGTGTTAAGCTTAACTATTACAATCAAATAAATTAAAAACTCTATGCAGAGGAACATGCTAAGAGGTAAAAATTTAGACATATCATTAACCTATGTATACATACATGAGCAGCATGTGATATATGTGTGTGTATATAATTTTTTTTTTTTTTTGAGTTCACTCAGGTTAGGTCGAGGGTCGGTTTTGGGTTGGGAAGTTCAAGCTCAGGCAGTTTCCGAAGAAAATCAACCTCTGTCAGAACCTACAATTTCGGATTGAGTTCAGGAAAATCTGAAAACTAATCTGAACACCGCCAAGTATTACCTCACTTCCACATGTGGGAAACTGTACTGAAATTTAAGGTGTTGCTAGGATGTTGAGAGCCAATGTGATCCAGTTTATTCTAACCATAGTTACAGAATCCGCGAATTATTCATTTTGCTTCTCTTTCATGTATAATATATATAGGAAACGGCATCGACATTTGCAATGTTGCGTGGATCTTGAAAGTCAACGGTCCAGCTATTGTGTTTGGTTGCAAGGAAGTGGGCGGAAGTAAAAAAATGGGGAAGTATAATTGCTCACTTCCCTATCTATCCAAACACCGGAAAAGGAAAATAAGAAAACTTTTTTTCCTTTTTTCTTCTCTCTTTTATACAATCATTTCCTCACTTCCAGAGTGCTACAGTTAATTTTGTGGTCATGTAGATCTCATTTATAATAAGTTGTAGCATAAAACAGTTAATTTTTTGGTCATGTAAATCTGACTTGCATTCTAATTACAATCCATTTTTTATTTTTCTTAATTAATTTTATTTTAATATTATTTTGCGGTCAACTTTTCCACTTCCACTTTCCATTACCATCCAAACACCGGAAAAGACATAACATTTTTCAAACCACGCTTCCTAACAACATCCAAACACCGGAAAACTTACTAACCAATTCCCAAGTTCCAAAGGGAACTAATACCACTTTCTCACTTCCTTACTTCCTCACTTCCACCCTTAACCAAACAGGGTTAACTTATGGTTGCTTCTCTCCCCGAACAACTCTTGGGGATTTACACTTTCTGCAAACTCATGGGGATAAATATATTTAAATAGTCAACCGAGACTATTTTTGTCGGTCTTTTAGTATTCTAGTAGGTTAGGCCATCCAGGCTGCTATAAATTGAGACGTTAGCCCTTTCAAACTCCTCACTTGAATCTACCTTGGTGATCATTTCTCGCATCGATCAGCAAAATGGTGATCTCTCACCCCTCTCGCTCTCCCTTGATCTAATTGTTGAAACAGTGGGCTTCTAATACAAGAGATGGCAAGTATACAGAGAGACAGATAGCAATATAAAAGGATAAAAACAGAGAGAACAGCACACCAATGTTTAACATGGTTCGGTCAGTATGACCTACGTCCACGGAGAAGACAGTAAGAGGAATCCACTAATCAAAAGGGGAGAATACAAGAGATTACAACTCAAATCTCACTCACCCAAGCCCAATGAAACAAAACTCACTAGAGCTTAATAAAATGAAGATGAATGGCAAGAGAAAGGAGAGAACAATACAATATTTGGCAGCTCTCTCTTCTCACTTTCTTGCTCCTTGAAATCTCATGCAATGTGGTGCCTATTTATAGGCAAAACCTTCAAACCCCTTCATCACTTCACCCTACACATACATCAAAATCATAGGGTGGCTATGATCTTCATAAGGTGGCTAAGATCTTCACAGGGCGGCTATGATCTCCATAGGGTGGCTAAGATCTTCATAGTGCGGTTATGATCTTCATAGGGTGGCTATGATCTTCATAGGGTGACTATTGATGGCTTTAGGGTGGCTAGAGATTTCATAGGGTGGCTAAGATTATAATTTGACTTATTCATTAAAGACATATCAACAAATCTCCACCTTATCTTGAATGAATAACAAATCTCTCCACTTTAACTTGAACTGTATCAAGCGTCCTTTGGATTCTTGCTGTCTTCTCTAGCCTCGACGGGCTCAACCTTCACCACTTTGAACACCAAGCAAATCGAAACAGTACTCAAACTTATGCGAAGGTACGAGCTTTGTCATCATATCTGCTAGATTATCTGCAGTACCATTTTCTTAACTTTGATGACTTCAATTTCCCGAATAAAGTGATACCTGACATCAATGTGTTTGGTTCTCTCATGATACATCTGGTGCTTTGTCAGATGTATAGCACTCTGGCTGTCACAAAACACCATAGTTACTCCTTGGTGTAAGCCGAGATCTTCAACCAAGCCTCTTAACCAAATAGCTTCTTTCACTGCCTCTGTAACTGCCATATACTCTGCCTCCGTAGTAGACAAAGCAACTGTCGACTGTAAAGTCGCCTTCCAACTAATGGCACTACCTGAAAGAGTGAAAGCATAACCTGTCAGAGATCTTCTTCTATCCAAATCGCCCGCAAAATTTGAATCTGAATATCCTGCAATTTTGCTATTAGAATTAGTTCTCCTGTGAAAAAACAGACCAATATTAGTAGATCCTTTTAAATATCGCAAAATCCATTTCACTGCCTGCCAATGGCCTTTTCCTGGCCTGTCCATATATCAACTTATGACACTGACTGCATGTGAAATGTCCTGTCGAGTGCACACCAATAGCGTACATAATGCTTCCAACTGCACTGGCATAGGGAACATGAGACATGTACATCTCTTCTTCATCAGTTTGAGGAGACAAATCTGTTGAAAGTCGAAAATGAGCAGCAAGTGGAGTTTTCACAAGTTTGGCATCAAGCATGCCAAATCTCTCTAACACCTTCTCAATGTATTTCTTCTGAGATAGGAACAATTTTCCTTCTTGCCTGTTCCTGTGAATTTTCATTCCCAAAATCTTCTTTGCTGCTCCTAAATCTTTCATCTCAAACTCTTGTTTGAGTAGAGCTTTCAACTTATCAACTTCAGACATGTCTTTAGCTCAAACACCATTGCCTAGGTGACTGCTTCAAACCATAAAGAGATTTCTTTAACCTGCACACATGGTCTTCTTTGCCTTCAATAACAAATCCTTCTGGTTGATGCATAAAGATGTACTCTTCAAGCTCGCCATGAAGAAAGGCTGTTTTCACATCAAGTTGCTCGAGCTCTAGATCGAACTAAGCAACCATGGCTAGCAACACACGAATAGAGGTGTGCTTCACAACTGGAGAGAATACTTCATTGAAGTCAACCCCCTCTGTTTGACTGTAGCCTTTGGCTACCAAGCGTGCTTTGTATCTTACAGACTCAGCACCATGAATTCCTTCTTTCTTCTTAAAGACCCATTTGCAGCCAATAATTTTCTGTCCCCTGGGCGGCTTCACTAACTCTTCAATCATAGCAACAGTCCATTCTGCAGCTTCATAAGAACTGATAGCCTCATTGTAGGTAAAAGGCTCTAGAATCTCAATAGATTCTGCCACACTTAGAGTATAAGCAATCATATCTGCATAGGCGTATCGCTTAGGTGGACGGATCTGCCTTCTTGCTCTCCCGATGGCAATACTGTATTGTTACTCTTGCAGTGTATCATCACCCGAAGTTGAACCTTGAGCATCATTGACTGGTTCAACGCGAGTGCTCTCCTGCACTCCTTCTGTAACTTTACTCTCAAGCTCCACCTGCTTGCTTGCTTTCTCTTCTGAACCTGTAATATCAACAACAGACTCCTTTCTCGGTTGAAGCATGTAATTTTTATCAAAAGTAACATCCCTACTAATAACAAATTTAGGTGACTTAGGATCAGGAAACCACAACCTGTATCCCTTCACCCCAGTAGCATAACCAAGAAATATAGCTTTCTTTGCCCGAGGTTCAAGCTTACCATCATTTACATGAAAATAAGCAAGGCAACCATATACTCGTAAATGAGAGTAATTAGCAGGGGTACCAGACCATACCTCTTAAGGAGTCTTAAAATCAATAGCTGTAGAGGGAAACCGATTTACCAAGTAGCAAGCTGTATTTACTGCCTCAGCCCAAAAATATTTTGACAAATGGTATTAGAGAGCATGCACCGAGCTCTCTCTAACATTGTCCTATTCATCCTTTCTGCAACTCCATTCTGTTGTGGTGTGTATCGAACTGTACGATGCCGCACAATTCCTTCATTTTTGCAGAATTGATCAAACTCCATGGAACAGAACTCCATTCCATTGTTGGTCCTGAGGCGCTTCACCTTCTTTCCTATTTGCTTTTCGATCATAGCCTTCCACTGCTTGAAGGTAGCAAACACATCGCTCTTATGCTTGAGAGGATACACCCAAACTTTTCTGAAATAATCATCAATTAAAGTTAGAAGATAACTAGCTCTACTTTTTGATGGAACCTGAGAGGGATCCCAAATATCTGAATGGATGTAGTCTAAGGTATCTTTAGTCCTATGAACACCTGTACCAAAAGAAATTCTGTGCTGCTTGCCAAAAACACAATGTTCACAAAAGTCAAGCTTTCCTATTTTCTGGCCACAAAGCAAACCTTACTTACTCAACATATATAGTCCTCTCTCACTCATATGCCCTAACCGCATATGCCACAAACGAGTGGTATCTAAGTCTGGGTCTTCTGACATTGACACAGCGACATCACCTGTCACCGTGCTACCTTGAAGGATATAAAGGGTATCCATCTTCTTTCCTTTCATCACAACAAGAGAGCCTTTGCTAACTCTTAAAACTCCACCTTCAGTTGAAAACTTATAGTCGTTGGAGTCAAGGGTGCCCAAAGAAATTAAATTTTTCTTCAAATCTAGCACATGCCGAACATTACTCAACGTCCTTACAATACCGTCATGCATTCTAATCTTGATTGACCCAATACAAATTGTCTTGCAGGGCATGTTATTTCCCACTAAGACATTACCACCATCAATTGGTTGGTAAGTCACAAACCAGTCCCTGTGAGGACATATGTGATAAGAACAACCTGAATCAAGAACAC
Organism: Agave tequilana; assembly: GCA_038442645.1. Classification (NCBI taxonomy): domain Eukaryota; kingdom Viridiplantae; phylum Streptophyta; class Magnoliopsida; order Asparagales; family Asparagaceae; genus Agave; species Agave tequilana. The sequence goes on along the minus strand of JAVJIF010002465.1, from coordinate 104,075 downwards.
ACTCATCTCGTGAACGGGCATCAAGGACGGTAACTGAAAGAACCTCATGTGATGTGGAGGCTTTTTTTGCAACACTAACAACCAAAGATTTCTCATCTTGAGATTTTCTCCTTATATCTTCTTTTTCTTTGAGCTTAAAACAATCTTTTTTATAGTGTCCAAACTTATGACAATAGTGACACTCAATATTTTTTCTTAACCTAGATTTAGATCTAGATTTTTCTCGACCCTTCTCTGTACGACCACGGACGAACAAGCCTTCAGCTTGATCCTCACTTCCTACGACTGACACCTTTTGTCTTAACTCCTTAGAATGTAAAGTTGATTTGACATTTTCTAAAGAGAGTGTATCTCTACCATAGAGCATACTATTAACAAAATTTTCAAAGGAAGGAGGTAATGAGCATAATAAGATGAGCGCCTGATCTTCTTCATCTATTCTAACATCAATATTTTTTAAATCCATGAGAATTTTATTGAGCTCATCTAAGTGGTCTTTAATTAGCGTACCTTCCTTCATGCGAAGGGTAAAGAGGCGCTGCTTCAAGTAGAGCTTGTTGGTCAGGGACTTTGTCATATACAAGCTCTCTAATTTGAGCCACAAACCGGCGGCGGTATCTTCATCAGCAACCTCCCGCAAAACTTCGTCGGCTAGACAAAGTTGTATGGCACTATGCGCCTTCATCTCGAGTTCTTCTTTTCGTCCTCGGACATGGATTCCGGTAACTTGTCCTTACCGGATAAGACTTTCAACAAGCCTTGTTGCACCAAGAGAGCCCGCATTTTGACTCTCCACAAACTGAAGCTATTTCTCCCGTCGAATTTCTCTACTTTATACTTTGCCGAAGCCATCTCAATACCCACAAGAAGATAACCTGGCTCTGATACCAGTTTGTTGAAACAGTGGGCTTCTAATACAAGAGATGGCAAGTATAGAGAGAGACAGATAGCAATATAAAATGATAGAAACAGAGATAACAGCACACCAGTATTTAACGTGGTTCGGTCAGTGTGACCTACGTCCACGGAGAAGACAGCAAGAGGAATCCACTAATCAAAAGGGGAGAATACAAGAGATTACAACTCAAATATCACTCACCTAAGCCCAATGAAACACAACTCACTAGAGCTTAACAAAATGAAGATGAATGGTAAGAGAAAGGAGAGAATAATACAATATTTGACAGCTCTCTCTTCTCACTTCCTTACTCCTTGAAATCTCATGCAATGTGGTGCCTATTTATAGGCAAAACCTTCAAACCCCTTCATCACTTCACCCTACACATACATCAAAATCATAGAGTGGCTATGATCTTTATAGGGCGGCTAAGATCTCAATAGGGTGGCTAAGATCTTCATAGTGCGGCTATGATCTTTATAGGGTGGCTATTGATGGCTTTAGGGTGGCTAGAGATTTCATAGGGTGGCTAAAATTATGATTTAGCTTATTCATTAAAGACATATCAACACTAATTATATGTGTTAGTTAATTAGGATAATTCTACAACCATTACTTATTGATTGATTAACGATATTCCTGAATTTTTCTTATTTGTTTTCACAGTCGTACTACTGCTATTCGAATTACCGGGCTACCAATACCTGCTACAGACCATGCTATTATGTTCAACCAAGATGCCCTAATTACACAGTTGCTTATCCTACCTGGGGCACTGTTTATCGCGGCGGCGGCGGCGGCGGAGGAGGAGGAGGAGGAGGAGGTGGTGGTGGCAGGGGCGGCTCAATCCTTCTGGGGGCCTTAGGCGAAAGTTTCAAATGGGGCTTATTTAAAATATATTTAAAAAAAATAATTAATATTAAAATATATTTTAATTTTCGAATGTAATGTGCATTAGAAAAATACCTATTGTTTTCATCTTTAGGAAAGTTTAAATTATTATCTCTAATTGGACCTCTTTTCATCAATAAATCTCGTAATTTTGAATCAATTTCATTCCATTTTCTGGGATTCTATAGGATTAGAATCTAATATTTTTGTCCATCTACGAGCTCATTGTTCTCATTTTCTATTATTATTTCAATTCTTTATAATTTTATTAAAGAAATTAGTTGTTCTATTATCAAATCTCTTGGTTGTGAAGTTGTTGCATTATTTTCTTTTATTATCAGTTGTAACAAATTTATCAAGAGCTTCTTTTTGAGGCTATATAAATTCTTCTACTCTTCATTTTTTTCGTTTTCTATATCCTTATTTATATTTTTTAGTAGACATGTTCAAGACTTAAATACTTACAAAATAAAACAAACACCCAACGCAATAACTCAATAAGATTCTACTAAAATAACTATTATTGAAATAAGAAACAAAAAGAAGAAGTGAAGAACAATGTTACCAGAAGAAGAGACAAGAAAAAGCCAATCAGCCGCAGGAGAAGAACCCGACCTGAAGCTGCTGCTGGAACTCAGAGAAGAGGGGAAGAACCGGTGCGATTTGATAGAGTAATTGAAAATCACTGAAACATTAACACTAAGAATAACTACCAGCTGGTTGGGATTTCCTTTTTGGAAAAATCACTGAAACATTAAATTACCAATTTTGCATAAAATTCGAGATTTTCTTTTTGGCAAAATCAAGTACAAGGATATTTTGTGGAATTTTTGTGTTTCATCTGAACTTATTAGACAAACTATGTGGCTGGGATTAATCAGCCCAATTTTTCCTAAAGAAGAAAATTTAAAAAATGGGAAAGATTAGAGATAATGCGAGTTTTTGCCCTTTGCCTCTGACAGAGGGATAAGTTCCAGAATGAATTCTCATTAGTAACTCTACAGGTTACTTTTGAACTGATTCAGAAATTTTCACATTAATTCATAACAATACAGTTACGAACTTATAATTGATAAGGATTTGTATTGTAAGAACAATTAATTTAGAGAATAGAGGAGTAACTATCATGTAATCAACTCAAAAATGCTCAGGACTTGTGATCCCCATAATATTTTTTCTGTCATATAAGACTAATATATACTTAAAAATTAATCTCATCAGATGTTATGTTGTAAACAGATTAGAGATTTAAATAAAAATAATACACAAACAGGGAAACAAAAAGCATAGAAGGAAGTAAATTTTCTGTCTGATTTTGTATCAGAAAACTAGTTTGTCTACTAAATCAAGAACATATTCAAAAAGCAAATTTATGGTCCTTCAAATGAAATGTCAACAAGTCAGTTTGGGTTTGGATCCTACTTATAGTTGTAAGATTCATCAATGGATTGAAATGATCCACTATTATATATTGAATTAAAAACCTGTAAGTATCAAATGAAAAATAGCAAACTTTTGTTCCTCAATTATGCTTAGTTCTAAGTTTTGTAAAACTTAGACATATGAGCAAATAAAATAATCTGATACAAATCATGTTAAAAAGGAAACACAAGTTGGCTATCTCTTATTTATGAGTATTTATTTTTATACTAAAAAAATTCCAAATTAAAAAGAAATTGAAGCAGCTTTCAAACTTAACTGAAAAATGATGAGATTAATGACAAAAATATATACCTGAATGTCAATTGCAAGCAACCTTCTCCACTCTCGATACTCCACTTCAACTGACTACTGGGGGGAGAGGAGATGAAGAGGTCGAGGGCTATGAGCATTTAAGAGGTGGAGGGTCAACAATTCGTCTGCTTGGCACCGTTGCTGGAGAGAGGTGTCGATTCATCTGCTCGAGGTAAGTTGTTGATGCTGCAAGGATTTCATGGCTCGGGTTTATAAGAATTGGGCCTAGAGCCAAATGTTTTATAATTTCTTGTACAATCTGGGCCCTCTAGAGAAAAGGGATACAATGTGAACATGAGCCTATAATAAAATATCATTTGGAGTGAACATAAGACAATAAAAAATTATCAAATTTGGGGGCCCTATTTGACTTGGGGGCCCTAGGCGACTGCCTCAGTCGCCTGGGGCTCGAGCCGGCCCTGGGTGGTGGCGGCCGAAGAGGAGGAGGAGGAGGCGGTGGATGGAGGATTGACCACTTGACAATCAACGGACCTTCCTACATCCGCATCTCCTAACAATCGATGTGATTCAGTTTGCATTCAAATAATTCAGCTTGTTGGTCTGTCTTGTGCGTGTTTGCCCTTCGGTTTGCTTTGCTTCTATGAATGAAATAAACAACATTGGCAGTGGATGAGAATAATTTGATTCGTGTTTCTATTTCAGATGTTTGGACTTGAATCATCAATGAATTCTACTAGTTCATGGCATATTCATAATTTTTTTTTTTTTGTTATTCGAGTCTCCTGATTAATATGACATTAATATAGTCCAAAAATTATTTCTAGTCAATTCAACTCAAGCATACAAATTAAGCCAAATATGAGATAATCCTAGAAAACACGCTTAGATTTCTTCTTCTTAACACAATTGCAATCGGAGATAAGGAACTCTCAGCGTGATTGGAATTGAATCCTTTTGTCTTCTGTGGCTTGCTGCTATGATTAACCTACCCATCAATTCTACTATGATACGGATAAAATTTACATGGACAGAGTCAATCATCATGCAAGTGTCATTGTAGTATAATGATAAATTTTTTTTACAGTGGATGAGAGATCTGGGGTTCGATCAACTTGCACCAAACTACAACTTATATTTAAAAAAAAAAAAAAACCAAACGACATTTGACAATGTGGTTAAAAATATTAGATCCAAATCTCTCTTGGATCATAACTGGATGCTAATGCCAATTTGTTACTGAAAATAAATAAATAAATGCACATATACGAAGTTCAAATTTTTTTTCACACTCAAAGATAGGTAGAAACTCAACTTTTTGTTTATGTACTTGATCGATGAGTTAGTTTCACTCAGATCTTGATAATCACATGTGGACGGTCTAAGAAATCTAAGACGTGCTTGAGAATTCAAATCTAAATCCAACAAGGTATTAAATGTCGATAGGGGTGGAAGTAGAAATAAATTTTGGCGTAAGCTACAATCTTTATAAAATATGCTTGGGCAATATATGAATTTGTGAAAAGAATAAAACAATATTCTCTATTAAATCTGGGGCGGAATCAGGAATAAATTTGTCAAAAGAACACCAAACTAGGGGGCCGTTTGTTTCGCGTAAAACTCCGTAATTCGTAAATTACTTACTACTCAGTTACAACTACGGCGTTTGTTTGGACCGTAATTCATAAAAAACTTACGTAACTCAACTAACACTCACTTGTAACCCAGTTACCACTCACTTACAGCCCAGTTACAGTTAATTTTGTGGTCATACAAATTTGTAAATTTTTTTTATATTAATATTAAAATTTTTTAATATTTAACTTTTTTAATATTTATTTGCAGTATTAAAACTTTTAAAATCATCAAATAGTTAATTTTGTGGTCAACTTTTTCACTTACGACTTATACATTACGATAACCAAACACCGTAAAGTACAATACACTTTCCCACTTTACAATTTTATATTACCAACCAAACACCGTAAAATTTACATACATGTAACTCATTTACAATTGTAAAAGACTTTACCAATTACAACTACGAATTACAATCAGTTACGACAAGCAAACAGATACTAGAAGAAGGTCTAAGACAATCTATGAAAAAATAAGCTGTAGTCCGACATAAAATGTGGAGACTATCTAGCGGGCACCCATGGATCTTATCCAAGCTCGATGCAATCAATAACCAATCATATAACAAGACTTTAATGGCTCATTAGCTGCATAATTAGTTAAATCTGAAATATCAATAATTAAAGATCAAACACCTTATAATAAGTAAATGTAAGGAAACCTGCATCGAATTTTCTTCGAAACCTTTCACTGAGTCGATGGTTAATTTCAAGTCGCTCTAAGTTATCATTTTTTTATTTACAGGCCGGCAATGAATTAATCCATTAATAAGTAATTAGAGATGACTTCTCAAGTCATTTTGTATTCTCCTTTGCCCCCTCTTGTATTTTTTTCTATAAATTCAGTCCCTAACCTCATCCAAAATCACCACAGAACCACAAGGAATTCATCATTGCCTACAGAGATTAGGGAAATGGTGATCCCCTTTCTCTACTCTCATTTTCTTTGAATAATTTTTTTTCCCCCTTCTTCGTCTTCTTCTTTTTTAATTAAAAAAAAAAGGAGAGATTAAGTGGAATAAAGCCACCATTTTTGCATTAAAGAGCTAATATAATTTTTAATTGCATGCTTGTTGAAGCTACTTAGTGGTTAGTTAATACTGGTTTATATATATTTCTGTTGTTTAATTCAATTGTATTGTTGTGGTTAATTAGGGGCATTGCATCCGGACTAGCTGCTTCGTAGTTTACAGGGGTGGTGGTGGAGGAGGAGGAGGAGGAGGTGGCGGGCGGCGGCGGCGGCGGTGGAGGAGGTGGCGGGGGAGGTTGCGGCGGCGGCGGCGGTGGCGGTGGTGGAGGAGGTAGAGGGGAAACTGTTCTTGACATCTAATGGAGGAGCTTCTTGAATCATCATCGGCCTGCCTAGTTTGCCCCAAAAGCGTTGCATCTCCCAGTTGTTTTCCAATTTCCTTGTCGATTGTTTCCTGTTTCCAAGTGTGTGCTGCTTTGTAAGACTGCGATTGCTTCATCTCTCACTTTGTGATGTGAGTTCGAGTATTATAACGAGCATCGCAAAACTATCATGTTATGTCATGCTTTGAATAAAATTTGCATCGTATCTTCTGTATTCTATCACTTGTCATATTTTCACCACCTCAAAAAGTCTACTTCACTGTAGCTCTTTCCTTCTAAGAAGAACACTATCTAATGTTACGGACAAATGGATCCAACCTCATATGCTTAGACTGTGTATTGGATCAGATCCCACATGCCGATATTTCTTGAATCCACTGTTACCACTGTTTCAAAATTACTCGCACTCTCTCTACTCTCCTACTTCTACAACAACAAAAGGGAAATACCTACAGCCACCTCTTATTCTCGCAAGAGATATTTATAAATAAAAAGTTGGAGACCATCGATAGAGCTGACAACTGTTCAAATTAAAGTTGGAACCTACAATCTACACAGTGGCATACACAGGATTTTCACTCAGTGGAGGCGGAAATGTCATTCATAAAGTAAGAATTCCTAATTGACACACTCAGTGGCGTACACAGGATTTTCACAGAGGAATTTTACTCAGTTAAAATGTTATACTCATTAATTAACAAGAACATGAATATTAACTAATAAATATGTATTCTAAACAACATAATACTTAAAATTTTGTAATGGGTTCAATTAGATTAATGACCAGTGCCCTTCCTTCAAAATCAGAACATATAGCAACTCCTAAGTAAAGCAAAAAATAAGAAACAAATGATTAACACATTATTAACCAACATACATCAAACAAATAAACAAAACCTAGATACATGTAGGATACAGAACTTAAAAGAAAAGTTATGTCAGAATCAATAGATTTGAAGTACGTACCTTAAAATTAATTTAGCCCCTCGTCTGAGTTGTATTAGTTGTCAACCGATGATGCATTGCAAAACGTAGGGAAGGGTTCTAGTATCTCAATTCTCAACACTACTGAACACAACAAATTTTCCCATTCTTTAATAGACAAATTTAAAAAATAAAGAAACCGCATTATCTGTTCCCATAAACCTAAGAAAACATTTTTAACTAAATTTCTCTACTTTCTCCGCAAAAATAATGAAATTTATCGACAAAAAAGCATAAAAGGAAACCAAAAAAATAAAATTTATAGCCAAAAGACCTGTTTCAGCTCTTCGACCACATCTCTCCGCTTCATCTCCTCTTCTGGCGACAGTTTCAATGTCTCTTTCAACATAAACTGAAACAAGAACAATAAGAATTCGACAATCACTCACTGAAAATCAAAAAAAAAATCAATAAGAACTCATTCAAAAACTCAGACCAATCAGCTGAACCAACATCTGCGAGATTTGTTGGTCAAGCTGGAGCCAGGTGGTCGGATCAAATCGTACTGCGGTCGAAAAATAAAGGGGATCGGGTACCCAGGCCCAAGTCTCGCCATAGAGAATCCATCCGCCGCCTCTGGTGGAGGCGGAGGCAGGAGGGGCAAGGCTCTTCTGGAGCTCAGAGTCTCGGACACAGAGAGAGAGAGAGAGAGAGAGAGAGAGAGAGAGATCGAGGTTGTCTGTATACGCTAGGGTTTTTTGAAGGCGATGAGGCCGAGAGGCGAGAGCACTGTGGGCTGAGTTTTTGTGAAGAGGTTTTTTTTGTGAACGAAGCGGGCGGTTATTTCATTTACAACCCGGTCCAAAGATCCAATTTTGTGAACGAAACGGGCAGTTCTGTCTTTTTATAATCCGACCCGTCCCAAATGCCCTATACTGCTCTGTGTGCGTGGATTTCAGTGGGGGCGACCGGCCCTACTCGCCCTCATCTGTGTCCGCCAATGAATCTACATGCAGATTCCTTGTAAATTTGTATGATTCATTAGCAAATCATGTATGCACCAGGCATTATCAGGTGTTTCATTTTCGCTCATGACTTATGAAAGTTTCTTCCTCCCGCTTTGATGAGTTTCTTTCCTCCACTAGAAAAACATGATGCAAGCCTTCTGATTTTTCTTAAAATATTAAAAAATGAAAAAAAATGAGAAATGAAAAAGAAAAAAAAACTAGCAAATCTTAAGCTACTAAAACAAAAAAAAAATCTAGATACTACTTAAGAACTCAAACAGGACAATTTACCGTACTCAGAAGCCCAACAGTTCTCCCAAAGGACAATGTGTATTAAAGTCAAATAGAAATCGGTAAGATTTTCTTATTCAAATGTGTTTTTTCACTTTTATTTTCTTAGAGATATTAGATATAATTAAATATGATTAAATAATCTTATGCAATTATATTTAGAAAAAGCATTTAATATTAAATAAGTTAATTAAACACTAACAACTTTTGTCGAGTTACCAATAGACAATTAAGAATCCATATCTGCATTCAATAAGGATCCATAATCTAGCTACTAAATTATCTGACATGATTTAATTTTTTAATCTATGGTTATAAGATTCATGTTCTTTTGGAAGATAATTTTGGAAGTTAGTGAACAAGTCGCAAACTGTAGGAAAAATGAATCAATAACTGAATTATTTTTGGCATGACATGACACCTATAGTACCACCCTTATATTTCTCTTATTGTCATGTTGAAATTTTACCGATTAATTCTTAAATGTTGTGACTCTTTTTTTCTTCTTGAATTTAAACTTCTCAATCTCGTAGGATTATTCTCAAAGGCTGAACTTCCGAGTAGCATAATTTAAAATAAAAGAAGAAGAGAAAAAACTCAAATTTTCTATAAAACAATGAACATAAAAAGAGGAGAAGACGTCTCTGAAGCTGATGTAAGAAAGTATCACAATGGAAAAGGGTGAAAAAGACCTCAACAACGTCAATGTTTTCGAGTCATTTCTTAATTCTCCTCTCTGGAACCCTTAATCTCATCCAAATTGATCTAAGCACGAATTGTCATGAAGTATATTGACGAAGATGGGAAAGTCCGAACGTTGATTGTCGAAAGGCATCCGTTTAAGGGGGTAGGGAACTATTTCATAGACTCCCTCCTATACCAAAATTCTCTGGAGACAAGCAAGAATCCCCAGCCAGAGGAACCAGACTCTGATAATGAAGCTGACACTAAACCAGAAGCAGAGGAAGAATATCTTTGGGAGCTGAGCCTACTTGTAACGAACATTAATAAGCTCATGTCAATAACCTCACCAATGATGTAAGCGAGTGATATATTAATAAAGATTTAGATTTGGCTTACTTTTCTGTGTTGGCTTCTGATTCTGTGCCATCGGACACTAGTACCGATATGGATGATGACCCCTGATCAGCAATAGATGCTTTGACATCATTCATGTATCTGTGAGGTCCTCACGGTGTATCAAGATGTCAATGAATCGCAGGGATCATTATTCATGATCCCAGTAAAACACAAAGGCCAAAAACTAATTCTTTTCAGAAGAATGAAGTCCGAATTGACGCCTCGCGAAGACTCAGAAAGCGAGAACGAATCTCCTCAATTCCCCGATTATGAGCTAAATGTACTCAGAATGTTGGAGAACATGTGGTATGATTTAACAAAGGGTCCTGGCTTGAACTTTGGCAAAGGAAGGAGAACATTGCTTCGATCCTTCATTCCAAAAGGGAAGACCCCTGATTATTATCAATGAACTCGCAGAGGGTTGGGCTATGTGTCAACTCCAATTCCGTCAGCCTCTGAGTCTGCACTCGTCAGGCACATCATCGTGGGAGTCAGATATCATTGTCAGCAACATCTTCAAAGAATTTTCCTTAAACATGGTTTCAACAAGCCACCTGGAGGATGGAGATGAAGAAATGATCCAGTTGGATGCAGATCCTTAGATCAAACACCTAAACACTCTCTGGGATATTTGTTTCGAACAACGTGAACCACCCACAGAGGATAAGATCACTCAGATCAATCTGGGAGATGAGGCTAGTCCTAAGTCAATCTTTATAAGCGAAAGCTTATCACCCTCCGAGAAGGAAGATCTAATATCTCTTGTATGGGAGTATATAGATATTTTCGCTTGGAATTGCGAGGACATGGCTGGGCTTGATCCTCGAGTGGCTATGCATCGCCTCGACATTAATTCAGACATGAAACCAGTCAAACAACAGCAGCGACGGTCCGTCCAGAAATAATGGAAGCAATCCAGTCGGAAGTCAAAAAGCTCATAAACTCTGGCTTCATTAGGGAGGAGTAACACCCCGATTGGGTAGCCAATATCATCCCCGTTACCAAGAAAAATGGGAAAATCCTAATTTGTATTGATTTTCGCGATCTAAATTAGGCTTGTCCAAAAGATGAATTCCCCTTCCCGATTATGGAAGTCATGATCGACAACACGTGTGGGTGTGAACGGATGTCCTTCATAGACGGATTCTCAGGATACAATTAAATCAAGATGTACCCTGATGATGAAAAGCATATATCTTTCAGGATGCCTCTGGGGTGTCCTACTATACTGTCATGTCCTTTGGATTAAAAAATTTAGAAGCAACATACCAGAGGGCTATGAATGTAATTTTCACGAGCACATACACAAAACAGTGGAATGCTACATCAACGACATTGCAGTAAAAAGCCGTGCCAAGGGCGATCACATAGCAGATCTGAAGACGGTATTCGACATCATGCGGGTGCGTCAACTGAAAATGAACCCCACTAAATCCTTCCTGGGGGTAGCCAGCGGTAAATTTCTAGGATTTATTGTGACATCTAAAGGAATCCACCTCGATTCAAAGAAAGTCCGCGCTGTCCAGGATATGCAACCTCCAAGGAACCTCAGGGAGCTTAGAGGGGTGCAAGCGTGATTAGCATACATCTGGAGATTTATCTCAAATCTCTCGGTAAGATGCCAACCCTTCACCAAATTAATGAAGAAGGGTGTCTCATTCATTTGGGACGATGCTTGCAACAAGCGTTCGAGGAAATCAAACGATACCTCACGCAACCACCTGTCCATACAGCTCCGGTTTCAGGAAAACCTTGCCTGATATATGTTCGAGCGATGGATCATTTCTTAGGAGCTTTGCTAGCTCAGAATAATGATCAGGGACACGAGCATGCAATCTATTATTTGAGTAGAACTATGATCGCAGCCGAACATCGGTACAACCTGATCGAAAAGGAATGTTTGGCGTTGATGTTCACCGTCCAGAAAATGCGACATTACTTAATGGGCCAAACCATACAAGTCGTATCAAAAGTCAATCCTTTAAGGTTGCTTATGACAAAGCCATCGTCGCTGAATGGTCGACTGGCAAAATGGGCCATACTGCTCTCCCAATATGAGATGCAATTTTTAGCACAAAAAGCCGTGAAGGGATAAGCGGCAGATTTTCTTGCTGAACATCCAGATCCGAGAGTGACCAAAGTTTATGAGGATCTCTCAGACGAGGTCGCCGAAGTTTGCCTGACCCAGACGTCTTTCAAAGGACAGGTGTGGCAGCTCTTCTTCGACCGTGCAACAAGAACCCCTCCACATCGTAGCAGCAGTAAGGGTAGTCCTTGTCTCCCTACAGAATTACGTGAACTCTCGTGCATTCTCATTAACTGAGCCATGTTCCAATAATGTAGCGGAATACAATGCTCTCTTGATCGGAATGCAAATCGCCGATAAGATTGGCGTTAAAAATCTCGAAGTATATGGTGACTCAAAACTCATCGTTAATCAAGTTCGCAGGGAGTACGAAGTCAGACATGAAGACTTAGTACCCTATTACAACGTAACTATCTACATGGCCGAGAGGTTCAGAAACTTTTACATCGACCATATACCCCGCCAGCAAAATGCGCATGCAGATGCACTGGCATCTTTCGCTGCTTCATTGGCTCTTCCAACTGGAGTAGTAGAGAAAATATTCGTCTACAGCCATGACTTGTACTGTCCAAGATTCGCTTTTGAAAATCACCAAAAACCGACAGGAGACCGTCAAGTCAAAGAAGCTCTAGAGACTTCAACAGGTCCAGAACTCAGGGACTGGCAATTTCCGTACATCGACTACGCATTGTACGACTTTCTTCCTGATGATCCCAAAGAGGTAGCTGTCGTTAGAAGGAAAGCCCCTAAATTCTACTATAATGCGATCAGGCGAACACTGTACTGCCGATCGCATGATGGGATTCTCCTTCGCTGCCTGTCACAGAAGTAGGCACAGGAAGTACTCAAAAAAGCGTATGACGGCATGTATGGAGCTCATCAGCCTGGCCCGAAGCATGGGGTTCGACTCCGAAGTCTGGGATATTATTGGCCAAAGATGATCCCCGACGCCATCACTTACGCCAAACGATGTCACGCCTGTCAGGTCCATAGTGACTTCATCCATCAAGCACCAGGACATCTTCGCTCTACAACTTTAACCTGGCCATTTGAGATGTGGGGAATGGACGTGGTTGGCCCTATCAGCCTACCTTCATCTAAAGGACATCGGTTCATCTTAGTTATAACCGATTACTTCTCTAAATGGGCTGAAGCTATTCCCTTGAGGGAGGTAAAGGCATCTGACGTGATTAAATTCATTAAACATCACATCATTTACCGCTTTGGTGTGCCATGACGGATCGTTCATGATAACGGGCCCCAGTTCGTCAGCCAAGCTTTTCAAAGGTTCTGCAACAAGTTCAGAATCCAGAGCGTGTCTTCGACGGCATACTATCCAGCCGCTAACGGCCTTGCAGAAGCTTTCAATAAGACTATTAGAAAACTTCTCAAGAAATTCGTCTCGACAAGCCATCGTGACTGGAATTAGGTAAATGCTTATGGGCTTATCGCATGATGGTTTGGACCCCGACGAAAGCTACATCATTTTCTTTGGTATATGAGTGTGAAGCTGTACTCCCATTAGAAATCCAGATCTCATCTCTGCGCGTCGCCTTGACAACAGAGATGACAAATGAGGAGAAGCATCGACTGCGACTCCAAGAGCTGGAGGTTTTGGATGATAAACGCCTGGAAGCTCAACAGCAAATCGAGCTCTATCAAGCTCGAATTACCAGAGCCTTCAACAAGAAAGTTAAGGAGCGGACTTTCAAAAAAGGTGACCTTATCTTAGCCGTCAGAAGACCCATAGTGATGACGCATAAGACCAAAGGAAAATTCCAACCTAAATGGGAAGGACCATTTGTAGTAGAGTCGGTCTACTCAAATGGAGCATACCGTCTCACAACCCCAGACGGTGATATGCTCATGATGCCGATCAATGGCAGATTCTTGAAGAAATACTATCCTTGATAGCATTCTTCTCTTGATCAGGTTAACACTACACCTCTGATCAAAACCCTAGATCCAAGATGTTTGGGGGAACGCCAAAGAAAAGCTTCTTTCTTCCTCCACTGGATCACATCACGATCGATCAACGTCGAGCCGATCGAGCGCTGGTTACATCATGATGCATAATGTAAATATTGCAGAAGAAATAAAGTGCAAGACTTCAGTTTTAGCTTTGTTATTCTTCTCTAGTGTACCTATGGACATCCGATTCCTCCAATGGTTAGGGATAGAGGAAAATGTTGGCTTTTAAATTCAATATAAGTCTTCGACAACTCATCATGCTGAAGGGAATAACATGACTAGCCTAACTCAAATGGTAATTAGTAAAGGTACACCAAATCCGTTGATAACTGAGGGTTTGCTAAAAAACCTAAGGGACTTGGTTCCATCCTTTCCTACAGAATCTCCTACTAATTCTCTTTCATAGAATGGTAGGGCCACAAAAAAGACCTAGGCTCGTTTCTCCAACAAAATGAGCTGGGACTTGTCACGTTAACAGTAAACCTCTGACAAGTCAAATTTTTCGATCCCCAACAGATTCAATCAAGTTAATATTAAACCTCTGACAACGAAACTCATTTAAAATCTCCACTGTTATATTAATATTACACCTCTAACAGTGAATCTCTGATGTCCCTAGGAAATCAATGATTATTACGTTAATATTACATCTTTGATAATTCATTTTATTTTCCATCAAAGTCCCTTACCAATTCTCCTCCGTAGAACGACAGGTCCACAAGCTCAATCACTGCTATATTAACACTACACCTCTAACAGTGAAAAGTTTCAATACTCCCCAGCGAGTACGAACTTCACTTGTCTCTCCCTTATATGGAGTCACAAGTCTTCAAAATTGTTTATATCGTAAATCAATTCTTATCAATTTAATACTACACCTTTGACATTCCAAACTCCACTTGTCAATTCTCATCAATAGAATGATAAGTCCTCAAAATTGCTCATATCGTAAATCAATTCTTGTCAAGTTAACACTACACCTCTGACATTCCAAACTCCACTTGTTAATTCTCATCAATAGAATGACAAGTCCTCAAAATTGCTCATATCGCAAATCAACTACTGTCATGTTAACATTACACCTCTGACAAATTACTGTTAAGTTTAACATCACATAAGTTTAACACCACACCTCTTACAGTGATTAAGTTGCTGTCAAGTTCAATATTAAATCTCTGACACACTTATCCTCAGGCTTCCATATCGAAGCTGAGATGAGCGATGCTAAGTTCAACATCACACCTCTTACGTCCAGTTCATTTTAAGTTCAACATTACACCTATGACAATGACTTTCCCTCGAACTTCCCTATCGAAGTCGAGATGACTAATGTCAAGTTCAAAATTACACCTCTAGCATTACCTTCATTGGCAAATTTAATACTACACCTATGACAGTGATGTTTTCAGTTTTCCCAAATGAAGCTGAAATCTCGTTGAGTAAAGTTAATATCACACCTCTATCTCACATTCTTGTCAAGTTAATACCACACCTCTGATAAGATCTGATTCAACCCGTTAAGTTAATATTACACCTCTAACAGTAAAAATTCTCCTAGATCCCCCACGGGTCTATTCTCACTTGTTATTCTCATCAACAAAACAACATGTCTACTTAAAAGCGTTGTTAGGTTAATATTACACCTTTAACAGTGTTTCCATCAAATCCCCAACCAAGTCCTAATTACATTAATACTAAACCTCTGATGAATACTCAGTCATAATCCTCCGTGGGGATGAAAACTTTACTTGTCATTCTCATTCATGGATTGGCAAGTCCACATAAACTATTCCACTCATATCAAGTTAATATTAAACCTCTGACAGTAATCTTCAATTCCTGAAAAGGAATTTTTCCCCAACTTTGACTTGCTAAGTCAAATATCGCATTTCTAGCAAGTCAAGAGTTCCTACTTCTATTTGTCTGATTTTCAATGCAAAAAGGAATTCAAGACATATAAAAAAAGTGTCGCTTTTATTGATATTCAAACATATAAAAGTGATACAAGGCGCTCTCGTATACAATAAGATTGAGTGTTACAACAAAGGAGTACAAAGAAGTCCCTATCGCTCAGTGAAAGGTCGCACTCACTCCTCAAAACATCTACACCTCTCCAGATTCAAGATGTTTAGAAGAACACCAAAGAGGAGCTTCTTTCTTCCTTCACTGGGTCATATCACAGTTGATCAGTGTTGCGAGCGCTGGTTATATCATGATGCATGATGTAACCATTGAAGAAGCTCATCGCTCGTTGAGAATAATGATGTTTCTCGAGGTCAAAATGCAGGGGAGCATTCTGATTCCACCCGACCAACTGGTGTGGGCTGTAATCCTTCGCTTAATGGTAGATTTTGCCATCAGAAAGCTGGATCTTCTTTAATTAAAATTGGCAAAGGGAGGATCCGATACCTTACTGGTGATGTCCTCTTTCCTGTGGTCTTCAAAGCTGCCATATCCACCACCATACCCACTGTGACCATGATGAACCTGAGGCATTGCTGATGCGTCATGTCCAATAAGGCCTTGATGTGTATCAGTAACTGATTAGGAAAGAATAGTGTGAAGTATATGCACAGATATTATGTAAAAGAGGGAAGGTTTAGAGTCAACCTTAGTGCTTGATCACTCCACAAATGTATTCAAAATGGTTAATGTATCCTTTCCAATCTCCGTTATAGCATGGGCTATACCGAGTCGATTCTCAGGGAGAGCTTGCGATGGAAGCGTTACAGTTGGTAGTGAAGATAGAAAACGAAGATTCTTCTTTGTCTTAAAAGAATGAATAAAACATGGAAAAAGAAATGAAAGAATCGGTGGATATGTTCATGATGGAAAATGAAAAGAAATCAAAAAGAAGATTGGCTTTGGAATTACAACTAAAAGAAAGAAAACTTTGAAGAAGACTTTTAAGGTGGAGAAAACCATGACTAGCTAACCTTCCTACCTTGCTAAAAACTTACTAAACTCTGTGATGGTGAATGCGTGCCTCATGTTGATTTATCGGCATATGTTTGTCTTGCTTGTTGGTCTAATTACTTTCCCACTTGAATGACGGGTGATCACTCTTGGACTTATCTTGTAGCCTCATAGATGTCATTGGCCTACAAGATAGACTTTCAATAATGGAATCAAAAGAGCGACACACAAGGGATGCTAAGGAAGAAGATACAACATTCATTAATTGAAGTAAAGAAGTTGTACAACAAATAGCATATGTTTGGTGATCCATCTCCATGTTCCATCAAGGCACTTGTTCTAAAGACAAGGCTCTAAATGAGGCACACATGAATCATATGGAGAATTACAACAAGAACTTGCCAAGCATGAAAGTAACCCATCGGAGAAGAGAAGACCATACAACTTGCAAGATTAAAGATAGCAATCACCCATGAGTTAGTAGTTAGCAAGGTTAGTGGTTAGCTAGTTCATGATAGAAAAGTTAGCTACTAGCCATTACAAGAAAAGAAAAGCAAAGCATGAATTAAAGTGCAAGTAAAGTAAAGCTAGAATCAAAGAAAGCAAGTAATACTAGAAAATGCTCAACTAGAGAAGAAGAGAATGGATCAATCCTTACTTCACAAGTTGTCACTCCTTGGTGTACACAAGCTTTCTCTCTCTTACAACTCTCTTTTGCAGAATTTCTAGGGAGGAAGAAGAGGGAGACTAAAACAAAATACAAGACTTTCCCCTAATTTCTCCTCTTTCTTCTCTGTTCAACCTTTTCACGAAGGCCCTGGTCCTGTATTTATAGGCCTCAGAGAGAAGTCTCCAGAACCCGGACAGGTGGCAGGAATCTGGGGCTCAACAGCCCCAGATCTGCCGCAGATCTGCGGTTAGGATTGGGAAAACGCGGCAAAACTTGGTCCGTTGGATCTCAGATTTCTGTTACGAATTTGTTATGAGTTTGTTAGCCACGTGAACCTTCTAGAAGTGTGAGCTGGCGCATAGAATTCTCCAGATCCTGGGCTCAAACTTGGGCTCTCTTTTGGGCTTGGAATTAATTCCTTCTAATTATTGCTAATTAAAGGAATTTTGGGCCTTTTCTCCATTAGAGTATGGACCTGCAAAAATAGAGAGAAGATGATCAAAAATCATATTTTTATTTGCAAATATGCATGGGAATGATAGGGTAAAATATGCAAAATTGGATAACAATCACACCCCCACACTTATTCTTTTGCTCGTCCCGAGCAAAACAAAGAAAAGGAAAACTATACTACCAATTTTATTACACCACTTTCGCAGGTGACGCGATTGCACTGAGCGTGTGCAACAAGCCGTTAAACCTCTAGGTTACCCTAGAGGAGGAGTGTTGTCTCCTGAGGGTTTTCAGCGGATTACACCCACAAAATCCATAAAGAAAGAAGACAAATGTTAGTATTTTGAAACGCATTTTGAAAGAGAGACATGTTTTCGAACTATTTTTGCAAAAAATATAAGTGATCTAAGGTCATAAGTCCACCTATAATCATTCTTCCTTAAACTTAGTCTCTATGCAAGATCTTGTCTTCAATTAAGGTAAGAATTCAAAATTGGATTGAATACTTTATCCTTCATAAAACCTAGATAGTATGCACACCGTGACAGTGAAGATTTCTGGGATTTCAACTCTAACCATCAAGCCATATATTTATATTTCTTTTTCTCTTTTTTCTTCCCTTAGTTTAGGCTTTCTAGTTCACCCTTGTAACGAGCCTATAACCGATGACTCCCAAACCAGTAGGTCTTAGGGCACCAGATGAGAAAACATCCCTCGGGTTTAAGGACTCAAGTGAAAAAGGCCACAAAACTAAAGGGGATTATTTATTTCCTTTACCACCGTTAGGCGTGAATAATCATGCTTCTTGAGGCACAATTATTCAGCTTAATAAGTGATGTTTTATTTATATATATTTTTCTTTTTTTCTTTTCTTTTTTTTATGGCCTTTTTGGTCTTTGTTTCTATCCCAAAAATGTGTAAGTGTGAAGTGCATACTATCTAAGGCAAAAAATTCAAGATAAAAATATCTCCTCAATTTTACTTACTTAGCCTATAATTTTAAACAAGATCTATTATTTCAACTAGGTTTAAGATGTCATAATTAAGGCTTTCTTAATTTCTAAGATATATCTTATTTTCTTAAAAATAGATCAAAACTTTGTCTCTTATTTCAAAAAGTTTTTTTTAATATTTTTTTTATTATTTATTTTTTTATATTTCTAAAAGAAGTGTAAAAGAAAGAAAATCTAAAAACTCTATGTTTTCTTAAAGAAGTGTAAAAGAAAGAAAATCTAAAAACTCTATGTTAGTAAACCCTCCCCCACACTTATTTCATGCATTGTCCTCAATGCATCATGATATATGTATGCATGAAACAGAATAGAGAGGGAAGGAACTTTTATTTACAAGAAAGTGCAAAAAAATTATTTACAAAGAGTATATACAAGTGCAACCATTACCTAAGCTTTTGGTCGTTTTCCTCTGGCCCGTTTCCCATCGTTCCAGTGCGTCTGCTTTCGTGAGCTCAGTTGGGAAACGGTTTGAATTATTTTAGCCCTAGGTATTTTCAGATTCAATTGTTTATTATTATCATTCATCCTCATTCCACCACATTGTTCACTAAAAAATTCCTTATCACCACTCTCACTCTGAATCTCATCACTTCCAATGTTAAGGAATTTCAGCTCCTCTCCATACAATTCTTCAAAACTAAGGTCAACATCCGGAAGTGTGCAATCAGTTAGCTGACCCCGAGTTGACTCATCTAGACACATGATCTCATCAGCAAACAGGTCTTCAAAGGATATATCAGTCGGAGGTTCGAATACAGTCAGAGTTGGCTCATTGAAAATGAAAATATCCAAATCAACTTTCCCTTTTTGAAAGGGTACTCGGATAAGAGAATCACAAGATTGTGACTCATCTTTTGGATCTTCACCTTCTTCCTCACAATTGTTACTAATGAAACTAACCTCAAATGTTTGATCTTTTGTTTTACGAGGTTGTGTGTGGAAGACATTGTGTTCATGAGTCATGTTACCAAAGGTTAACCTCATTGATCCATTTCGGCAATTAATGATGGCATTTGCAGTAGCCAGGAATGGTCGTCCCAAAATGATAGGAGTTTGAGTCCTTTGATTGGAATTTGACACAGGTTTTGTTTCAAGGACTACAAAGTCAACAGGATAAATGAATTCCCCAACTTTGATAAGGACATCGTGAATTTCCCCCTTGGGTCTAGTGACAGAGCGATCAGCCAATTGTATGGTCATTTGGGTAGGGAGAAGATCGCCTAACCCTAATTGTTGGTAAACAGAAAAAGGTAGGAGATTGATGCTGGCCCCTAAATCAAGCAGTGCTCTATTGATGGTAGTCTGTCCTATGATGCATGAAATGGTGGGGCTCCCTAGGTCTTTGTATTTAACAGGAATTGGACCATTGAGCAGCTCGTTGATGGATGATGCTAGGAAGACTTTTTTAGGGACTTGTGTTTTCCTCTTCTTGGTGCACATTTCCTTTAAGAATTTAGCATATGATGGCACTTGTTGTATGGCATCAAGAAGAGGGACATTGATTTGGACCTTGTTAAACATTTCTTTTATCTTCTCCATGTGAGCATTTGTCTTGTTATTTATAAGCCTATTTGGAAATGGTACTCTAGGCATATAAGGTTGCTCATCTACCTTTTCTTTACCCTTGGCTTTTGAAGTGGATGGCTCTGTACTAGAGGATGGTTTGTCAGAAGTTGGTTGTATTTGGATTGGCGGTGTTGGTTTTGGTACAGGATGAGCTGGTGGACTAGAAACCTTATTGTCTACTTGTTTTCCAGATCTCAGGGTATGAATAGCATGACATTGACTGGGTCCTGAATCTTCCACTTCATTCAAAGGGAAGTGATGTTTGAGATTTGGCAATGGCTGGCTTGGGAACAGTCCATTTTGTCTCTCATTTACTGAATTAGCCAATTGCCCAATTTGGACCTGAACTTTATTCATATCCTGATGATAGTTCTTTGTAAAGGTTTCTAACATTTTCCTCAACTCTGATATTTCTGAATCATTCTGGGGTGGATGTTGATGATATGGAGACTGGAATTGTGATTGGTAGTGTGGTGGACTCTGAAAAGATTGGGATTGTGGTGGACCTTGAGATGGATGAAAATTTCGTGCATTACAATTGAAACTGGATGGGTGAGACTGAGCATTATATGGATGTGGAAATGGTGGTCTATGATGCTCAGGACCAGACTGACTCCATGAAAAATTTGGATGGTTCTGCCATCCCGAATTGTATGTGTTGGAGTATGGGGGTCTGGTAAAAGCTGCATTCATGTTCTCCTGATAAGATTGGGGCTGATACAAAGAACACTCCTCAAAGACATGGTTAAGGTCATGACAGTAGGTGCAACCTGGTTTAATCACAGGCAATGGGTTGACCTGATTTATAACAGAATTTCCCCTAGACTCAAGCAGTTCTATCCTCTTCATCAATTGTGTGATCTTGGCTTCTGCGGCTATAGAGGATTCTATGGAGTGCATACCAGTTCTGGAAGTGGTGGGAGTGGATTTATCAGGACATGACTCCCACTGAATGGTTTTCTCAGATATGGTTTCAAAGAGATCCCACCCCTGATGCTCATCTTTCTTCAAAAATTCCCCTTGGCACATGGATTCAAGGAGGGTTTTCGTTTGGTAATCTAGACCGTCATAGATAATCTGACACAAACGCCATTTCTCTATGCCGTGATGAGGACATAGGGCTATTAGGTCTTTAAAACGCTCAAAGTACTTCCAAAAAGGTTCATTGGCTTCTTGTTTGAATTGCATTATATTCTTCCTCATAAGGGCTGTCTTATGGATAGGATAAAACTTTTAAGAAAGACCTTAACAAAATCATCCCATGAAGAAATTGAGCTGACAGGGAGATTATAAAGCCACTTCTTAGCAATATCCTTAAGTGCAAAAGGTATAAACCTAAGTCTGACAGCATCCTCGGTCAACTGAGAAATTCTCATCATAAGGCATACTTCTTCAAACTCTCGGATGAAGAAGTACGCATCCTCAGATTCTAGGCCATGGAATCGTGGAAGAGTGTTTATGAACTGCGACTTTAACTCAAAGTTATTTCCATTTGTGGTTGGGAGGAGAATGCACGATGGAAGTGATGTGCGGATCGGGTAGAACTTGTCTTGCAACGACACGTTGTTGGTCATGACTGGGATTGTGTCAAGTGGTGGTGTATGTGCTAGTGTAGAAATTCTCACAAGCCTAGCAGAATTCGGATCTCGATACCACTCTTGCATACAAAATTACACAATCAACGTGCACAGATCACAAAGCGAAAAATGAAAAATAACAAACAAGAAGAAAGAAAAAATCAATCCAAGCTATCTAGGGTTCCTGGACCTGGACGACTCCTAACTGATTAGATCGTCCACAAGAGGTTTAGTGTAGACTCTGACTATAAGCAAATCAGCCAGGGAAGGGCAAGGTTGGTGGGAGGTTTTCCGTCAGAGACGTTCCTTAATTAAGTAACCAGCAACCTTCGGGCTTTCGGCCCTCAATCCCTTTCCTAGACACTGATTTTACAAAAGTCAATTTCCAACACTTTTCCCCTTAGGATAATCTCCTAAGTGAGTCCGGATGTCCCTAGGGCCAGCGTCTAGCAGTTTTTATTTAGAAGCTTAGGATTGTGAGTGCTTGGGAAAATGATTTGTGGGCTAAGGAAAGGGTGATAAAATTTCCACCTTATCTTTTTATGGGTAATGCCCTTAGAATTGATTTGTGCAAGTGTACGATATAACAAACAAGGTTCACTCAAAGCGTAATTAAATCAAATAAAGAGTGAGTCCTAGTCAATATGCAATGTGTACGTACCTTGTCTCCAGCACTCTTCAACAGTAAAAGTAAAGGAATTGAAAGACAAGTGCCTAGAGATGCAAATGTCTAAACAATTTTTAACTTTGCAATAAATTGTTTACTGTTGATTATTAGCAGATATAAGGTGAAGCATACAAGATTAATTATTGCAGCAGCTGTATTTTGCAGAGCAAGCAACCCTGCAGAAATTAGGTCAGTAGTTAACTCCTCCTTGCCGCAATTCTGCGGCAAATGCCGTGAATCTGCGGCAATTCAGAGGACTTCTGGTTTCTACTTTCGAGAGCAGAAGCCCAGAGCCACTTATATGTCACTGCAATGCAAATTTTGCTATTTTCTTCACCTGTAACCTGCAACAGAGAAGAGAATTCGTTTAGTTCTTCACTTTAAACCAAAAACCGTTGCTCTCCCCGGCAACGGCGCCAAAAATTTGATTAGGAAAGAATAGTGTGAAGTATATGCACAGATATTATGTAAAAGAGGGAAGGTTTAGAGTCAACCTTAGTGCTTGATCACTCCACAAATGTATTCAAAATGGTTAATGTATCCTTTCCAATCTCCGTTATAGCATGGGCTATACCGAGTCGATTCTCAGGGAGAGCTTGCGATGGAAGCGTTACAGTTGGTAGTGAAGATAGAAAACGAAGATTCTTCTTTGTCTTAAAAGAATGAATAAAACATGGAAAAAGAAATGAAAGAATCGGTGGATATGTTCATGATGGAAAATGAAAAGAAATCAAAAAGAAGATTGGCTTTGGAATTACAACTAAAAGAAAGAAAACTTTGAAGAAGACTTTTAAGGTGGAGAAAACCATGACTAGCTAACCTTACTACCTTACTAAAAACTTACTAAACTCCGTGATGGTGAATGCGTGCCTCATGTTGATTTATCGGCATATGTTTGTCTTACTTGTTGGTCTAATTACTTTCCCACTTGAATGACGGGTGATCACTCTTGGACTTGTCTTGTAGCCTCATAGATGTCATTGGCCTACAAGATAGACTTTCAATAATGGAATCAAAAAAGCGACACACAAGGGATGCTAAGGAAGAAGATACAACATTCATTAATTGAAGTAAAGAAGTTGTACAACAAATAGCATATGTTTGGTGATCCATCTCCATGTTCCATCAAGGCACTTGTTCTAAAGACAAGGCTCTAAATGAGGCACACATGAATCATATGGAGAATTACAACAAGAACTTGCCAAGCATGAAAGTAACCCATCGGAGAAGAGAAGACCATACAACTTGTAAGATTAAAGATAGCAATCACCCATGAGTTAGTAGTTAGCAAGGTTAGTGGTTAGCTAGTTCATGATAGAAAAGTTAGCTACTAGCCATTACAAGAAAAGAAAAGCAAAGCATGAATTAAAGTGCAAGTAAAGTAAAGTTAGAATCAAAGAAAGCAAGTAATACTAGAAAATGCTCAAGTAGAGAAGAAGAGAATGGATCAATCCTTACTTCACAAGTTGTCACTCCTTGGTGTACACAAGCTTTCTCTCTCTTACAACTCTCTTTTGCAGAATTTCTAGGGAGGAAGAAGAGGGAGACTAAAACCTAGAGAATACTAAAACAAAATACAAGACTTTCCCCTAATTTCTCCTCTCTCTTCTCTGTTCAACCTTTTCACGAAGGCCCTGATCCTGTATTTATAGGCCTCAGAGAGAAGTCTCCAGAACCTGGACAGGTGGCAGGAATCTGGGGCTCAACAGCCCCAGATCTGCCGCAGATCTGCGGCTAGGATTGGGAAAACGCGGCAAAACTTGGTCCGTTGGATCTCAGATTTCTGTTACGAATTTGTTATGAGTTTGTTAGCCACGTGGACCTTCTAGAAGTGTGAGCTGGCGCATAGAATTCTCCAGATCCTGGGCTCAAACTTGGGCTCTCTTTTGGGCTTGGAATTAATTCCTTCTAATTATTGCTAATTAAAGGAATTTTGGGCCTTTCTCCATTAGAGTATGGACCTGCAAAAATAGAGAGAAGATGATCAAAAATCATATTTTTATTTGCAAATATGCATGGGAATGATAGGGTAAAATATGCAAAATTGGATAACAATCAGTAACTGCGCGGATCCTCCTCGCCCATGTACAGGAGCTTCGATTTCCCGAGTGCTTGCCGACCGAACAGGCTGGCCGGTCGAAATATTCTCCCATGAGCCCAGCAAAGACGCAGAAGACTAACTGCGGCTGCCAGAACCTGTAAGGAACAAAGCGCCAAGGGTTAAAATTCTATGAAGACAGAAACAGAAAATCTGAGGTGCAAATGCAAGACTGAAGTTATGAACTCTAGACGCGAAGTTAACCGGTGCAGAGAATATGGATCCAAATGTAGTCTGGTTTTAGACTTGCGTCCAAGATGTGAAGACGCGAGGAATAAATCAAAAATGCAGACGCGGGTCTTAAAAAACTGACCGAGGTAACTGTAAGATGCAGAGTTTGCCACACTCGCGTCTGAGATGCAGGGCTTGCCATTTCGCGTCCAGAGGTCTCAAAAGAGCAGACTTAAAATTCTCTAAGTCAAGAACCCCAAACGCGAGCTTCATATACAAAACTCACATTTCAAGATCCAAACGCAGGGTTTATCACACTCACGTCTGAAGAACTTTAGACTTAGATTTTGAAGTCAATAAGCTCGCATTTCATCAGGAAGTCTGAAAGGCGCGTCTACCGAACACGGGCGCATCAATCAGATTTCAAGAGGAAATCAAGAGATGGAATCTCTTCAATGGACGAGGAAGACAGAACTTCAGGAAGACTGAGTATTTCATGGTAAAAGACAGTTCCTACCTGAGGAAGAATTCTCCAGAAGTTGGACTTCATTTGTTAAGGTACAACTTAAGAATTGAACTTTATTCATCAAGGCACAGCCGTAAAAACACTTAAAGTAATGCTTTTTTATTTTGAAATCACTTGATAGTGATAAATTTCAGAGAAAATTGAAGGAGAACATGGAAACTTTGGGCTCTTGCTGTTCATCAGAGCACATGCCCTTGAAGGGAAGACAGACAATCAAGACGAAGTCCTTCAGTGCGCATGCTCGCAAAGAAAAATAGTCTAGATAAACGACTGTTAAGAGGCTGAGGCCTATTTATAGGCAAGACATAAGGCTTATAATTAATGACATAAAAATCAAAACCATCAGTCTTAATGCCTGCACAAACATCAAGTCCAATGCGAAGGTGACACGTGGATCGTTACTCCCGAAACACCAATAACACAAGTCCCCAACCGTCAACGCCGACTTGGCATTTAAAGATCCAACAAGATCTTTAAGACGGATTGCATATGACGCTTTAGAGTTGCGTCCTGGAGTTCGCGTCTAATCACAAGAAATGAAGGCTGCGTCCCAAAGTCCGTGTTCTTACATAGACTTAAGGCCGCATCTTTTCATAAAGAACCACAGCCACATCTCCTTAAGCGATCCAGAACTGTGTCCTCTTAGTGATCCGGAGCCGCATCTCCTCAGTAAACTAGGACCATGTTCCACAACAATTCCGATTTGCGTCCTGAAGTTCGCGTCCATTCACAAGACTTGAAGGCTGTGTCCCGAAGTTCGCGTTCGTGCACAGACTCAAGGGCTGCATCCATAAGTCCGTATCCTTTCACAAACCTGAAGGACATGTCCGCTTTATCAAGAATGCAGGTTCGCGTCTCAGAGCCGCGTCCTCTCAGGGGGCCAGAGTCACGCCTCTCTTGAGCCAGATCCGCGTCCCTGCCAAACAGCTAAGATTTGCGCGTCTTTCTTGATGAGCCAGAACTGCGTCTCCATCAACAGTTCAGAGTCACGTTTTTCATGTCCGCGTCTCCACTACAAATGAGAGCCGTGTCTCAATCATGAACTCAGTACAGTCAGAGTTTATCATTCATGGCCGTATCCTAACAAAATGACTAAGGACTGCGTTTTCACAAATAGTCAAGGGTTGCAACTATGAAAGTTGCGTTCATCCAGGCAACAAAGAGTCCGTCTAATTCTCAAAGACAAAGAATGGATAAAGACGAGACAAGAATTTGAGAACTTTTATTATTTGACTCAAAAATGATAAAAGTAACACAAACACTCTTATTTGACAAATGGAGTGCTATGGAAAAAATGGGGAAATACAAAAAGGAGAAGGAGGATAATGATCCTGCTCTGCTAAAAAATGGATCCGTTCCTGAAGGCATTGTATCTCCTGCTGACGTGCCTTCTCGACTTCCGCCAGAGCCTGAACCCGCAACTCTTTCTCTGACAAGAATCTCTTCGTAGACAGCTGTGACTGAAGAGACTCCAACCTGGAGAAATGAGCAACTAGATTTTCTTGAATATGCACCTTGGTAGTTTTCAGCTCTTCCAACTTCTTTCTGGCAACAGCAAGTTTCTGCTCGTTGACTTGAATCAAGGCTTGCGCCTTAGTAATAGCAACCGGAGCAGTAGCGATAACTTGCTCTGCACTTTGGATGACGACCTCAGATTCTTTCAAATTGTCAACCAATCTTTGTTAGTCGGCTTGGAAGTGCTGAAAATTACGGGCTTCTTCAGCCATCTGCTCCTCTATCTCTTTTCGCTCGTGTTCTTAAGCGGCGAGGAGCTTACCTAACATCGACCGAGCCTCGTCCATCGAGCTAGTCTTCTCTAGGGTCTTTAGCTTCCTCAGGCATATCCCCAGCTATTCAACTAGCATTAGATACGTCCTAGCTTGCGCAGGGCTTCCAGTATGACAGATGTTCTCGATTTGATTCTCAAGAAGCATCCGAGCAAACTCGAAGGAGCTTCCCCCGAAAAGGACCAACTCAATGCAAGACTTCATGGAGGCAAAAATTTGTTGCATCGTTTGATGCGCTTGTTCCTCCATGATGTCGGTAGCTAGAGTTGACCCTGCCGGTGCACTCTCGGATCCCCTCTCTATGACGGGACGAGTAACACCCACAGAAATGAGAGTCGACTCAACTTGTATAGGGACGAGGCCAACAACAGGCTCTTCTGACAATACGGCCGAGGCCAACACCTCTGGGATGTCTGTTGTGGTAGCTTCCACAACAACAAAGGCAACAACAAACTCCATGGTACTGGGTTCATCGGCCGAAGTTTGAACTGCGCTATCCTCTGCGCCAATGCTTGTCGCAGGATTCTCTACTTGAACTACCCCAGTGCTCTCTGCAACCATAACATTAATGTTAGTAGTAATGATCAAAAGGAGAGTATAAGGCACATCTATATTCTCTTACCAAGTTGAGGACCCAAAGACGGCATTTAGACAAGCCACTTGGAGAGGAGGGTTCCCCAATCTTGGCGGTTCCACCCTCATAAGGCATCCCGGTAGCGGGAAGTCCAAAGCCCTCCTACTGGGCCAGCTCCTGGATCATCTCCTCAATGTGAGAAGAAGTTGTGGCTTTACTACTAGCAGCCAGCCTTGTAGAAGAAATTCAAAAAGAAATGTTAAAACTTGTTCCTAACCTGATGGAGAAACAATTGTGGAGAATAAAAGGAATACCCTCAGCGGTGGCAATCTCCCATGTTGGCGAAACCATTGCAGGAACATCCCCCTGCATCTCTTCCTATGATATATGCGAGAATTTGCTCCTATGAGGAAGAGTGGGTTCGTCACCGAAGTCGACTTCTTCGTCAGAATAATGTTCATGTTCCACGGACGACGAAGACAACAATCGGACCCAAGAAGTCTCAGTGATCGGGGCTTTATACTGAGTACCCCGGTAGTAGGTCTGGGTTCAATAACCCGCGAAGTAGGCATCAACACGCTGGGAGACCCAGGCTGTTGCACCTCCTCCCTTCTCTCTTGAGCTGAAGAGGGTCCAGGCTGAGTTGAGACTCCTGAAATCTCAGCGTCATCCCTCTTTACCAAGTCAACTTCAAGCCGTTCGACCCCTTCGGCCACGACGGGTTCACCCACATGCTCTCCTTGTTTTCCATTATGTTTGCAAAGGGGAAAACTTATAAAAAAGAGTTTGAGGAGCTAAATTACAAGTATTCTTAAAAAGATTACAAGTAGATCTCCTCAGAGATTCTGGGAAAGTGTGCCGATAGGAGTGTGGTCAGCGCGCGACCACTTTGTCCCTTTGACGATGCGAGCGATGAGATTCCCTTCTCGCCTGGTTCGGGGAATCAGAGAATAGAAGGTTGGTAGAACCCTCTTGCTACTTCTCAAAATCGCCTTCAATAAGGAATTCCTTCTCGCCTGGTTCCGGAGATTCCTTGAGAAGAAGGACGATGTTAGGGTATCAACACCCTGGTTAGAGAAAGCAATTCTCTAAAAGGTCTCTGAATTCGAGAGCGCACGGTACTTTGTGAAGAAGTGTCTGCTTGTGGAGTCTTCTCTCTTTTTCGTGGTCTCCCTCCTTGTGCCCCTGGTGGGCTATTTATAAGGAGAGCAAGGGTATAATTGTCCCTTGAAAATATGGAAACAGATTGAATCGAATCTGTTTGAATCTGGAAAGTAGCCTTGCTGCGAGGCTAGGATCAACTTCTGCGAAGCTAGAATTGGCAGGTCGGTGGACCTTCTCGATCTGTTTTGATCCTTTCCATATCGTTGGAGGATTTTCCCTGATCTTCTTACTCGTTTTAGAAGAATCAAGAGATTGTGGCAATCAACTGCCATATTTGATCTCTGATTGGATTTGATCTGATTGGATCCGATCTCATCCGGAGATTTGATTGGTCAAAGGTTGACCATAGCAGATTCATAGCGGCGCTGTCCGCATTGAGCTCGTAGCGGGGCTAGAGGCAGCTTTTGGCGAAGTCCGAAAGAAACCCTCTGGCGGAGCTGGAAGTCCCCTGTGGCGAAGTTTGCGAGTTAGCTTCTTGGCGAGGCTTCGAATGGCTTCAAGGCGAAGTTGGGTGATATTAGCCTCTCAAGCGAGGCTATCCCTTTGGGCTCATGCGATGCTAAGTGTTAGCACCTTAGACCTGCTGAGCTCTGTTTAGAAACAATCCGGGTTCACTGTCTGCTTGCTGGATCAGTGGAGTCCAAGTTGCTTCCTTGTCCCTTGGAGATGGGTGAAAATTGGTCTTCAGCTCGTCTGTCACTTGTCTTTTGTAAATGTCAACAAGTTTAGACATTGTTCGGACCAATAAGAATCTTGTCTTTTTTAAGTGTCAACAAGACCCCCTTCAAAGTTTTCGAAAGTCTGCAATGGCTCAGACTTTGAAATACTTTGAACTGCTTTGATAGGTGGTGAATGGAGAATGAACGTCGCCATGATGGTTGAGTTCAGCTTCGCTTTAAATCCTGCTTTGGAATGTAGATTCGCCGAGGAATCATGTAGACTCGCGTCTGGGTAGCTTCACATGCGAGTAGCTCCGCGTCTGGGCTTCTGAAGATATGTTCGCTTGGGAGCGCATGTCGCTTTCCCGAGACCAACTGCCGTGGGTCGATTTTCAAGGAAGATTTTCTCCTTCTCTTGCGCTGACCGGGGAAGATATTCTCCGATTTGCACATTTTCAAGGGAGGATATTTCCTTTCTTCAAGGCTCCATAAGTGCCTTTTATGAGGGAGACGTTTTCTCCCTTCGCACGGTTCCAAGGGAAACCGTCCCTATTCTCAAGGGGCAGTAAATGCCTTAAATGCGCTCGTGTTTCCACGCTTGAGGCAGGAGCGCTCAGGCCATGGGGCCTATAAATAGGACATTTAAAGTCCTCTGAAGAGAAGTGCTTTGCCTCTCTTCTCTTCTCTTGGTTTGAAAGAGATACTCAGATCTCTGAACTAGTGGGAATGCCCACTCTGGTCATTATCATGTCAAGGACCGGTAAGTCTTGATCGTTCAACGACTTCACCGATTTTAAGGAATTCATCTCCCTTGATTCATCTTCAGCAGCTGCTTCAGGGATTAGCTTCCCTTGTTCTCCATTTAACTGATCTGCAGAGAAGGATTTTGGCATAGCTTTCCAGCGAAGCTATCATCTTGACTTGGTCAAAGAAAGATCACTGCATGTTAAGTCCGCTGCACAGGCAGAACTTGGGATTTGGTTTCTTCAAAGTTGAGCCAGTCTTGCCATATAGGCAGAGCTAAAACTGTATCCCACAGGGTCAGTCTGGCTTAGCCATATAGGCGAGGCTAGGACTTGGCGTTTGCTGAGCCAGCTCATCAGTGCTGTGCAAGCGAGGCTTATCCTCTGCTTTACTGAAACTGGATCGCTTCGACTCAAAAGATTTGGCTTAGTTCTTTTGTAGCCTCTCCTGTGCTTAGTTGCTAATCTGTTCCGATTTGCCTTGCAGTGGGCTATGTTCGCCAATCTTGTGACTTGATGGAAGGAACCATAAAATTGCCTTATGCTTCCCGGTTGAAGCTTTACTTTTAAGCAGGAGGAACAATTCGGGGCAGCGGGTGCGTGTCCCAGAGGCTATTGGCAGAGGCCGAAGCTCGTCTGGCTCAGGCGGAAGATTTCAATAAGGCTGAGCTGAGGTCACAAGCGCTTGCCCAGGCTGCTGACGACAGGAAGACGAGACTAAACACCCTCGGAGAGCGGCTCAGATCGTAGAGTGTACGCTTGTAGCTCCATTTACTTTATCCTCTTGAAATGAATGAAAATTCTTTCTTCTTTTGTCGAATCTTCAATCTTGTTCTTCTTTTTGGATTGTGATTCCGAATTGTAATGCAATTCCTTGAGAACATAATTCTTGTTGGGTTGGATAATGAGACTTGGCTATCTGTCAGTTCAGAGGTCGCGATGACATAACTGGTTGAGATGCCACCAAGCTTCAAAAATTGGTGATACTCGTCTTTTGTAAATGTCAACGAGTATCGAGACCTGTCTTTTGTAAATGTCAACAGGGCTCGGAATTGAGACTTAGCTGTCTGCTGGCTCAGAGGTCGCAATGACATAACCGGATGAGACGCTACCAAGCTTCAAATTTGGTGATACTTATCTTTTGTAAATGTCAATAAGTATCGAGACCTGTCTTTTGTAAATGTCAACAGGGCTCAGAATTGAGACTTAGCTGTCTGCTAGTTCAGAGGTCGCAATGACATAACAGACTGAGACGCCACCAAGCTCAAGGTTGGTGATACTCGTCTTTTGTAAATGTCAACGAGTATCGAGACCTGTCTTTTGTAAATGTCAACAGGGCTCGGAATTGAGACTTAGCTGTCTGCTGGTTCAGAGGTCGCAATGACATAACCGGATGAGACACCACCAAGCTCAAGGTTGGTGATACTTATCTTTTGTAAATGTCAATAAGTATCGAGACCTGTCTTTTGTAAATGTTAACAGGGCTCGGAATTGAGACTTAGCTGTCTGCTGGTTCAGAGGTCGCAATGACATAACCGGATGAGACGCCACCAAGCTTCAAAGTTGGTGATACTCGTCTTTTGTAAATGTCAAAGAGTATCGAGACCTGTCTTTTGTAAATGTCAACAGGGCTCGTAATTGAGACTTAGCTGTCTGTTGGTTCAGAGGTCGCAATGACATAACCGGATGAGACGCCACCAAGCTTCAAAAATTGGTGATACTCGTCTTTTGTAAATGTCAACGAGTATCGAGACCTGTTTTTTGTAAATGTCAACAGGGCTCAGAATTGAGACTTAGCTGTCTGCTGGTTCAGAGGTCGCAATGACATAACCGGATGAGACGCCACCAAGCTTCAAAAATTGGTGATACTTATCTTTTGTAAATGTCAATAAGTATCGAGTTTGTAGTGGAATTTGGGAGAAAGTCTCGTT
The DNA here is from genome assembly GCA_038442645.1 of Agave tequilana. Lineage (NCBI taxonomy): Eukaryota > Viridiplantae > Streptophyta > Magnoliopsida > Asparagales > Asparagaceae > Agave > Agave tequilana. Next base: position 71,730 of record JAVJIF010002465.1, on the reverse strand, counting down.
TTCACAGGGAGAAACGAGAGAATCACTGTCATAGGACGTAACAGTGAAATGTATATGTGGTCTTACCATTCCATGGATGAGAATTGGTAAGTGATTTTGGAGGTCTCATTCTTACGGGGAGAAACGAGGGAATTGCTGTCATAGGTTTAATGTTAACGTAACAGCGAAATGTATATGTGGTCTTACCATTCTATGGATGAGAATTGATAAGTGATTTTGGAGAGGGAATCAAATGGGAACAGGTCCCTTTAGGATTTTTAGCAAATCCCCAGCTGTCAACGGGTTTGATATGCCTTTACCAACTACCGTTTGAATTGGGCTAGCCATGCTATTCCCCTCAGCATGATGAGTTGTCGAGGACTTATGTTGGGCTTACAGGCCAACATTTTCCTCTATCCTTAATCGTTAAGGATATTGGATTATCGGGTTAATGTCTGCGTAACCCTGATTCCCCTTTAGGATAACCGGTGCACAGCCAGGTTCCTGTTGGTTTATGGCTGTATGACCTCACTTGGAGGAAGAGAAAGGCTCTCTTTGTGTGTGCTTCGGACACGGAGATCTTGATCAGAGGTGTAGTGTTAACTTGATCAAGAGAAGGATCCTTGATTAAGGATAATACTTCTTTAAGAACTTGCCATTGATCGGCATCATGAGTAGGTCGCCCTCTGTAGTCATAAGGCGGTATGCTCCGTTTGAATAGACTGTTTCTATCACAAACGGTCCTTCCCATTTAGGCTGAAATTTGCCTTTGGTCTTGTGTGTCATAATCATCGGTCGTCTGACGGCTAAGACCAGGTCTCCTTTCTGGAAGACTCTCTGTTTGACCTTCTTATTGAAGGCTTTTGAGATTCGAGCTTGATATAGCTCGATATGCTGCTGAGCTTGTAGTCGCTTTTTGTCCAAAGCTTCGAGCTCTTGAAGGCGTAGGCGATCATTGTCCTCTGATGTGATTTTAGTAATCAGAGCTACACGCAACGATGGCATCTGGATTTCCAATGGGAGGACTGCTTCGCACCCATATACCAGGGAAAAAGGCGTATTGCCTGTCGGTGTCCGCACCGTGATTCGGTAGGCCCAAAGACATTCACTGAGCTTTTCGTCCCAATCTCGCTTATTCGAGGAGACGAATTTCTTGAGCAGCTTGATGATTGTTTTGTTGAATGCTTCCGCCAAGCCATTGGCAGCAGGATTATAGGCAGTTGAAGCCACATTCTGAATTCGGTATTTCTCACAGAACCGATAGAATACTTGACTTATGAATTGGGGACCATTATCGTGAATGATCCGCCTAGGGATACCAAATCGATGGATGACATGGTGTTTGATGAAATTAACCATATTAGAGGTTTTGACTTCGGCCAACGGTACGGCGTCTGCCCATTTTGAGAAGTAGTCGGTTATTGCTAGGATAAACCGGTGACCTCTTGTCGAAAAAGGGCTGATTGGCCCTACGACATCTATTCCCCATGCTTCAAATGGCCATGAAGCAACAGTCGGGTGGAGCAGCTCCGAAGGCTGGTGTATGAAGTCCGCATGAATCTGACATGCCTTACACCTTCGTGCATATTGGATGGCGTCGGCTATCATAGTTGGCCAATAATATCCCAGCCTATGCAACCTGTCTTTAAGCTTTGGATCTGGCTGATGAGCTCCACAAGTGCCATCGTGCGCTTCTTGAAGCGCTTCCTGTGCCTCTGAATTAGAAAGGCAACGGAGGAGGACACCGTCATATGAACGACGGTAAAGTGTCTTCAGAGTCGGATCGTAGTAGAAACGGAGAGACCTTCGTCTAATAGATGCCGCTTCTTTAGGATTGTCTGGAAGCAGACCGTGCAGAACATAGTCGATGAGAGGAAAGCGCCAATCCCTCGGCTCAAGATCTGTGGAGACATTATAGACTTCTCGAGTTCTTAGCATGTGCTTGGAGCATACAAGATATCGAGTTGCGACTGTGAGATGATACTCGGTGTCGGCTGGTAAGGCTAGTGTTGTAGCTAATGCAGTAAGAGCATCTGCCTTGGTGTTTTGAGATCGAGGCACATGCCCGATGTAGAAACCTTCAAATAGGTTGGCCAATTCAACGGCCGTGTGATAATAAGGCACCAAGTCCTCATGGCGGACTTCGTATTCGCCTTTAACCTGATTGATGATCAGTTTTGAATCGCCATAAGCTTCGAGGTAGTGTACCCCCATTCCATGAGCGAGCTGAAGACCAATGAGCAGAGCATTGTATTCCGCTACATTGTTGGAGCACGATTCTGTCAGAGAAAATGCTCTGGGCAAGACATGATTCTGTGGGGAGATAAACACAATCCCCACTCTGGCAATAATTTTGCCTTTAGGGCCCATTCGCGATGCTCCATCAAAGAACATCTGCCATACTTCCTCTTCTGAGGTTGCATTAGACTCGAAGACCTCATCAGGGATGTCTTCGTGAAGCTTTGAGTGTTCCGGAACTGGATGAGCAGCCAAGAACTCTGCAAGGACCTGGCCTTTAACCGCCTTCTGAGGCGTGAAGATCATGTCGTATTGAGACAATAAAAGTGTCCACTTAGCCAGTCTTGAATTCAATGATCCTGGCTTCGTCATAAGAAGACGCAATGGGTTTACTCTAGAGATGACATGTATTGTCTGGCCGACCAAATAATGTCGTGTCTTCTGAATAGCGAAGACGAGAGCTAAACACTCTTTCTCGATAGGGTTGTAGCGAGATTCCGCTCCTATGAGAGTTCTGCTCAGATAATAAATGGCCTGCTCCTGGCCATTGTCGTCCTTTTGAGCGAGGAGGGCACCGAGGGAGTAATCCATAGCTTTTACATAAAGCAGGAATGGTTTCCCTGATGTAGGGGCCACTAAGACTGGAGGCTTTGTGAGGTACCTCTTGATGTCTTCATAAGCTTCCTGACAAGCTTGATCCCATACGAAGGAGGCACCCTTTTTCATGAGTCGGGTGAACGGTTGACAGCGGCCTGAGAGATTTGCAATGAATCTTCTGATATAAGCCAGCCTGCCTTGCAAGCCTCTGAGCTCTTTGAGATTCCTCGGTGGATGCATGCTCTGAATGGCTTTGACCTTGTCTGGGTCAAGATGAATTCCTTTTGATGTGACAATAAACCCAAGGAACTTGCCACTTGAAACTCCCAAGAAGGATTTTGTCGGATTCATTTTCAGTTGATGAGCCCGCATTATGTCGAACATCGTTCTCAGGTCGCGAAGATGTTCATTCTTGTTGCGGCTTTTGACGGCAATGTCGTCGACATAGCACTCCACCGTTTTTCGGAGATGATCGCGGAAGATTGTACTCATTGCCCGCTGATAGGTTGCTCCGGCGTTCTTCAGTCCGAAGGGCATTACAGTGTAGCAGTATACCCCCAATGGTGTTCAGAACGAAGTATGCTTCTCGTCGTCGGGATACATCTTAATCTGGTTGTACCCTGAAAAGCCGTCCATGAAAGACATCCTTTCGAACCCGCATGTGTTGTCAATCATGACGTCGGTGATGGGCAGTGGGAATTCGTCTTTGGGACAGGCCGTATTGAGATCATGGTAGTCGATGCATATCTGTATTTTCTCGTTCTTCTTGAGGACGGGGACGATGTTGGCTACCCAATCTGGATGTTGTTCCTCCCGGATGAAGCCACATGCAATGAGTTTGTGAACTTCGGCTTCAATAGCTTTCATAATGTTCGGGCGAAACCGACGTTGTTGCTGCTTGACTGGCTTGACGTCAGGCTTGATGTTTAGACGGTGCATAGCGACCTGTGGATCAAGTCCGGGCATATCTTCGTAGCTCCATGCGAAGACATCTATATACTCCTTTACGAGTATTATCAATTCCTCCTTCCCTGTAAGTGATAGGCTTTCACTTATAAAGATGGGTTTGGGATGATCTTGACTTCCCAGGTTGACCTGCATCACCTTGTCTTCAGTAGGTGATTCGCGCAGTTCGCATCGCTTTTCCCATTGAAGGTCTAATTGCTGGGCCCATTGCTCCTCATCAATAGTTTCTGCGGGCTCCAATTGACTGCTTGAGGTCATATTAGCAGTGAGGCTTTCGAACATTCCTCCTATACTGACATCTGAATCCCACTCGGAGGATGAGGCTGAATGTGATGGAATTGGTTCATCGTCTTTGACTTGAACGGTTGCTGACGATGTGGGTGTAACGTATCCCAACCCCCTTCGTGTACTATCTTAGTAATTTGCAGGCTTCCCTTTAGGCACAAAGTTTCGCATCAAACCGCGCCTTCCTTTTCTGAAATTCAGGCCTGCTCCATGCTTCAAGTCGTACCCCATTTTCTTCATAATATGGCGCGCTGGCCGCGCGTAATGAAAGAATTGTGGAGTGTCTGAGTCTGAACTTGAATCTGCGACCGCAGGTCCCCGTGGTTGGGTTCTACCGAAGATTATCGGTAACTGACCTTCTTTGGATGGCGGGTTCACCAAGACGGCTCCTTCTGCGGATTCCATGGGCGTACTGGACGCACTTGGCTTATGTAAAGGCATGTGTAGGGAGCTATCCGTAATGGATTCAAATAGCCCAACACTCGTAGGATAATCAAAAGAAATATTATTATTAATTACCCATCCACCTTCATCCTCTGAAGGAGTATTACATAGGGGATTATTGAGACATGCTATAATTGGTTCACCAATCAGAATGGCTGGCATGCCTGCTTCGGATTCTGAATCCGCCTCGTTGCCACTTTCATCATCGTCCGGCAACGGTTCTTTGAGTGCTCCACCGGTCTCTTGATACAGGAGAGCGTCAGTGAAGTAATTTTTCACCCCTTTGAATGGTTGCTTCTCAGCAAAGACAGTTCGTACTGTCGCATCATCTTCAACATATTTGAAGCATTGGTGCAGAGTAGAGGGAACGATCCAGTTGGCATGGATCCATGGCCGCCCCAGCAGCAGGTTATATGATGTGTCAGCATCAATGACATAGCATGTCACTTCTGACTTCAGACTCCCGATTCTGCAACGGAGTCGAATTTTTCCCAGTGGATGACTGCTCCCGGCGTTGAAACCGTATATTGTAGTAGTGGTTGCGGACAACCTATACAATGGTATGCCGAGGAAGTAGAGAAGCCTTTTGGGGATGATGCTGAGTGCGGACCCCGGATCGACTTGTATTCTTTCGATGCACGTTGAACCGATATATCCGGTGTAGTACAGAGGTCGATCATGCTTGTTGTCTTTGAGAAGCATATCTTCCGCTGTGAATGTAATGGCAGGCATCTTTGATTGTGCATGATGACATTCTGGGCAAGGAGACTGAACGTCGTCGTTAGGGATTTCAGGCATGCATGTCAGAAAGGATTCTGAATTGGATAGCGCATCCCTGAGTGCTTCTCTTGTCTCTTTTGAGAGGCGAAGGAGCTCGTGTATAGTGATACGAGCTGGGATATTGGCCAGCTGAGCCAATATGTCAAACCGAAAGGGCGTATCAGACCCTTGGCCTGGTGGTTTCTTCAACACGTGGTCGAATCGTACCTCCTTAGGCCTCTCTTTTCCCTTTGCTGGGATTGGAGCGGATGCTGGTATTTGTACTGACGCCGTTTGCTGTTGTGCCTCGTCAGTAGACTTTTCATACTGCCTCAAGTATGATTTTTCGGATCGGGTGCCCGTCTGTTGAGGCACATCGGCTTGCGCTGCGCAAGCATGCCTTTCTCCTTCGGAATCACTGAGGGAGGCCGATGTAAGATTGCCGTCGTCTGGCAGGATGGAGATGACATTGTAAGACTTGCCCTTTGAGTTGGGCTCTTTCGAATCCCGTTGTACGTCTTGGACGAGGTCTGGATGTATCCACGTGACTTCTCCTGTCTCCAATGTTAAGGGAACAAGACCCTTATTATCTTGAGCTGTAGCTGGAGGATGCTTGACTTCCAACCGTGGTGCAGGGACTGAATAAGTCCCGTCGGGAACTGTGACCTTTGGAGCTTTGCCGAACTCAAGAGTCACCATATTGGCAGTGACTTTCTTTTGCTCCGTCTTCAACGTCAGAACTCCGGCATCGACCAGGGCTTGTATTCTATCCTTGAGAACATAACACTTGTCAGTAGGATGGTGGATCATCCTGTGGTAGAGACAATATTTAGGGTCATTTGTGCGCCCTATCTCATTGGGACGCTGAGCATCTGGCAGCTTCATTTTGTTCCCTTTGTGGAGCAGATGGAATATGGTGACCACCTGATCGTCTTTGAACGAGTACTGCTTTGGAGGGAATTTAGGCTCCTGATTGTTGAAGCCACTCTTCTTGGCCTTCGACTGTACATCTCTGGATAACTCCACAGACATAGTCTCTTTACCTTTAGCTTGAGAAGATTGCGGTAGGTCGCTACGCCTTTGTTGTTCATCCCCCACTTGCCTCTAGGGGCAGATCGTTCGAACTTTTTAGCCGACTTCTCGGCTATCTCAGCTTGTTCAACCAATTCTTTCCAAGTGTGGGCTTTGACTGCCCCCATGCGAACTTCCACTTGGTCTAAGAAGTTGTGTCTGCATGTCTGTAAGAGCATGGGTAATGGCATCCCTGCTGGGCACATCAAGGATAAATTTCTGAACCGTTCAATGTAGTCACAGACAGATTCGCCCTTCCTTTGCACAGTGGAGAGGAGTTTGTCCATGGTCACTTCGGTATCATCCTCATAGAAACGAGAAAGGAACCGAGTTTTCAGGTCGATCCAGGAGTTGATAGAGCCCGGGGGAAGACTGCGAAACCAGTCAAATGCCACCCCCTTTAAGGTGCCAATGAAAAGCCTAGCCATGATGGCGTCATTGCTTATAACATTACCAGTCTGAGACCGGAAATAGTAGATGTGCTGATTTGGCGAGCTCTTTCCATCATAGGTATGCAGCGTTGGCGGTTTGAACTTCGGTGGATATGGCACCGAATCCCACTCCAGCGGATAAGGACGGACTGCCCCTACCTTCTTTAATTCATCCCTCTGAGTTAGGGATGCGATTTGAGCTTGGAGGCCCTTAAGGACTTCGGCGTCTAAGGAAGAACCCTCCTTGGATTTCTCCGGCTTTGGTTGCTCATTGCTGAAGTGTTCCTCCTCATCGTGATTGCTCCCGGCATCATTGTTATTCCGGTTATTGAGGAGTTGTGCGAGCATCTGTTGAATATTGTCCAGAGCCTCTTGCTGAGTCTTGGAAGTTTGCTCCTGGGCTTCCAGGCGCCGACGAAGATCGTCGTTGACGTTATCAGCCATATTGACTGATGCTCTGTCTGTTCGCACCGAGCTAACTGTCGCCGAAGAGGCGTACCCACTATCTTCATCTTCTTCGTCCGATGATTGGAGTGATCTCCTGGGCTCTGGCGAGGCTAGGGCCGTCGAGGAGGAAGGCTGTTCATAAGTGTAGGGTATCGCCACCCTGGATCTGGTGTTTCGGAAAACACCCTCTTCATGCACCAAAACTTCGCCTAAGCCTGGGCTGTAATCTGGATCTGGGGAGCTGTAGGGGATGTCGTCAGATGTTTCTCTTCCCCTGCGCGGCTCTCGTCCCCTCCCGGTCATGTTGACGGATGCGAAGGGTAGATCTCGCGAGACGCTCCTTTTGCGATGCTTCCTCGGGGCCGGTACTGATAGCCGATCAAAAACTGACCATCGTCTTGGAAGCGTGGCGGGGATTGGTCCCAACCGGTAATGAACCGAGTGGAGTGTCACCAGCTGACATCCCACTTGTTGACAACGGGGGGATGAGGTTTGTCTATCCGTCAACAATTTTCTCAAATCAGACCCGGTTGGGTCCCTGCAATCGAGCGCAAAGGCTCTTTTGGATCGCACATGGGACGATGTCCTGCTTCTTTTATCCCTGTAGATGGGATTAGTACTGAATAGTGCTTCGGTTCTAGCTTCGCCGTCACGAACCCTGCGCGTACGCTGTGGTACAGTAGCTTCGCTCATGAGAACGAGGCCGACGCGAGGCATTGCTGCTCTTAAATTGGACGACGGTATGATTGCCGTCATAACTTTATGATTGGAGCAGACAGGCATCTTGCCTTTTTCTTCGCGAGAGAGGCGCGGTTTAGGCGTAGCTACGCCTGAAGCTTCGGTTAAAGACTTCTGTTTAGGCCTCCATATCCGCCTTGGCAGAGGAGGCTTAGGTTCGCAAGGAACCTGTTTAGCCACACACGAGGCTGAGGGGTGTTGGCAGAATTCTGCTTCCGGTTTCTGATTCGAAACCTTGGTCGTGGAAACCCTCCTATGCTTCCGTGCTCGAAGCATTGGGCCACCCCCAGAGAGGACTTCTTCAAATCTTCCTTGATTGAACTGAACCACCAAGTTCTCACAAGTAAAGGAATCAGCCTGCGGACGTGCTTCCTTGTTGCGCCAGAGAACCGCAGTAGGTTCGTAGAGAACCTTTTCCGTCTTCGCAGAGACTTTCCTTGAAGATTTAACCAGAGAGGCTCTGGCTGCACCGGCAATTCTGAATTCAGAGTTAGACCCGAAGGTCTGTTCGTTGCATTGCGACACTTGATTCTCGGCAGTGGAGAATACATTCCCCAGCGGAGTCGCCATCTTGTTTTCCATTATGTTTGCAAAGGGGAAAACTTACAAAAAAGAGTTTAAGGAGCTAAATTATAAGTATTCTTAAAAAGATTACAAGTAGATCTCCTCAGAGATTCTGGAGAAGTGTGCCGATAGGAGTCAGGTCAGCGCGCGACCACTTTGTCCCTTTGACGATGCGAGCGATGAGATTCCCTTCTCGCCTGGTTCGGGGAATCAGAGAACAGAAGGTTGGTAGAACCCTCTTGCTGCTTCTCAAAATCGCCTTCAATAAGGAATTCCTTCTCGCCTGGTTCCGGAGATTCCTTGAGAAGAAGGACGATGTTAGGGTATCAACACCCTGGTTAGAGAAAGCAATTCTCTAAAAGGTCTCTGAATTCGAGAGCGCACGGTGCTTTGTGAAGAAGTCTCTGCTTGTGGAGTCTTCTCTCTTTTTCGTGGTCTCCCTCCTTGTGCCCCTGGTGGGCTATTTATAAGGAGAGCAAGGGTATAATCGTCCCTTAAAAATATGAAAACAGATTGAATCGAATCTGTTTGAATCTGGAAAGTAGCCTTGCTGCGAGGCTAGGATCAGCTTCTGCGAAGCTAGAATTGGCAGGTCGGTAGACCTTCTTGATCTGTTTTGATCCTTTCCATATCGTTGGAGGATTTTCCCTGATCTTCTTACTCGTTTTAGAAGAGTCAAGAGATTGTGGCAATCAACTGCCATATTTGATCTCTGATTGGATTTGATCTGATTGGATCCGATCTCATCCGGAGATTTGATTGGTCAAAGGTTGACCATAGCAGATTCATAGCGGCGCTGTCCGCATTGAGCTCGTAGCGGGGCTAGAGGCAGCTTTTGGCGAAGTCCGAAAGAAACCCTCTGGCAGAACTGGAAGTCCCCTGTGGCGAAGTTTGCGAGTTAGCTTCTTGGCGAGGCTTCGAATGGCTTCAAGGCGAAGTTGGGTGATATTAGCCTCTCAAGCGAGGCTATCCCTTTGGGCTCATGCGATGCTAAGTGTTAGCACCTTAGACCTGCTGAGGTCTGTTTAGAAACAATCCGGGTTCACTATCTGCTTGCTGGATCAGTGGAGTCCAAGTTGCTTCCTTGTCCCTTGGAGATGGATGAAAACTGGTCTTCAGCTCGTCTGTCACTTGTCTTTTGTAAATGTCAACAAGTTTAGACATTGTTCGGACCAATAAGAATCTTGTCTTTTTTAGATGTGGGTGTAACGCCATCCTTGCGTTGTATTGCCCCAGCGGAGTCGCCATCTTGTTTTCCATTATGTTTGCAAAGGGAAAAACTTACAAAAAAGAGTTTGAGGAGCTAAATTACAAGTATTCTTAAAAAGATTACAAGTAGATCTCCTCAGAGATTCTGGAGAAGTGTGCCGATAGGAGTCTGGTCAGCGCGCGACCACTTTGTCCCTTTGACGATGCGAGCGATGAGATTCCCTTCTCGCCTGGTTCGGGGAATCAGAGAACAGAAGGTTGGTAGAACCCTCTTGCTGCTTCTCAAAATTGCCTTCAATAAGGAATTCCTTCTCGCCTGGTTCCGGAGATTCCTTGAGAAGAAGGAGGATGTTAGGGTATCAACACCCTGGTTAGAGAAAGCAATTCTCTAAAAGGTCTCTGAATTCGAGAGCGCACGGTGCTTTGTGAAGAAGTCTCTGCTTGTGGAGTCTTCTCTCTTTTTCGTGGTCTCCCTCCTTGTGCCCCTGGTGGGCTATTTATAAGGAGAGCAAGAGTATAATTGTCCCTTAAAAATATGGAAACAGATTGAATCGAATCTGTTTGAATCTGGAAAGTAGCCTTGCTGCGAGGCTAGGATCAGCTTCTGCGAAGCTAGAATTGGCAGGTCGGTGGACCTTCTCGATCTGTTTTGATCCTTTCCATATCGTTGGAGGATTTCCCCTAATCTTCTTACTTGTTTTAGAAGAGTCAAGAGATTGTAGCAATCAACTGCCATATTTGATCTCTGATTGGATTTGATCTGATTGGATCCGATCTCATCCGGAGATTTGATTAGTCAAAGGTTGACCATAGCAGATTCATAGCGGCGCTGTCCGCATTGAGCTCGTACCGGGGCTAGAGGCAGCTTTTGGCGAAGTCCGAAAGAAACCCTCTGGCGGAGCTGGAAGTCCCCTGTGGCGAAGTTTGCGAGTTAGCTTCTTGGCGAGGCTTCGAATGGCTTCAAGGCGAAGTTGGGTGATATTAGCCTCTCAAGCGAGGCTATCCCTTTGGGCTCATGCGATGCTAAGTGTTAGCACCTTAGACCTGCTGAGGTCTGTTTAGAAACAATCCGGGTTCACTGTCTGCTTGCTGGATCAGTGGAGTCCAAGTTGCTTCCTTGTCCCTTGGAGATGGGTGAAAACTGGTCTTCAGCTCGTCTGTCACTTGTCTTTTGTAAATGTCAACAAGTTTAGACATTGTTCGGACCAATAAGAATCTTGTCTTTTTTAAGTGTCAACATCCCTCTGCTAGGATCACAGGGCCCCTACTACGCAGACCGCGAGAGCAAAGAGTTGGGACCGCCACCTCCTCTTCTTCTTCTTCTTTCTCCTGCTTCTCAACACCAGGAGGGACTACTTCGGGCATCTGGGTCGAAACTTTAGCCTCAGATCTTCTCCTGGCCTTTTTAGGGCTGGGCTCACCCTGGGAAGTAGAGCCGCGAGGACGTTTGGCCACAGCTTGCTGACTCCTTCTAGTAGATTGTTCCTTGATTGCTACTACTCGAGGCCCTGGCTCCGTAGTTGTTACCCCTGTTCGACTGACCTCCCTCTTAGGCTCCATCCCTCCTCCCCTCCTGTTTCTCTCTCGGCTGTCTGGTACTCTGTCATACCTCACACGCGTTTGTTGGAATTCAACTTGGCTTTATAAGACGCCTTAATGCTCTTGATGCAAGAGGTATTTATTCCGAAGTCAGGCATCCTACTAGCAAGGAAGCACCACGTGCAGAAACCGAGGCTGGTATGACAATTGGGCGTCTTGTGAGACAGGCTGAAAACAGCTCTTGTCCCTCCAGCTATACTATAGTACCACGCCCGAGTACCTTCAAACAGGTTCCATTGAAGCAGAGTCCAGTGTCAGGGTTGCCGATATATAATTGATCATAGCCAAACTGCTGAGCAAAATGACTCGGCACGTAAGGCTCGATCGTATATGAGTCACCTTGCCGGAAGATCAGATATCCAGGCTAAATATTGATCAGCCATCAGAAGACTCCAGATGGCAGCCTTATGAAGTCATCTGGTCCCGCAAGTTAGCAAACTTATCCCTGTAGGACGCACCAGAAATTTTGGGGAAGCAACGGTCGAGCTGATAATTCAAGCTGCTCAGAATAGATCTTCGAACAAAGAACATATAGTAGTGAGACCAGCTCGAATTCTCCAGCTTCTGTACGAAAGGAATGAAGCCTTCGGAGGGAGACACCGCCGTCATCAATGAAGGGCAGTGCATAACGTACCAGGCCATCAGGTACGTATATGGAAGCTCGATCCTGGGGTTAGGAGACCTTACTTCTGGCCTTCCTTCCGAATCTACCACTGGCCTGCCCTGGAAGTCTACAATGGCCTCCACTTGGTATAGACTTTTGGTCAGCGCCCGTAACCCGCTTTAAATCCCGGCTACCATCGCTGGAAGGAGAGCGATAGACTTCCCGTGGGCAAGCAAGACCACCGGGTACACCACGTCGGTAACGATTACTTCGTGCGACAGCGTTGGCACCACACAATTCTTCAGCCATAGCATGAGAAAACCCGCCAATAGAGCCCGGTCAGAGATAGGAACTCGGGCCTGGTGGTGAAAACTTTCAAAAATATTATCAGGTTTGAAAGTGTCCACATTCGACTCGGTAGTGTAGGAGCTTGTAGAGGCATTGATCCTTTCAGCGATTTCTTCATCAGTGCAAGGGGCCAGACTAGTCACTGGGCTAGCTTTTTCATTTATGCTGTTGAACAGATGCTCACCCAGGACATCTGCTTAACACCCCTGTTCCTCCAGGTGGATATCTGCCCGTACATGTGGAAGTGGCAGAACACTTCTCAATATGTCTCGTACACCTAAGGATCCTCTTTCCTCAAGAGGTGAAGCTCCTCAGAGGTCGGGACGTACTCTTCATAAGGCCCTGAAACTTCATATAGCTCATGAAGAGCGAGCCCCATCTCCCTGATTGGAGTAAAAATGTGACCATCAGAGGATTATAATGCTCCAGCACGCCATAAAAGTTGTGAGAGCTCTGCGGGAGGCCATACTGCACGGCCCGAACTGAATGGTACAAACCTACTTGTATCAACAAATCTCCGAGCTCGGTAAGAACAAATCCAATCATCCGGCTCCACCAGGACTTGTCGGTAAAATGGACCCACCCGGGTAGACGAAAGTCAGTAGGAAAATCACCCCTCACCTTCAGAAATTGGTTGATAAAGGTGGTGGCCAACTGAGGGGTTTCTCCTTTCGGATACTCAGCCCTGACCAATCTGGGAAGTAAACCGAATACATCTTTCCCGTGGCCAGCAGTGTTTGTTTCTTTGGCACCCAATCTGCCGAGAGACACACTGGAGAAAAACCGGAAAAGATCCCACTCCATCGGCGGTGTACCGACATGTGCTGAAGATAAGACAAAGGATACATCCTCTCCATGTTGGGAAGGAAAAACTTCATGTCCCCTATCTGGCGAAGCTATTAATAGTCTCTATCACACAAGATCCTATCTTCCTCAGTGATGGCGTCACCAAAGAAGAAGCTAAGTTTTCTTAGCAGAGCGCGAGATTCCGACTCGAATAGCCCATCGGAAATAATCTCCCGAAGGGTCAGTATACTGGCCTTGGTGATCCTATCATTGCGTTCCTTTGGCTAATCAGTAGTCACAGGAGCAGTCATCTGGAGCGCAAAAGTCAAGTTCAGATCAGCACCACCTATGTGCTCAAAGTGGCACTTCTTGGATAAGGGGCTAGAAGAATATCGCACTGTAAAGAAGACAACACTTTAGTCAGAAATCTAAAAGAAAATGGCTAAGTATTTGAACCTCAAACGTGAGAATGAATCCAGACGCAGAAATCAGCAAAACCCGCGTTTAAGCTCAAGGACGCGAGGCTTGCATGAAGCCCGCGTTTCAAAATTCACAACTTAGAAATTTTTCTAAATGATTGGACTCAAACACGAGACTAAGTGAAACCCGCGCCTGACCTTAAAGACACGAAAACCACATGAAGCCCGCGTCTGAACCTTCCTCACTTAGAAAAATTCTGAATATTGGGACAAAACGCAAGGCTCAACGAGGCCCGCGTTCGACAGGTAGATACAGACTCAAGTTGATGAAGCGCAGATTCAGAGGTCGTCAAACCCGTGTCTTGCCTACCAATGCAAGAGCCGCGTCTGGAAATCAAACACAGGCATGAGCCTCGCATTGGCGGTTCACATTCAAAGGAGACTTAAGAGTTAAGAGAACTCTTTAAGCCCCTTTAATGGTGGAAACCAGTTCAGATGATTTTATTACCTGAAATGGGGGCCTCCTGCGTAGAAGGACCGCCCATTTGAGCTTCTGGAGCAACGACGCTCGAAGACGAGGCAGCATGTTTGGTCTTTGGTGCCATTTTAATCGTGAAATCAGTATTAAAGATGAAGGAAAGTAGAAAAAGTTTTAAACTTTTCTTAACTCTCAACACAAGGCTCAGCAGAGAAGAAGAAGAGTCTAATGATGACTCTTAAAAGACTGTTGTCTTTTATAGACACAATGATTTGCAGAAATACGCGGCGCGTGTCTCGAGGCCCATTCTTCGCCCGACGTGTGGCATGTGTCTTGAACGGACGCGAGTTTCACGCGTTAAAGAAAAGACATCCCCTCAACTCTGCCAAACACGTGGTAACGCGCCCAGAACGCGAGTCCGCGTTTAATAAAGCCGCGTCCCTCTAAAGGTTGTGTCTCTTCAATAAAGTAAGAGCTGCATTTATTTAACAGAGTGAGAGTTGCATCTTCACTTCAAAGATCGCGTCCCTTCAAAGGTCACGCCTCTTCAGCAAAGTAATATACGCATCTCCACTTCGAATGAGGATTGCGTCTCTACAGCAATATGACCTCTGCGTCTACAAGACTTACATTCAGTCTTCACTTCTGCAAATCAGTTCAATAGTACACTGACACAAGCAGACAGTCTGTTTATCCCTGGTTTAACAGTACACCAACAACCAGCTCAGAGCACCGAGGAGGTCTAGACTGCGTATCTAGACACTCACGATGATTTTCTCTAGTAGCTTCAAAGGGTTTTACAGTACACTCACGAAGACCACATTCCAGACAGGATCAAGTTCAGAGTATCTCAAATGATTATCAATCTAATCATGAGAAGCATGAACTCAATCAAAGTCCAAAGTATTTCAAAATCCGTCTCAGTCAATCGCAGAATATCAAAAACTTTGGAGGGGGTTCTGTAGACTGTCCAAAAATCACTGAGGACAAGTCATCAGAAAGCAAATACGCAAGGCTAACCATAGCCACACGCGCTGCACCAAGACGTGAAGGTTGAAACCCACGTCTTAACATTACTACAATAACCAAGACTCAGATCTTGAAAGCCGCGTCTCAGCATCATTATAGTACCAGGACGCAAGAGTTGAAACTCGTGTTTTTGCTTCACTACAATGGCCAAGACGCAGAGCTTGGGACTTGCGTCTCAGTCATCCATGCAATACCTAGATGCAGAGCCCAATGTCCGCGTCTCACATGAAGCTTGACGCAGAACTTGAAGCTCGCGTTTCTCAAGCGTTACCTCAACGACAAAGCGTGAGACTCGAAGCCCGCGTCTCGGTTATAACTGCCCTCATTACTGGGTCAATTACTGCCCGCGTAATGAGGGAGTTAACCCCCATTATGGAGGTTTTCTAGGAGACAATTTTACCCCTAAAACCCCTATAAATAGCTCAGTCTGCTACTGAAGGAGGGGCTTCTTCTTTTTCTGAGTCAGAAGTTTTGGGTCGATTTTTGAGGATCTTGATCAGAGTTTCTAGCAGAGAAATACTTAAGAGTTCAGCTCTTCTAACAACTTGCTGAGTACAAGTTTGTTTTTACCTCAAATCTCTTTGAGATTTTATTGGACAGGAGCTGTGCTACTCCGTCCATAGTCTGAAGAGAAGATTCTCAGAGTATTGCGACGTTCACCCGGTCATTGAAAATAAGATTCACTTTCTACCGCCACATCAAGAACCCAACATTAAACAAAAATAAGATTTAAGCTTGATATCTTCTCTCTCTTGTAATCAGAAGTTTTGATTGTTATAACTTTCTTTACAGTCAAATAAAGAGTTTACAAGCCCTCAAATTTCTCCGAACAAGCATTCATGAGTGACCTCGTGAAGGGCAATGAGTTCGACATGATTCAAAGAAGTGACAACTAAGGTATGTTTTGTAGACCTCCAAGATATATCCATATTCCCAATAGCAAAGACATAATTAGTTTGAGAACGTGCTTTGTGCGGATCAGACATATAACCAGCATCAGCGTAAGCTACAAGGCAAGCATCATTCAGAGGCTTATTGGGGTTTAAACCATTCTGAAATGCATATGGATAGAATAAACTCATATCTAAAGTTCCTTTAAATAATGGAATGTCTTTGATGCCATTCCAGTGGCGATGTGTTGGCCCAGAGCTATATTTAGCTAACGTGTTCACAATAATAGAGATGTATGGTCTAGTGCATTGAATAAAGTATAAAAAGCGCCGCTTGCACTCTGACGTGAAACTTCGGGCTCTAATACCTCTTTCTCATCCTCCTTCGGATGGAACAGGTCTTGTGCAACATCTGAAGTACGTATGACCATAGGTGTGCTCGAAGGCTTCGCTTTATCCTCACTAAAGTGACGCAACACCTCCTGGGTGTAATTAGATTGGTGGACCAAAATACTATCTACACAATGCTCGAGCTCCATTGACCGAACCAATACAACCCGATTTACTCCAGACTGCCAAATTATCAAGCACATTCAAAACTGAATTCATACCTGAAGCCTTTCATTCTCGGTGGAGCAATTGGACTTATGACCATGCGGGACTGGTACGTTGAGGGGGTACTCCAAACATGGAAACCCTTATAAATATACCTTGCATCGCGCATAATCATAATCTTGCTGGACCTGCAAAAAGTTGGTCTGAAGTAGGGGTATCACCCAACGACAGATTGGATGCATCTGTTCCGGATAGGGGCCCCTATATGGTGTGATGATCGGGTACCTCCAACGAGGAAGTAAACCCATCAGTGGAGTTGTCCACTTGTATAGGGGATATCCCATCAATATAGATGTCTCCCAAGAGAGAGAAATCCCATCATCAGAATATAGAAGGAACCCGAGAGAGAGAAACTATCGGGAGTTCGTCCACACGGAGGTTCATATGAGGGAAGCCCGTAGGCTAGTATCTATGCTCCGAGTGGGAGAAATCTCATTAATGGAACATCAGACGGGGGATCCGAGAGGGAGAAATTCCTATAGCAGGGTAGGGGACTCCGATTGGGGCAATCCCCACAACGGAGGGTTTCGGCTCCCATAGGCTGACCGGGAAAAGCCTGTCGCCAAGTCTGCGTTGACACTTTTGAGTGAGAAAAATTCCATCAGTGGAGTGTATAGACACGATCCTCTGAGTGAAAAAATCTCATAATAGAGTGATCGCATAGCGACCTCCAAGTGGGTGAATTCCCATCTGTAACACCCCGATCTCGCGGGTACGGAGACATTACTGCGACGTATATATGCAGGGTGAAAATACCCTCACATACATATGCTAAGTATAAGTACAGGCAAGAATCAGTATACGAACGTACATGGTGCATTATACATTCCAACTAAAGAGTACAATTACAAAGTTATTACACAATGTGACGTAATATTACAAGCAGATTACATCACCCGGGGGTGCAAAAGTAATAATACAAGGAGATTTACAAGTATAAACAATACAAAAGAAGTCCACAAGTTACAAAAAGGAAATTCGGGGGCTGAATAGGGGGCCTGGAAGAAAATGACCCCGGACGGTCAACCGCTGATCCACTACGCTACCACTGCGCAAGTCTGATCAATAAGAAGTCCACCACGGTTCAAGCTCCGAGATCTGAACAAGTATGTCCAAGGGAGTCAGAAAGCTGCCTAACGAGTGGTAAGATGAGTCTCAAGTGGAGTGCATAGACAAGCACACATGTATCGATAAATCTAAATCAAAAAGCATGTATTGAAAATCCTGTCATAAGCATAGACACACGAGCAGGCAATGAGAGATCAAGTAAAGTAAATATGGTAAAACCAGTTGTGCAAGCCCAAATTACAGATCTATAAGATTAGTACATCGAAGGAATAATTCAAATAAGAAAACTCTCATGTATATACCTTATATCTCATGTTGTCATAGCCTGAGATCACAAAACCCGAGTTACCTCCTAACTAAGAGCATAAAACCTATAAAACTGATAAGACTAATAAAACCAATAAAATTGAATGTTGGCAAAACTAGTTGTACAAACTCTGTTTACAGTTTCATAAGTCTAGTACGTCAAAGGAATAATCCAAACAAGAAAAACCTCGTATATATACCTTATGTCTTATGTCACCGTAATCCGAGTTCATATAACTTGAGTTGCAAACCAACACGATGAACTATTAATTAGTATTTATTATTATTATTTGTCCTACCCATATATCTAGGTATGTGTCCTAACGTTCCAACACACATGCATTCATATATGAGTAAGGTGAGGTTGTTATTGGAAAATGGTGGTGAAACCAACGAATTATCTTTACAATAGGTCCCGTGCATACCCAGGACCACGACCCAGGATGTTCCATTGCTGATATGGAACCTACAGCGAGGCAAATCATAGGCAAAGGATCTTATTGTATGCGCTGGGAAGAGGTATAATAATCATGGTGGCAGCACACCCCGTGGAACACCTGGAGGCCCACAAGTAGAACCAAAGTTTTAGTTACATAACATACCTAATACCATTATAAACAAAATCATCAATTGAAGTCCATCAGTTTCCCCATTACCTGATGTAAGTTAACCTTTTTATTATCAATTATTTATAATTATCAAATTACAATAATGAACAGGAGCATAACAGGAGTAACATGAGTGCAAAAGTACTGGAGTATATCAGGATAGCAGTTATTACATTCCCGTAATGAGATAATCATGAGTCAAGTAATAACATATCAGGTGTCAGGTGATAACAGATAAGTGTCAAGTGATAACATACAAATATTAGGTAATAACATGCAGGTGTTAAGTAATAACTTGCAGGCATCAGGTGTCAAGTGATAACATATCAAGTGATTAACAAAGAAAGTATCAACATAGTATATATTGTACTATCAAATAACATAATATGGGAAAATGGTACAGAGACAAGAGATCAGTACGAATACCAAAAAATAATATAGTTTCAAGAAAACAGTTTAAGTAAAAATTTCAAACTCTTCACAACAATAAAAAAAGAATAATAATTTATTTATTTAATTATCTACGTGGGTGCTTGGTCAAGCTAGAGTAAAGTCAGGCCGTGTCGGTATTACACCGTGTAAACGATAGAGCTTGGCTCCTAGCAGAGTTGGTGTGCAGCTCTAAACGTAAAGCGTTTGGCGAGGCTATCGCTCATGGTGAAGCCGCGATAAAGGTCCAACTATCGCTTATGTTTGGACACATATATTACATAATTTTTCTACATTTATTCTGTAATAATTCTTACAACTCACTTGTCTTAATATCTAAATTCATGCAGGATATGAAAGAGAGAAGATAAGTATAAATCATATCCAATTAAATTCAAAAGTTCAAACCAACGGGAATCTATTCAAATCTAGAGTTTCTAGAAGCCATCTTATTTGAAGACCAGATATATCAGATGAGATAATACCAGTCTAAATTCAAAGGAAAAAATGAATTTTTAAAGACCCATTCGATTTCGCTGAAGATAAATAGATATCTCATCAATTCTAGAAAACAAATTGAAAATCCAAGAGGATAAATGGATAGAGAGAAGATCAATGGATGAGACAAAGCAATCATATTTGGAGAAAAGGAGGAAATCCAAGTAAATTCGGGTTCTAAATCGATTTAGACTCTAATTCATACTGTATTTGTTTTACTATTTTAATCATAACTTTCGCTACTGAAACTCAAATCTGATAATTCAAGATGATCCAGAAAGAAGACTTAAAGGGTTATAATTTTTATATTGATCACTGTTTTAAATTCTATCATTTGATAAGTAATATTCAGCAATCAACATGCCAACAAGTTGCAGATCAGAGTTGAATTTTCACATAAAATTCTAAATAAATCAAATCAAGTTTGGAGATAAGGGAGAATCCAAATTCAGAAATTGATAATAGCTTGCTCTCCAAGTCAAGAGATAAGGTATTATTTTAATATCCAAAATTAAAATTCAAGTTCTAAACATATATCTCTTGATAGTTGCACAACTTTTACTAAAAGTCTATCCACTACTTCGACTATAAATAGAGGGGTAGAGCATAGGGGCATCACATCTTCTCAGTACAACTCCAGAGGGGAGGACTCCACAGCGCAACTCCGGAGAAAGTTTTAGGATTAAGATTTTTCTTTGTCCATTGTATTTTCAGTTTGAGAGAAAGAATTGTAGAGAGAAGACAGAGTGCTTGTAATTGATGGTGACAGCTTCAATAAAAGTTCTTTTGTTCTTTTCAATTTAGTTCTTTTGTTTGTTTTAGTTGCTTTATTTACTTTTATTTGCTTCCTTCATGCTTTCTTTTTAATCATTCCTCCTTTATAGTTTGGATTAGGGAGAGTTTCATGACAGATAAGAGATGAAGAATTATCTTTAAAGTGACACTAGATATAATCTTCCTTAAAGATAGTTATATTGAGAGTGACAGCCAATGAAACTATCCCACATCTATTTATCGTTACTCAACTTAATTGATCACTTGCTTTCCTTTAATTACTCTAAGGTATATTCTTTTTTTTCCCTTGTTTATTTCCTTTCTTGTTAACTTAGTAATCTAAACAACAAACCCATCTTCTTCTTTAGATTTCTTTTAATTATTTCATTTTATTTTCTTTTAAAATAAAGAAGATCTTTAATCGGCGTAGTAACTTAGGAAGGAGACTTAAACAACGCTTCTATCATTGTCCCTCCTTGTGGATCATGACCCGTTAGCCCTAGGCTACACGGTAGCATTGAGGACCTAGCACTGTTTTAAACTTTTGTTTTTTTGTATGCAGGTTTGGCTCGATCAAAAATTTTGGCGTTGTTGCCGGGGAGAGACGGTAAGTTTTTACTCCTTTTGATTTATTTTAAACAGTTTAACTTTTCTTCTTTGTTTTTATGTGCAAGGGCTAGTACTTGAAAACTGGAGCTGCAGTGGACATATTGCTATTCTGTTCCTCTGTCTAAGAAGGCAGAGCATTAGAGCCCACAACTGTGGTGAACTACTGACTGTAGTTTCTTGTAGGTTACGTGAATTGCAAAGTATAGTTATATGCAGTATTTAGTTTATTAATTTAACTTACATTGCACACTGTTCTAACCTCAACAGTAAATTGATGTTTGTTAATTCTAAAAATGGTTTAAACTTTACATTTTAGGGCATTTGTCTATTTCGTTTTTTTACATTACTGTTGAAGAGTACTGAACAAAGGTATGTGTGCATAGCATGTAGCATTAGGAAACATATTTATGTGATATATATTGCTTGAATGTATTCATTTTCTACATACTTCTACATTCGCACGAAAACGATCTAAGGGCATAACCCATTAAACAACATAAGGTGGGGAAGTCATTACCCTTCCTTGGTCCGAAAACCATCTCCTCACTCATTAACCCAGCCTAATTAAAATCGAGTAGGCGTTGGTCCTAGGGACATCTTGTACTCAAATAGGAGGTTGACATAAAGGGAAAGTTGTTAGAATTTGACTCTTATCAAATCGGTATCTGAGGTTGGGGATTGAAAGGAGAAACTTCGAAAAACAGTGGTTTGACATAATTAGGCATGTTGCTTAGGCACGGATACCTCCCACTGATCTTTCCCCTACCTGGCCGATTGGCTTGTAGTCAGATTCTGCAATATACCTCCCGTGGATAGTCTAACCAGTTATGAGTCATCTAGGTCTAAGGTCTACCCTAACATAGGTTAGATTTTTTTTTGTTTTCTTGTTTGTTTATTTGTTTGTTTTTGTATGTTCTTGTGAAAATGGATTATAATTACAATTATTCGGATTATAACTCAAATCCATATTTCACCCCAACATCTTTCAATTCGGATATTACCAACCCGACATTACATAACTTAAACCAATCAAGTATGTCAGATTGGTCTTATCCGAATTAATATATGCCCAATCTCAGTACTATGAACAAAATTGGGATAATCATCATCACTCTTCACCAAGTCAGTAGGGATACAACTCCCCCGAGTCTTACTATCAACAAGCTTACCAGCAAACAGCTTCATATACTCCATACCAAAACCAACTTATAGAAGAAAATTCTTCACTAGAAAAGAGTTTCGAAGCCTTTCTTAAGTCCCCACGAAAAGTCCAAATTCAGTTGGACTTAATTCTCCCAAACAATTCCCAAATATAAGATCCCTACTCCAATTTTTAAATCCCACCACAACAAGAAGAGCCTGTTGACTTCGAAGAGAGTGGAATCCATGATTCAAAGTAAAGATTCCTTTACCCTGTCTATTGATATGATAGAAGGAAGATTTAGTCAATTAGAACACATGCATAGGAATGAGGAAACTCTCCCTATCCAATCCTTGACTATTCCTGATACTTCTAACCATATTGATGGAAACCAAGAATCATGGTATCTTGAAGACTATAACCAAGATTCAATTTCACCACAAAACTTTGAACTTGACCAATATCAAACTATTGACAAATTGGTAAGTTTTAATTTCAATGATATTGAACTTGAAGATGAATGTGACACCAATTCTCAATGTTATGATTCAGTTTCACTTTTTGTGGACAATGCATGAGTTACGTGTGGGAGAGGGTTTACTAACATGCTAACTTAGGTTTTACTAATATATATATATATATATATATATATATATATATATATATATATATATATATATATATATATATATATATTTATATAATCTAAAAAAATCCTTTCTTTAAAACTTTTTGAAAAGAAAAATAATACTTTGACTTATTTTTGTAAGAAATTAAGTTAATCTTAAGGAATAAGAGGATCATAATTAGGATTTCTTACACTTGGTCAAAATAAAATTATTTGTTTAATTTTGAGGTTAGGAAGAAAAATTGAAAAAATAATTTAGTCTTGATTTTTATCTTAATGAAATATGCATACTTTATATACTTACACATTTAGGGTTCCAAAACAAAGATTTTTATGCTTTATAAAAAAATTTATTATATAAAAATCTTCTGATTAAGCTGGGTATTTATTTATCATAAAGCATAAGTATGCACGCCTAAAAGTGGTTCATATAAATAAAAATCTTTAATTTTGTGGCCTTATTTCCTCGAGTCCTAAGTATTTGTGGTGTTTTCTAATCCGGTGCCCTAAAACCGTCCGATCTGGGAGTCACCGACTAAGACTCGTTACATGAGCGAATTAGAAAACTTAAAAGAGCTAAGGGATATTACCGCAATAAATATAAAAATATTAGTATTATTTAAATCATCAAATAATTAATTTTGTATTTAACTTTTTCACTTACATTTTCACATTACTAATCAAATACTGTAAAACACAATAAACTTTTCCATTTACACTTTCACGTTACAGCTAAGCATCAAAAGACTTATTTGCACAAATCTTAATTTTTCACTTACACTTTCACATTTCTCATCTCTATTGCTCACTTCCAGCAAACAAAACAGGTCATAAAAAAATTGAAGGAAAAAAATATTAAAAAAAGAAAGGAGTGTCTTGCCTCTTGAGCTAAGCTATGCTCAATTCATCGTACACACGTCACGAGTAATTTGAAATTTAGTAGTTGCGTCTGGTACCGGTTTTGAACATCGAAGGAGGATAGGAATGATAATGGGCTCTGTGGGCTTGGGCCCGTAAGCGTTAAGATTTTTGGGCCGAGCTCTGTTTCATATTTGTCTAAGAATAGATAAACACCTTGGCAAGGTGAGGAGTATGTATTTTGGTTGAGGGTGAGTAGACTTCCAGTTCCAAAAGAGCAAAAAGTAGTATAATTTCCTTTGTATAAGCTTGCTGATAAGTATACAGTATTTAATGGAGAGTCTTAAGGTGTTAGAATTGAGTTTGGGTCAGCAAAAACTCTTTTATTGGGGTTGGGACGTGAGTTGGCCTTCAGCGACCTAATTTTCACGTGTACACCTAACATTAGATAAAATTAGGGTAGTTCTAAAATTATCAGATAATAATAATAATATAAAATACTCCAAAAACCTAAAATTCAAATGGATATAGTATGATGGTGAAGTTTGCTTAAAACCAGAGCGCCTCCAGAAGCAATACAGGGCCCCACTCCATCCATCATCAAAACACAATAATAAAATAATAAATTAAAGCAAGAGTCTTCTTCAAATTCCCATGATCCCTGTCCCCGTGAAGAAAGTCGTGGTCCCAAAAATCTATAAAAATAAAATAAAATAAAAATAAATGACCAACATAGGGGGCTCTTGATAATAAAATGCCACGCTCGTCTTGGGCTCATTTGTAAATTTCTTCAGTTGCTTTAGCTTTCGAAGTAAAAATTGGTGGGCAACTTTAAATCTTTCGCTCACCCACCGCCAGCCCTCTCCCTCAATCTCTTCCTCTCTTTTTCCTCTTCTTCTTCTCTTCCTCTGAGGCATCTCTCTTAGCTTGCTTACAAGGTAAAGTCCAATCCTTTGTTGTTAAATTCCCTTTGTCTATTCAAATCTGTGTTTTTTTGGGTTTAATTTGATGGAATGATAGCTTTTATGTGGTCTATGCATGCAAATATTTGATGGGTTTTCTTTGGATTTTGTTTGTAGCTTGTTTTTAGTTTGTCTATGTGCTGATTTTTTGGATTCATGGGGTTTTGACGTGAGCAAGAACACTTTATTCTTTGAATGTTTGATGAAAAGATGGGTGCCCATCTTAGCTGTTGTGGGTGATTAGGTCAAAATTGCAACTTTCTGTTTGGTCTGTAGCTGTCTGTTCATTGACTGTCATCAAATCTTTGCGAATGGGTTTCTTGTAATTAGTATTCTAGGAAGTTCACACTTTACCAAAAAGCCATTATTTTTCCAGCTTTTTCAGCCTGGAGTTATCCATAGGAGCTAGGTTCATTGATATTCTTGTGACTATGGGTGGATTAGTGGTGATTTGATGATCATGGAACTGAGTAACAGGATGTCGATTTGTTTGAGATTAGATAGTTCTCTTAGGGCTGGAGGATATGTGGTTGCAAAAAGTATGCCAGTACTAGAAACTTGGAGCTCGGGGGTTGAGCTATTATGCCTTTTGAAGTGATATGAGTCCATGAAAGTAGACATAGGTGGCTGATCTTATTGAAATTACCCTAGACTATCCCTTATTGCTATAGTTCATTTATAGAATGAGTAGTATACAATTGTAGAATTAATGAAAGAGCAAGATATTCAGTCCTTGTGCACTTGGGTAAAACTTACATTTCTCTTGAAATCCTTGAAAGTTGAAACACACCATTCATTTGTATTTTCAAACTTTATTGTAACCATAAGTACGGCGTTCTTGCCTTATCACCGTCCAGTATACTCCATAAAGTTAAGTGAAAGCCCGGAACTCTTAAAACGTATGTAGATGGTTTTTATAAGGACTAACCATAAATCAAATTAAGCCATAAGAAATGGTTTTCTAAGCCCATCTTTCTTTTATAGATGTTGGTTCCATCCTATGACTCATTGCAAAAGATGACCCATGTTTGTTTTGCAAGAAAGATCTCATTTTTTAGAGCCACAAATCGATGGATTTACTGCGTGTACATTTACTTTTCTGAAACCGCAAGTCTATATAATAGAGTAGTCATTTAATGATCTCAAATAAGGAAATTATTAATGATTTGGAGCACGAGAGGGTAAATATCTAGGTGATCAGTATAACAATTTAATTACACCACAATAATTAATCTAGAATACGATACAATTAATAATAAATCATAAAGGGAAATAGAATACTTGAAATCGGCATCGAATAGGAAAAAAAAACTTGTGGAACTTTTTCACACCTCATCACCTTTCGCCGACTCCAACAATGGGGCGGAGGGAGACCTTATGGCTTCTTATGATGAAGGTGAGAGGAGCAATGCCTCGATGGGATGAAGAGTCCCACCCATCATAAGACTCCTAACCCTAACTGGCTGACACATATTTTAAATAATTATCAATATTTATAATACGTGTTTAACACGTGACTAAGATGCATTAAAAAGGAAACCCGCTTTATTACCACAATTCTATTTTGGATCAACTGATTTAGTCTAGTTAAGGTTCCTCTTCAATTCGGATTATATCAACTTTAATAGATAATTTAATAATCAATGAGCCCACAAAATTCTTACATTCTCCCACGTGGGTGACATTGATTATAATTTTTTGAAATAAATAATAAATATTTTAAACCTTTTTTTTGGGGGAAAAAAATCCTGAATTGAAGTGGTCATAGAAACCTTGAGTGACAAACACCTTAGCATCATGATTTTGTCCAATAAGTTCTTTATATTGGATCATAATGGTTTATATATCTATCACAACATATGACTAGATTATGTCACAAATATAAGAACTTATTCACATCGACCAACAAGTATGGTATGTGTAGTACAAATATAGTATCTAGATATGGTTATTTATACTATATTCATAATTAGATCAATTTATGTTTTTCATTGGAAAACTTTATGGCTTCTAAAGAAACCTCCTTACATTCCAATAAAATTGTTTCTCTTGGAATTCCTTATGGTTTGTGATAAAACCGCCTTATGTTTCAAAGAGAGACAATTTACAACTTCTAATGAAACCTCCTTATGACTTCCAACGAAGTTTTCTTATGGTTCAATCAAGTCCATTGTGTTTCAAAATGAAACCCCTTATGTCTTGTAAATCAAGAAAACTTAATATGCCTTAATTTTGTACAAGCACTATCGTTCTTTATGACATTTATCTGTCATGCTTAAGGTCTTCATCTTAAATCTTTATCCTACTAGTGAACGCAGATGCATATCCAAACATATTATAAACATAATATAATTACCAATGTGCGCGTAAGAATAATATTAAGTTTCAAAGAATGAAATTCTGCTAACTCCAAGTCTCCAATAGTTGTACCCAAATTTACCTTATGGTTTGCCTATGTACTCAAAGTAGGATCAAGTATGCAAGCGGTTTTTATTATATAATTAGAGAACTCCCATTGATCAAGCACATCAACAAAATCAACCAAACCCAAGAAAGCAACATGTCTCTTGGATATTTCAATTGGTAAAACTTTGATAAGTAGATTGTGCTATCAAGGCCTCAGTCTATTCATCATAGTATGTCCAATGTGCAAGGACATGATTAAATATAAACCTACCAAGCATCCTTAAACCAAAATACATCTGTTGATGTTACAAATTTGAGTATACGCTATACTACCAACATGAAATGTCTAAGGCTTTTCTTTCATGACAGTTCTAAGTCATTCTATGGACACTTATTTTGTTAATTAAATTTATTTCTTTTCTCAAGGGGTACTTGACCAGGCAGACTATTAGGCATATTAAACTTTTTGAGGACACAATCAATGTATGATTCTTGTGACAAATCCAGCATACTATGATTTCTATCGTGATGCGTCTCAATTCCAAGTGCAAATGAACTTTTACCGAGATCTTTCATTTCAAAATTTTCTGATAAAAATTGCTCGATCTCTTGAAGTAAGCTTGTGTCTTTTCTAGCAACAATATGTCATCCACACATAACGAAGAAATAAATCCACTCCCACCCATCTTGAGATATATATAGGACTCTGAATGGTAACTGAACTCGAACTGACCCTTTAGACATTTATGCAGTGCAAATCAAGAAATTAAATCTGAAATCCTTATATGGTCAGTTTTGGGTATGACCCTTTTTCAAAATCTGAAATCCAATAACAAACCTGAAAAGAGAATAGATCTTATATGATGGAGCTCATTAGAAGCATTTCACTATAATAGATTGACAAATCCATTAGAAAGAAAACTTTGATGTTATTGATAAAAGAACAAAGTATGCATGTTTTTTTTTTTTTATATAACAATTGATTTATCTCCTTGGAGAATAATGCCAGTCGATATTAGCACATATCCTTTTAAAATCCGAATATGAATTCCTCAACTAGTTCGTGTTCAAATCTGAACCCAACTCGTATACACTCCTAGATATATGCACCCATCAACTTTATTTTCAATGAAACAAAAATAAATTCCACTTAGTTAGATTTTAAATGCCATTGTCTCGAGGTTTGTGGCATAGGGTTTACTTGTAGAATTTGTATAATTTTGGTATGAGATGTTTCTATAATTTTGGTACTTAAACTTGGATATTAAAATTGAAAGGTTGCAAATCTCTTTGGATACTCAATGAAGAAACAACTAACAGTACTGGGTCCATTTTTTTTTGTGGGTTATATACTTTAGCTTCAGCTCCACATCCCCAAACATGAAGATTCCCTAAAAAAAGGTTCCCTACCAGTCAAAAACTAAAAAAGTGTTTGTCACAAACTTGATTGGAACTTTATTAGCAAGTGGTTCTTTTTTAAGGGCTTTGGCCCACAAGGAAGCATATAGGGTTGAATAACTCATCATACTTCTCATCATGTCTTTCAAAATGCAGTTATGCCTCTCTACAACACCATTTTTGTTTTGGCATTCCTAGCATGGTGTAGTGATCTACTACACGCTCCTTTAAGAACTTGGCAAAGGGACCTGGTTTACAATACGTGACATCATATTTTTCATAATATTCACCTCGATTAAACCTTACAATTTGATCTTTCTGTCCAACTGATTTTCAATTTCAACCTTATAGATTTTAAAAAATAAAGAAGAGTGGACTTTTCATGAATTAGGAAAATATAAGTATATTGAAAAAAATCATCAATAAAAATAATAAATCGATGTCCACTAATTGTAGGAATAGGGAGCAACCCAGAAATATCAGTGTGAATAACCTCTAAAAGTTGACTACTACAATTTGTTAATTTCTTTCTAGATCTAGTCATTTTTTCTTTAATGCAATTCATACAAATTCCAAAATCTTCAAAAACAACATCGTTAAGAATCTCATCTTCAACTAAACACTCAATTCTTTTTTTTAGAAATATGGCCTAAATGTCTATGTCAAAGCATTGAAGGATTGTCCTTAATCATCAATCTTTTCGAACTAAAATGATTATCAATATTCAAAACTAAAGACGATCGAACACAATTTAATTAACTTGTACAAACCATCAAACCATTCCAATAACATGATAATCATAAATAATAATGAAACCACTACTATTAACTTTAAAAAAGTATCCAGAAATAGCAAGTCTAGAAACTGAAATTAGATTCCTTCTCATGGAAGGTACATAAATGACATTATCTAAATTCAAATAAAAAAAATTTGATTTTAAGTGAATACTAACAATTCCAATTGACTCAACTGCAACCGTAACACTTTTCTAACAAATGTATTAACTTTATTTTTCTTGGCTTCCCTCCTTATGAAGCCTTGCAAGGAATTAGAAATATGAATATATGAATTAATGTCAATTCTCCAAGTGCTAAAAGGAATATCAACTGAACTAGACTCAAGCATATAAGGGCTAGTGACAGACCATTCTTCTTTTCTTTCTTTTCCATCCAAGTCTTGTACTTGTAACTTTTAACGTTGTTTCTTCACATGTACTTTCTATTTTCAAAAGAAACACTTCATGACTATCTTGTTGTTATCTTTTATTAGGCTCAACGAGTAATTCGGATTATATGTTTTTTCCTTCCCTCCCTTAAATGTCTTAAAAGTGTGAAGATACTTTCTTTGCTTGTCCATGGATGCACTTTTACTCTTTTCTTTATGGAGTCCTCCCTCTCAACCTGCACAAACTAAGATGAGATCACCCCCATTTTCCCCTTTCGGGCCTTACAAGTGGTTTTTCAACTGGTCATATGAAGATGGGAGAGAATTAAAGGCTTGATGGCAAGAAAAGAGTCTACAGTTAGAAGGAATAAATTGTCCAGTTTAGTAGCTATGTCTACTTCCCGCGGGATATACATTCAAATATTCCCAGTACAATCGAATTTAATGTTAGTTTGTCCATCAGATTTTCACATTTGTATTGTCATACTCAGCAAAATTTTGTTGTGTAGCCTCAAAATAAGTTTTGCCAATCAGCTACTCAGGAATGCCTCCACCAGTAGCCTCAGAAATAGAGTTCTTTAAGATAAGTATGCACAAAAGGTTAGTCTTTTCCCACTTTTCATACTTTGAGTTCTACTATAAGGTACTATCGTCAGTTGGTTTAGTAGACTCATCCTTTCTTAGTATTAAGTCCAAATCAACCTAGGAACAATTTCTATATCATGATTCCATTTGTTGAAATTGCTTCAAGTTAGAGACTCAATTAGAGATACAAGATTCATCATAGCAAACACATTCATAATTGCAAGCATACAAATTTGCAAAAAGTATGGATATGAAGAACAAATAAACAGCCTTAAATATTAACATAGACAATTAATGGTAAAAATTTAACAGTCATAATTTTCTTGAAGTCCAACTATTAATGCAATCCCTCCTTTGGGTCGAGCTTGCAAAAATACATGGTCCCAAACATATTTTAATTGGAACATATTTTTTTAATTAAACACAAAGCTAACTATAGTGAATACAAATTTTTAAATAGTCAACACCTTTGGGCAAGAAAACATCTTCTAAACTTGTCTATTCGCTTAATCACTTTGCTCATTTTTGACTTATACCAAATAATACCTCTTTTGGGCTGTTACTACTTAATATAATCCAAAATGCAATTTATACTCAAATTACCTTGAACTAAGAAAATCTCATGATCTTTTTGAAAGGACCACTTTGGTGGTTACACAGTGAGTCCAATCAATTGAACTTTCTTAGAACGGATTCTCTCAATGTTTGAAAATTTTATTACTATAGTGTCTACATTGCGTCTTTTGTTTATTTTATCCATGCAAAAGGTTGTATGCTAATATGTCAAAAATATGAAAAAATATAATAAACATGAAGAATTTGAAATTGTAATAAATATAATTTCTCAAAATGCTGAAATCACATGCAAGGACTTTAAAAGACTCATTGTTCAAATACTAAAATTGTAGTCAGAAACTTTAAATATTATAAAACAATTTTAAAGTGGCAATTTGAAAACTGCTATAAAATAATCCTAAAAGACTGATTATGCAAAACTGAAATTGTACTCAACATGTTAGATATGTTTATATATATGTGTGTGTAGGAAATGATCTTATAATAACGGTCCTCAAACTAAGCTTCTTGAGTTACTCCACGGTGTTAAAATATTTGAAACCTAACAAAAATTGGTGTATGAGAGTTTTTAAATATTTAGATCATAATCAAATGGTCGGATCAAGATTTTATATGTCTAAAGTCATAAATCTAAATATTATGCTACTTTCAACCGTTCATATGTGCTTGATGTATGGATAAGAAAAATATAAAATATTTAATTTTTAGTTACTTTAAATAATGTAGATCAACTTCAAAAAAGTGGATCTTGTATTTGAATGTTGTAACATTAAATTTGAGTGATAAGGATTCATGCTCAAATCCTTCCAAAAGTAGCCAAGTTTATCTCTCATATATAGACTTGGCTACTTTCGAAAGGATTTGAGTATGAATTCATCCCACCCAAATTTAATGTTGCGACATTCAAATACAATATTCACTTTGTTGGAGTTGATTTACATTGTTAAAAGTGCTTAAAAATAAAAATTCAAGTGTTTTGAATAATTTTTGCTTATTCATTAAGTAGGCGCAAAATGAACATCTGAAATAGTGAGTTAGTTAGTTTAACAGTGTAGAATATTTGAAATTTAATAAAAGTTGGTGTGTGAGGGTTTTTAACTTTTTATATGTTTAAATTATGATCAAATGATCGGATCAAGAATTTATATGTATAAAGTGACAGATCTAAGTAATATGCTATTTTTGGCAGTCCATCTTGTGCTTATTTGATGCATGAAAAAGAAAACTATAAAATATTTGATTTTTTTGATTTTTAATTAAATAATATAGATCAAATTCAACAGAGTGAATTTTGTATTTGAATATCGTAACATTAAATTTAAGTGGGAAAGATTCTTTCTCAAATTCTTCCAAAAGTAGCCAAGTATATCTCTATCTATATATATACATAAAGAGAGATAGACTTGGGTTCTTTGAGAAGGATATGAAGATGAATGTTTCTCATTCAAATTCAATGTTAGGCTATTCAAATTGAAAATTCATCCCGTTAGAGTTAATCTATATTATTAAGAGAGTTTAGAAATAAAAATTCAAGTGTTTTGATTACTTTTTACTTATTCATTAAGTAAACGCAAAATGAATGACCGAAATAGTGAGTTAGTTAGTTTAACGGTGTAGAATTTTTGAAACCTAATAAAAGTTGGTGTGTGAGAGTTTTTAAATGTTTGATTATGATCAAATGATTGGATCAATAATTTGAATGTCTAAAGTTATAGATCTAAGTAATATATTACTTTCGGCCATCTATTTTGTACCTACTTGATATATGGACAAAAAAACTACAAAACACTTAATTTTTTATTTCAATTATTTTAAATAATGTAGATCAAATTAAACGGAGTGGATTTTGTATTTAAATGTCATATTATTGAATTTGAGTGGGAAGGATTCATGCTCAAATCTTTTCAGAAGTCTCTCTCTCTCTCTCTCTCTCTCTCTCTCTCTACACACACATAATATGAAATTGGCCATTAAGCGGTCATCCTGAAATTGCATTGCAGCAAATAATATTTCTAAAGGAAAGTTTTCGAATTAGGATTTTGCACAAGTTATGATGAGTCAGTCTGTATGTACGATGAGTCAAGGGATGTCATGATGAAAAACCTCTCTTTTTTCTTTACAAGTTTGAAGAATTGACCTACTCCTTATGGTGTCCTGGTTCTCCAATAATAACAATAATAATAACAATTAATAAAAAAAGTGAAATAACATGAACTGGACAAAGTTTGATCAAGCCTAAACCGGCTAGATATTATTCATGAAACTTTAACGGCATGCACAACAGAAATCAAGATCCTCATATAATTAATAAAAAAATTGAGTTGATCACATATAATAATACAGCGGTAACTAATCTGTCATAATCATAAAATCTGAAAATATTAACAGAGTAAGCCAATAATATTTGCATTATGACAAATCCTAGTTTTCTAGACCCAAGAAAACATATCAACAGATCATTACAAACAATACCACTAATTACTGGCTCCTAGTTTGTAGAATAAATAAGTCTTTGATTTTTATATAGATGAATGTAGTAACAATTTTGTTTAGCGTAGTCAAATAAAAAACAATAGAATCTTATATAGAAACTTTAAGAATACAGTGCATCTTCTTGAAGAGAATCAATACATTTCTTTAAATCAATATAATTTGTAAATTTTACGTCAAGTAATAAATATATATTTCATACTCAGAATGCCACTTAATGAAATCATATCTCATATGGAAATTTTAATAAACCTCGTTGAAGAGAATCAAGACAAGTTTGATTTTGTTTCCTCTGGACCGGGACGTGTTCTACTTGCAGTTGTGAAAAAAACTTGGTAATGAGAATGGATAAATATTAATCGTTACTTAATAGTTACATTGCAACTAGAAACATATCTCATTCGGAAAGTTTAACAAACCTGTAAAACTTAATAAATTGCATCCACTATCATCTAATAATTATATGTAGTAACTTAAATCAAGATGGGGAAGGCTACTAAACCCTAGCCAGCCATTTTTTAATCTTAATAATTTATATTAATATTATAACTATATGATTCTAGATTGAAAGTGGTTGGCTCTAATACCGCAAATAAGAATTTTAATTATACCACCACAATTAGTCTAGAATATGATAACATTAATAATAAATCATAAAGGGAAATAGAATACCTGAAATCGCCATCTAATAGAAAAAAGAACTTGTTGGACTTTCTCACACTTGGTCACCTTGTGCTGTATCCAATAATGGGCGGAGGGAGACCTTATGGCTTCTCATATTGATGGTGTGAGGAGCCCATGCCTCTTCTTATATAGAGATGGGATGAAGAGTCTCACCCCCTGTTTTAAATATCGGCTGATACGGTCGAGATATCGTCCGATATCTCCTTTTTTGCCTGCTGCTAATACGATATGGGAAAATCGTTCGCCATATCGTTTGCAGCAAAAAACGGCCGATATTTAAAATATTGGCCGATAAATTGCCCGATATTGGCTGATAAATCGTCCGATATATCACCCGATATGAAATAACTTATTTATTACACGACTGCGTGCAAATTTACATTGTTTTTTTACTGTCTCAGCAAGCATTTTATATCATTTTTATTAGGTAGATGATATGTATGACTCTAAATCAACTCTTACTTATCAATATTTCATTATATATAGTGTCCAATACGAACGCCCGATATGCTCGCGTATCCCCGATATCTCCCTCGATATCCGGTATACGATATGAAAAACCCCCATCCGATACGATTCCGATATCCGATATTTAGAACCTTGGTCTCACCCATTATAGGACTTCTAATCCTAACTGGTCTATACATATTTTAAATAATTATTCATACTTATAACATGTTTAACACGTAACTAAGAGGCACCAAAAAGGAAATCCTACTTTATAACCACAATTCTATTTGGGTCTACTGATTTAGTATACGCAAGGTTCCTCTTCAATTCGGGTTATATCATCTTTAATAAATAATTTAATAATCAATGAAAGCCCATAAAATGCTGACAGCCAGAACATGGACCGGACACAGGGATGCTATACAACAAAAATGGTTGCTACAACCTTGGTCATCTGCTCTGTAGCTTTGAAGTCCCTTCAGAAATTTTGATTATGTTTATTGCATTCGATCTTGGAATTGCTGTCATGCTACATGGTACTTATTGTTATCATTCACTCCCCTTAGTTTTTTTTTTTTTTTTTGTTTTACCCTTTCAACTTGATGTGGACCTCCCTTGTGACCAATTTGATCTTTTTTCACCGACAATATATCAGTCCTAATGTTTGTGCACCTCGTCATTGTTTATGTATCCTAAAGCATAATATGATTTCAACTCTTTGATCCAATCATTTGGATTTATTTGTTTTTTCATACTCTTTTTTGTGGTCTGTTTTATCCTCATTTTCTGGTGTTCATACAATTGGGTAACTTATGATTGGTACAATTCTTAATGGAAATTTCTGTGTGTATCAAACACCCTTTTTTAGCGTGTAGCAAGAAGAGAGAGTATAATAACTTAATTTGTTATGTTCTATGCACATGGATTAATATCTATCATATTAATTTATTTACTTAGCGTATCCCGTACATTGGTGTATGTTATAAGCTTTGAGATATGTCGAAATTGTATCTGACATGAATCCATCAAGTATTGGATGGGTATCCAAGGATGATTACATATCCTTTATTGTAGTACATGCAAACTTGGATTGACCATGGGCCTTCATGCAATATGAATGTTTGGAATGAAAAAACTTATTTACGTATTACTCAAAAGAATGATATGATGATATATGGCACAGCTAACCTTTTGCAGTTAGTCTATACCAGTACATGCTTTTGAGTTTAACATATTGCATTTTCAATTCCCAAGGGTATATTTCCTTTAATTAGCTGGCTTAAAACTTTTATATCCCTTTTTAATTCCAAGATTGGCTGGCTCTGTTGAGTTATTTTTTCTTCTCTGTCTTACAGATTTTCAAAAGATGTCAAGCTCATCAGAGGTGTTGGAGATGAAAAATGAAAATCCTGATCAACATACAAGAGATGATAGCGAGTATGCAAGGCTGGTCATGCCAAACGATACGAGAACAGTTGATGTACATGTTTTACAGCCTCTGCAGAAATCAAAATATAAATCTTTAACCTGGTGGATGAAGGTTTTATTTGGTGGCTTGATTGGAATATTACTCACTTTGATCTTTGTAAAATGGGGAGTTCCATTTGCTTTTGAGAAGGTATGGAGTCTATGGACGGCTGTACAATAATGGACAAATTTTCTGTTATTTTAGTAAATTTTCTTTTAGATAATAGCAGACCTTAAATTTTAAAACATGTCTTGCAATGTCCATTTTTAATCATTTGCCAGCCGGATTTTTCATAGTTTGATCTCTATGTCCAGAACACTAAAAGATATCATCAGATACTTCGTTGGGTAATTCGTTTGACTTGTATAGTGATATTGTGCTTATGGTCATTGTTCTTATTACATAGCAACTGGGTGATCAAGATGATTTTCATATCCAAACCACTAAAAGATACTTTAACCATCAGCTGTTTCTTGATTCAATTGTAGGCCTTGGATAAATTCTGTTGGGTTGGATTATTCGGCTAGGACACATAGGGCTCCATAATTTTGCTGCTGTGTTGTCAACCTGAAATCACCCCCTAAATTAGGCCGAATACGTAGGTGAGGAAACTATAAACAAGGGTAGGGGCATTGCCATAATCCGTACAAGGCCGGTTTGCAAGTGAGGGGTCATGCAATTTGAGCTCCTGTAACAAAAGGGGCAACCCTCCATTCTCTTATACAAAGTAAGAGTCAAGAGGGAATGGAAAGACGATAGACTTGATATAGGAGATTTGGCTCGACTCTAAGGCACTGAATATGACAGGTTAAAACTAAAAAAAATGATACTGAGAGCTTCTTAAATGTGGGAGATAGATTACTTATATTTCTCTTTCAACTATTTGATCTAGCTTATACAGGTATGTTTCTTTAATTTGTTACCAGAAAGTATGCCTAGGAATCTTCCTTTTCCATCTATGACAACTTGATTATCTTAAACTTCAGTCCAGAATCGTTATCCATGACCCACAGCTCAAATGAATTAATGGCTGCTGCAGATTCTCCTTCCAATTATGCAATGGGAAGCAACTGCTTTTGGGAGGCCAGTTCTTGCGCTTGTGCTTATTGCCTCCTTAGCTCTATTTCCCGTTATTTTAGTACCTTCTGGACCCTCTATGTGGCTGGCGGGAATGATATTCGGATATGGTCTTGGGTTTGTTATAATTATGGTAGGGACTACTATTGGCATGGCATTGCCCTATTTGATTGGCATAATGTTCCGTGAACGTATACATGTAAGACTTCTGATCTCCTTTTTAGAGTCTGCTTAGCAGTGTAATAATTCTTATCCTTATTTTTCTTGCTTTTTGTTCAATAAAATATGCAGGCATGGTTGAAGAGATGGCCACAGCAGGCAGCTGTCATTAGGCTGGCTGGGGAAGGAAGCTGGTTTCAACAATTTCGTGTTGTTGCACTCTTTAGAATCTCACCATTTCCATACACGATCTTCAATTATGCTATAGTGGTGACGAGTATGAAATTTGGACCGTATATATGTGGTTCAATTGCCGGAATGGTACCTGAAGCTTTTATCTACATCTATAGGTCAGTGTTTTCTCCATCTTATAATCCATATAATTCAATAGCCTAATCGGGCATTCATTTCCTACCCAGTCAAAAGGCTATTACAGGTTAGCCATTGCGCGGACATGGACATGCCAACACACTGCAAATTAGAAAACATACACCAACTTGTGTGTCTGACACACACGTGTCCAACACGACACCGCTTCAAGATAGGACTGTCCATTGCTGCATTAACCCCTTATGCAGTTCTGACTAGGCATTTGCATCTTTGAGATAACCTTCAAGAGCAGATTCAAGCATTTTCATACACTTTTAAGTGTACCTTGAGTGTTTCTTTGGCTTGCTTTTTTAACCATCTTTCCCCTCTCCCGTGTGATAATGTCTTTGTGCAGTGGGAGACTAATACGAACATTGGCTAATATGAAGTATGGAAACTATAAGATGGGCACAGTAGAGATAGTCTACAACGTAATATCCTTTGTCATTGCTGTGGCTATAACAGTTGCTTTCACAGTATATGCAAGGAGAGCTCTCGATGAGCTGAAACGGTCAGAGGCCAGTGGCAATTCCAACATGCCAGGAGGTGCTATTGAAATTGAAAAGCTACCACCACAACAATCAAGAATATCTACTCCCTCTCCACAATTTGCTGTATAGTATTAATACATTGCACAATTGGGCTGTTGTTTGCTCTTAATTTTGATAAAGAAAAAAAGCGTGATTCTGTTGTAAGATACACATAGAAAGCATAGGTGAAGGATGATATACTAATTGTTACAGATGAAATTGAGAATGGGCTCTTCCCATTTTGTACACTCAGTTTTTTTATTGAAGAAATTTTAGGGCTTCTGTTTGCAGCACTGGCGGTGAATTGAGTTTCGTTAGTTTACCGCAGTTTGTACATTCAGTTCTTTCGTATAGTTTGAGATGCATTTGCTTTTGTCTCAGTTTTCAACCCATTTATTTATCTGGGAATGGTGGGTGGGTGAAGTTGTGCACTGTGCCATGGTGATTAGTTCCAAGGAAGCCGAAAACTTAGCAGTACATAGTTGCTGAACTTGATACACTGAAACAGGGGAATATAAGTGATCAAAGCTGCATGTATGTGATACTTTACATTGAGTTCCTGTGTTATGATGAAGGTTGATGCTGTCATCCCACTTAGTTCTGCTGTGATGTGTAGAAGAAATTATGCATATGATTAACTGCAAACAAAACAATTTTCTTTCTCTCTCTCTTTTTTTTCTTTTCCAACTTTTACAGACAACATCTCACAATCCAGGAACAACAAAATGAATTCCACCTCAAGAAAAGGAAGTAGTTTCCGGTACATATGTAATAACTGAAAATATTTGGCGTTTGCGGGTTGTGGCACACTAGTAACAGAGATTCTGTGGATGATGTAATGGCGAGCATGACCTTGATCCTCCTATTTCACATTGCTGGGATGTAGAGTGATCGATCTCTCTCATAACACGCAGTTATGCATGTGTTTAACACAGATCATTACAGCAAACGAAGAGCCAAAAATTCAGTAAGTGTTATCAAAAGTAGCCAAGCACATCAAGATTATATTCTACACTAACACATGAAACTAAGTCGAGGAAAATATGCTTTCTTTTTGTTCTTTCTTCAATATTTTCCTTGCTGATTTCTCGTATTAGAGTGAGTGTTCCGGATGTCAGCTTATATTTAACCATAACGACACCAGGTGTAAGCTGTAATGATTGTTGAAGACTTGACAGAGATTATATTTTTTTGAAGCAAACCTCCCCCAGGTGGACAGAGTGTTCATTCAGTTGGGTGAATATATCTTTTATCAGAACCGAAGTCTGGCCACTTACAGCTGATTGTAGAATAGAACGAAGTAAACAATGGAAACTATTGATTATAATAACCAAAAGCACAAATCAAAAGATAAAAGATGAAAAAAGGCAGCAAAAGGAACTACTAAATTAGACACATATATGCAGTCACTCTCTCGAGTCTTTCCAAATTCTACATCATATTAACATTTACATCTTTATGTAAACAAATTTAACTGCAAATCCTTTATGCAAAATATTAAATATTGTTACATGCCAACTACTACTATT
Organism: Agave tequilana; assembly: GCA_038442645.1. NCBI lineage: Eukaryota > Viridiplantae > Streptophyta > Magnoliopsida > Asparagales > Asparagaceae > Agave > Agave tequilana. The sequence goes on along the minus strand of JAVJIF010002465.1, from coordinate 32,468 downwards.
TTCCAAAAAAAAGGAATAGAACTCTCTCGAAGGCAATTTCCATGGAAATTTGGTATCATATGTACAAAGAAAAGCCTATCCAGCAGACTCCTCAGAAGTCCTTGCAGTTGCCAATGAACATATGGAATCGGGAGTTTGCAACATCAGGAAGAGTAAAAATAGTGAAGAAGGTGCATTTTCTTTCAGAAAAATCAAAAATCATTCTTATAATGCTTTAGATTCCTCAATAGAGATGAATAAAGAAAGGATTCATGTAGCTAACCCCAAAAGATTGGGGCAGCTTCATTGTTGTTCTTGTTATTGTATCCCTCCTCTAGTTCCACTTCCACTCAAAAGGCTAAATATAAGTTCAGAAATGCTGTGTGTACCTCATTTGGTTACTCATGAATGCTTTCTATCATCCCAAGAAGAGAGGGTGGTAGGTTGTAATTTTGCAAAAGTCCCACTATTTTCTACCTCAAGATGATAGAAATTATTCAAATGAGTACATGGAAACATTACTCATAATTGTATCCCTATCCCATAAGTCTAGGTTACTTTACTGTTGGTAAGTCATTTAGCTTAAAAAGAATAAAAAAGGGTTAGAATTGTTTGAAATAAGGGGCTTAGGGATTTGAGAGTTGATATCTTCAAACCGGCTAGTGACTTTTAACGCTGAAAGATGGTTCTATTTGAACTTGACAAGGATTCTAGATGAATATTGTGGTGTATGCTTCATTAAGAGAGACCTATTTTATGAGGAAAAAATTTGAAAAACATAGAGTATATATGTCAATATTTTCAATCAAATCTTACCCATTTTAGATAGGAACTAGATGCTACCATCCTAAAGCTTCATGCCACCTTTAAAAAAGTGGCATTCCTAAATGTTGTAGACTATGACCTCCTATGTTACACGAACATGGCCACAGACATGACACGTGATAACAAACTGACACGCAGAAAATTCTGAAGTGCACAGAAAACAGAAGCATAGTGTTTATGTGAGTCCAAGACTTTTACCCAAAACTATGTTTGACAAGACAAAACTTCACAATAGAAGTGCCAACTGCTATATAGATGACCTCAAACTTATGTGTTAAACATTTCATTCCAATTATCCAAGATATCCAAACCTGTTAAAACCACAAGAAAAATCTGTTTGCGAAGATAGTATTAATTAAATAATATGAATATAGATCTATTGTTAGGATTGCAACTGGCTCCTCTTTACATTCATATGGAAGGTGTACATTAATCAGTCCAATTCATTACAGTGTTTGATAAAATCAAAAAACCATTGAAATAATGCATGATAGAGATTTGAAATGTTTATCATCTGTAGATGCATGCAACTTTTTGAGATGTTTATCATCTGAACAAAAAGTAATAAAGGCAACAAAGGGGAGTGGTTTTGTTATAGTCACAGAAAATGTCCGAGTATAATAATATATCACATTGTTCTTTGTGCTTCTTAATTGAGCTAAACATTACTAATTGGCATACCTATTTGAAGTAATTGCATATGAAAATGAAACAAACATTGCATCTTTGGTTAATTGATGTAAAACCACCTGGATCGCAATCACCTTCAAATCGAACCAAGATTTAAATTGAGAAAAAGATAAAATTTGGGTTTCCACCCCTTACGCGGGCTTCTCACCCGGTAAAAACATCTGCTATCAATAAAGTCTGAAACAAGTCCCATCTAAAGCCATAGAAGACCAGCGCGTCGCCTCCTGAAGTATACTCGATCGAACCTGCTCCTGGGCGGTGGCATGATGTCCTCATCATTAATATGTTCAATAATGCCAATATCCCATAAATCATTTAAAACATTGCATGCAACTAATTTAGAAAGGTCCAACACCTTAAAACAATATTCTTTACTTGTATGAAGGTGAAAATAATAATAACAACAAATTGTAAATTGTATCTAAATACAAAGTGAAGAGATTGTACCAGCTAATATTTGAGCGTACGATTATGTTCATTATAGTACAGCTAGATCATCATCAAGTTAAAAAACTAACCAAAAGTGAGGAGATTGATTTAATAGCTGTGATGAACAACCTGGCAGATGATGATATCTTCCACATAAACAGCGACAAGTTTAGGCAATAGGAGACAGAACATGCGATAAGAAAGGAAAATAGTGGTCTCTTGAAGTACCTTATACCCAATTGACAAGAACTTAGCAGAAACATTAGAAATATCAAGTTTTTCAGAGTATAGTTATTCTCATTAAACACTAGCATAAAAATATGATCCTAAGTGAGTAAGCCTCACAGTCACAGCATGGAAAGCTAGAAGCAATATATAGAAATTGGCAAATATGTCATTGTGTCATAACTAGAGTTAGAAAATACAAGTTTACTATCAAACTCACCTTTCCTCAAGTAAACGAAACCACCAGAAGAACCTTAGTTCAAGTTTCAGGCTTGATTCTAACTAGCCCGGCAATAGTTGTCTGTTATATGCTCCCAGCCACAAGAACCTCAGTTCAACATATCAGTCATCCAGCATTTGAAGCAGCAAATAAACCAAAGCTTGTGGATCATTTACTTCCATCAGTCTCTGAATGAGTAAGTGAAAACTCGAGTATACAAACATTCACCATAGCACCTAATTGGCCATTATTCTTGTCAATGGTGAAAACAGCTTCCTCTTCATGCTCAATCCTTAACCGATACAGAATCACATAGTTGCCAACAAGCTTAGGGAATCATCTTGACTGATTTTCTCAACCAATTTGGTTCTCTAAGAGCAAACATACTTTGGGACTTTCCTACTAAACTATGCACATATGAATGTAACTTGACGTCTGGCCAATCAATGAAATAAATGACAGTGAGTAATGTAATCAATTTTATCATCACACGCTAGCTGGTAGAACTCTTTGCAACAAATCGATTTCAAAAAGGACATTTCAGAAATCTCTTGTGTGTTTCAAATACAACACGAATTCGGATTTACAAGTATCAGCTTAAATTTTGGCTTCTACTGACAAAAATGGTATTCAAATCTCCACCAAACTAACCCCGATCAGGCATCCATTTCTAGCATATCCCCCAGTCCTCAGCCAATAAATCCAGCACCAACAAGAACAAACATGCACTGAGTCCACAGCCACCGATCCAAACACCCATCAAAATCAAATTTTGAAGCATGCCCAGATCAATTCCAACCACCAACACCCTCACTCAACAATAGGAAATGGCCAAAAAATAATATTATTAATAATAATAAAAACAACACATACACAAAGAAAAACAATCATCCCCTATTTGTCTCTAATCCATATGAACATTACACTCAGGAGAGTAAAAATCATTCCTTTCAAGCAAAGACCTCAAGAAACCATGATAAGATGAGGATTTGCCACCTGAGTCCGGCCTCAAAGGTGGTGAATCGGAAGGGATCCTAGGGTGCATGAAACAGAGGTGATGACAGCCCTGACCAAGATCCTCAGAGTAAGGGAAAGGAGGAGGAGGTGGCTTCCTCTTCCTCCTCGCATAGACCTTCTCAAGTTTCCTCAATGGCAACATGATCAGATTCTTCGTCACCCGCAACCTCCTCTCGAACCCATCTCTGTTCTCCTTCTCTTTCTCCTCCTCCTTCTTCCTCCTCCTCTTCTTCTTTGACTGCTGTTGTTGAATTTGATCACCATCAGCATCCTCTGTTTCTTCTTCTATGGTTTCTCTCCAATCTGACATATAATAATTGGGCTGTGATTTTTTGAGAGATCTGAACAAAATTGAGGAAGGAGTTGGGTTTGAGAGGCCTTTTTTTTTTCCTTCTTTTTTTCAAGCGAGTTTGGAGGGGAAGACGGGGAACTTGAGGACAAAGGGAGAGGGGGAAAGCACTAAATTTTATATTGTATTTGTTAAGGGACCAAACTTTGCACCCTAGATAAAGGCGCTGACGTGGCAGATTTGCTGTTGTAAATGACAAAAGTTTTTCTTTTTTACATTTTGCTCCTATAAATTGTCTCTTTTGCATAGTGTTCCTATAATGTGTTGTTGCATAGTTTTTGTTTTTGAACAAATAATACTCATGTGTCCGAATTTGACTCTATATCTTCTCACAGCCAAAGCATAACTCTTTATCACCTGAGATAGGTCTCAAGAGTCCATCATGTTGATTATTATCATTAAGTTTTTTTCACTTTCTTAAAATGTGGGAGAAAAATTTCTCATATTTAGTATATAATGATGTTAGGTTGTCAGTTTGTAGGTACTGACCGCTAACTGAAAGCTAGTAGAGAGGCCTCAAATTTCCAGTTACTAGTTGACAAACTAATAACAAAAACTAAGTTTGTTGAGCATCAAGCTACATCAGTTCTTGGACTCATGATTTTGTTTGTCATCCGTCAAATGCAGGGGCGGACCCACTGGTTGGCTGAGCCGGATACAGCTCGGCCCATGTTTTCATATATTGCCTTAAACATTTTTTTCCTTATATTGCCTTAAACCCTCTACTAATTTGGTTTTCTTTTGACAAATTTATTTCTAGTTCTACTCCTGATTTAGTGGAGACTATTGTTTTATTCTTTTGAGAAATTTATATAATTCATAAGCATAAGTTATAAAAAATTGTAACTCACTCCAAAATTTATTCGTGGTTCCGTCTCCGATCGAATATCTTTACCATCTTTTAAGTTCGATTTCAAATACTATAAAAAGTTCTAAGGGGTTAATATGTAAATGAGAGAGCACTGTGTGGAGCAAATATGGGCATAGAGAAATCAAAAGGGACTGCCATGCAACAAATAGATGGTGTCCGTGGTTCCCACATTTTTTTTGTATTTTATATCTTAAAGAGTAATGATAATAAGTGGAGTGGACTTGGTCTCTGTCTTTTTCTTTAGGTGTCACTATTGATGAGCTGGAATTATGACGTGTTTCTCACTTTATTATTAGTGAAGACAAAAGAGAGATCCGTAGTGATCAAGATTTTTCCACTTTAAAATTAAATAAAAATAAAACATAAAAATGAGAGGAAGATAGAGATTTTTTCTCTCTCTATTTTTTCCTTTTTCGTTTTATTTATGAAAGAAGGTCGTATTGGGTCCAAATTCGTTGTAATCCCCGTCCTAATTAGCTGGCCATTTATTACTTTTTTTGGAAGAAAAAATAGGTGGTCAATTGACAACGAGTTTTTGGGAATAATTTTCTGACCATGAAATTTTGAGAAAATTATGCGTGCTTTGTTTGATAAAAATTTAAAATATGGAAGCTGGCTCCAATTTAGTGAAACATAAGTAAAAGGAAAATAAAAAATAAAGAGAATTTTTTTTTTGACAGGCAAACAAAAAAAGAAAACACAAAAGAAAAAAACAAAAGAAAATGATTAATCACCGCCAATTGGCTGTCCGAATCGCCTTTCGATCTCTTCAGGAGCTAAAGAGCTAGTGAGCGGCAAGAAATGATTTGAACCCGAAGTGAAGCCAAATTGGAAGCTGCAATAGTCTTGACAGCAGACTTGAATTGCTCGGAGGATTTTGTCGCGAGACACATAGATAGATGGGAGCTGGCTCTTTTCCCTTTCGCTTCGCCACATTTGAGATGCTGGGGGCTCTTATTGACACATCAAGTAGCGGTATCTCAGTGGGCGTGGGACCAACGGTGATTACAACATTGACCTTGGCAGCGATAGCTTTCACCTTTTCGATGGCTTCACAATGGGCACAAATTCAACTTGGCAAGTTCATTCACAATTTGATGTACATACATTTGTCCAAATACACAGTTGATTTGTGAAGTTTGAAGCCTTTATTGCACAACTTCGCCATGCAACACAAACCCTCGAGTTGAGCAAGCCTCATTTCCACTTCCACGACGATCCCTTGAAGTCCACTTACATTCAAAATATTGTCGAGTTACGAGGATGGGCTGGGTTCTTTGTTTATGACATTTCTTTGAAATCTTTCGTTGTAACTACTAACTCTACTTTTCTTGATTCACTTATTTATAGCACGCACTTAAGATTATCACTGCTCTTGAGCTGATGCCTGTGGGATCTTTGTTTTATTGCTTTATGATGTAATATTTAATTTTTCTTTTTTGTAAATCAAGATTCTAAATGTCTTCATGTTGATTCTGGAAGATTATGAGGACATTGCTCAATTAAATGACTGTGAAGACTGCAGGTGCACTGACCATTGAAAATTTGAAATAATAATCACTATTTTTCATTTCCCCCCCCTCATTTTCCTCATTTTTGTTATTGTTATTATATGATGATAAGATGAGAATAGTGACTGGGTGGACAATTTTGTAATAAACTCTTTAATGAAGCTAAAAGATGGGAAAAAGGAATACAATTATTTGGGAGACTAGTTTTTTTTTTTTTTTTTTCCAGAAAACTCTACAACGAATCAATTTTTTTGAAAATTTTTTATTTACTTTGTCTAAGAAATATGAATTTTCTTTATTAATATCAAAATCATAGGTGGATTCAACATGTGACACTAAAAACAAAAGATCGCCTCGAAAAACGGGAGGTGCAAAAAAGTCGGACATGACCCAGGACCCATGGCCCTTTTGGCTGTGGGCCATCGCCGGAGAATTTGAAAATCACTTCTATTTAGTTTTACATATAAGAGCACCTGTAGCCCGGCCCAGAAAGCCCATATCACTCCCACCCAAGGCCTCTTATCTTGTAAAATAAGTGGAGAATGATCGATCCAATGTATGCTATTATTTTCCTTAAATTGAACCAAATTCCACGGATTAAAACAGCCAGCTCCAAGCATGTGTCTAATAGGTAAATACATTGAACCACAACTTCTTTTATTGTAAAACTTTCATTGTCCCAACCAGATACCATTCATTGAATATGAACAATTTACTTGGTGAGTTTTTATACACAAGATTTTGGTATGATTCAACAAGAAAAATTCATTAGCAATTTGATGTACATACATGATTGGATTCTGAATTTTAGAGCCTATAAAATAATACAATTTTGCTATTTGGCACCCGCATCTTGACCCCACTTGTGCTCTCGGGCTGACGTGACATGCCACGTCAGCACGCCATGTCAGCGATCCACTCAATTAATTCGCATTTCATGTTTTCTCGCGTTCCCTCCCTCGCTCGATCATTCCTCTCCCCTTTCTCAGTGCCCTAGCCTCTCTCCCCACAAATTCGCCGCCAGCCCTCGCCGGCGACACCCAGCCCCTCGACGGCAAGCCACCCAAGCCTGTTCTGGATTTAATTCTTTGTTCAGTTTGGAGGAGCTTAATGAAGCATCAAAGGCTCTCAGAGATGTCTTAGAGATTGATTTCCCTAAGATGCAGAAACAAGTTCTTTGTTCAGTTTGAAGTAGCTTGCATCATGGATTTGCTCTGGACTGGATTATTGTTCTGGTTTGGAAATTTTGTTCTGGATTTGTTCTAGACTGAAAATGGATTCGTTTTGGATTATTATTCTGGACTGTTTTGTGCTGCATTTGCTCTGGATTATTGTTCTGGGTTGTTCTATAATGGATTATTGTACTGGATATTGTTCATGTTGGGAATCACATAACACACAAGTATATTGTTCAGGTTGGGATTATTGTACTGAATATTGTTCAGGCATCGTCAGTGTCCATTGCAATCCATAGTTACAATAGCGAAGATTTAGATTGCAAAGAAGATTGTGATTGTGAAGAAGTGTAGTGGTTGAAAAAATGTGACACCTGGCATATGACAGGTGTAGTGGCCAAATCTTGGCTTGCATCAAGATCAAGACACGTGTCCCTACTCATCAGCGACCTCTGGAAATATCACCCGGCCATTCCTGAGGATGCACCTCCTCTCGAGGGTATCACCACCCCAAGGATATTTCCTTCCATTCCGAGCAAGGTGACAACCGCAATGAAATCCATTAATATCCACTTATGTTTATGGAGTTTGTTATGCCACCAGATCTTCTCACATTGCAAATGTTGCAACAAATTCTTCCTTTAGTGCAAATTGTTACAATAAGCGATGAATTACGAGATTACTGGGCTATATCTCGATAGTGGAATCTAATCCGTTCACGAGGTATCATGGTTGGTTACAGCTAATGGACACATAAGGGTTATAAAAGCGGATCTAAGATTCAGCTTTACTTGCCAACACGTCCCCAAGTATTACTAAAATATAATCTTTTCCTTTTAGATTAGTTTTACTAAAATAATGATACTTTTGAGCTCTAACTCAAGTTGTAATTTATATTTCTAAGTTATTCAATATCACAAGTTCAAGTCTTGGTGGGTACAACATTATTACTTTTTTCTCTCTTTACTTATTACATTTACACTCACACTAAAATTTTTATTACATTTACACTCACACTGAAAAACCTCTCGGGTCCGCCTCTGTCACTGAAAAGCCATCCAATACCAGATATTGTCGAGGATCAGGTCTAGTCAACAGACATAATCACAACTGGGATATGAGGATCAGGTCTCGTGGGAACATATGAAAATTGAATCATTTGCCCAAAGATGAAACATGATATTCTTCTTTTTGTAATTTTATTTTTTACATTTTGAAAAGATTTGTGTGAGAGATAAAATTGTTGTTTCGCATGTTTGATTTCGAAAGAGCATGAGGACATTGCTCAACTAAACGACCACCATTAAAACACTAATCAAAGTTTTTCATTTGATTATCGTTATTACAATGAGGATGAGATGAGTATTAGTAATTAGGTAGATAATTTTTGTACTTAACTCCTTAATAGAGCTAAAATTATGGAAAAAGGATTTACAACCAGGAAACATGAACAGGGTCAAAATTATTTATTTTCTAATGCCAGAATCAGAATTGTCAGTAACAAGCACTGTGCCAATTATTTCTCTTGCCAAAATGTTACAATATCGACATTTACAGTTCAAGACAGATATCTTTCTATTATTTCTACGCAGAGATGCAACCTTGCCTCTTCTTATTCACAACTTCTTTTTATTACACAAAAAGGCCTCTTTAAACCAATTGATTTTTCACTAGTTTTTGATCATTGATTGGGAGCTAATGGAGAGTCTATTAGCCTTTAATTAGTTGTCAGCAGACAAATAAAAACTAATTAGTTTGTCGATCACTAGTTTGCTTATTTTGAACGTGCGACTTCTCTGTCACAAATCACATGTTTTATCTTTCGGGAAATAGAAAACTTAAGTGTAGGGCAATATCAGAATGAACAAATCATAGGGTCTGTTGTGCAAAAGAAGTGGATTTCTTTTTTCATTTTTTTTTCTTTGGAGAGAGTTCCCTCTCTCTTTTTTCTTCTTTTTATTTGACAGCAAGGGCTCCTCTTATTATTTTTTTCGCATTTTGAGAGATAAGCAATCTCAAATATGGGAGATTTGTTTCAAAGTTCGAGCACACTTGCTCTACATCCCCGCCTTCAACACTATGAATGACTTTCACTAGAATCGATCCCGCAAGATCACTCGGTGCGGCAACACCTACAACGAGCTCCCTCAAGAACTCTTGCACCTACAAGTCCCTCACTTGTTCCTACAAGAACAATACATCATACGAACCCGCAAGTTCGCCGAGACCGCAACCTCAAACTCCTTCTCAATATAAAGTAGAACACTTTGTGATATTTCTTGATCACAAACAAACACTCTCACAACAAAGATCCTATAAGATAGATATGGCTATGAAAAGCTCAAACTTGTATGAGAAAACAAGATAGATTGGAAATGAAAAACTCAAGAAATTTTTTTTGAAAACTTAAGAGAATCACTCTTGATAAACTCTCTTTTGCTATGACAATGAAGCTCTAAAAACTTATTGGGAAAACTCTATTGAAGATGGGAAAATAAGCTCTGTTTAAAACTCACTCAAAAATCTCATATTTATAGGCTAAGAAAACATAGCCGTTATGATTCAAAAACTGGCCAGAATGGTCTATCAGTCGACCGCCAGGTCGACCGACCAACGGTAAAATTTTTGACTGTTGGAGTCTGGCGGTCGACCGACCACAGACCCAGACTGTGCAATAGGTTAAATTTGAGCACAGTTTGAGGCCTAATTCTTCAGATTTGAGAATAAGTACATAGAAAGAATTTGTAGATCTTTAAGTTTTCTTTCTAATTCAACTTAAATCAAATCAATATCATTTCGGAGTAGAAAGTTATCAACAAAATACTGAAAGATGTCAAATCAGAAACTATAAACTATTTCAAAACAAGAACATACTTCAACCTAATATTTGACAACTTTAACATTTGAATCAGAAAATGACTATTAAATAAGATATGTAGCGCGGAAAGGTATATTTGAAATGCAATTTAAATTATATCGATTGAATATAAGAATAAAATGTTATAATCAGAAAACTATAAGGGTGTCGAGCAGATCAGCATAACGGTCGGCCGCCCGGTTGACCGAGAAAACCCGAGAGCTCTGCAAACTCAGTCGGTCGATCGGTTGGTCGGCCGATCTCTACTGCGGTCGACTGGTCAGTCGACCAAGCTCAAGTCACATGGGCTTGTGCACGTCTTGTGCATGTCAGTCGACCGGTCGGTCGACCGCAAGCAGCCCAAAAACAATTTTAACAACTTTTTAAAATACATCTTAAATTCCATAAAACCTCCATAAAATCCACAAAAATAAGTTCATTAAAATACTTTGAAGTATAAATATATGTGATAAAAAATTAACACATATTTCAAACATGTGAACTATTTTTGAGGCATAGAATTTAAAGCTTAAAACAAAAATCGAATATTTTGAAAAACTTTTGTGTGTGTGTATAAGATTTAGCATTCCACAACTAATCTATCTTTTATATTTTATCTAAAAATAAAATCTTAACACTTACAAATATGATACAAGTCTTAAAAATTTTCTCTTGAAAAATTTCTCCATCTTGACTTGGTCCAAACTTGATCCATGGGGTAGACTCCTCTTTGAGTACTTGATGTGGTCTTGAAGCGCGAGCTCTTGAATCAACACATGCTAACTTTAAAATTTGACTTCAAATTTTTCGTTGAAGCTAAACACCGGCTAAGATCTTGATCAAATATCTGAAACTAAATACCTACAAAATTATTAGTACTATAACTACATGAGTTAATCATTATCAAAACTACGATGATGGACCTTTGGGCTAACAATCTCCCCTTTTTGATGATGACAAAACTCATAGAGTTTTATATGCATGGATTAAAGATAAGCTTTATAGAGGCCCCCCTTAACTCATGCAAAATAAATAAACATAAAGATATTCAATGAAGGCACATAAATTAAACACAAATATATATGCATAAACAACAATAAACATGCATATATAAACTCTCTAAATTATTCTCCCTCTTTTTGTCAATTCATCAACAAAGGGGTGAAGATAAATAAGCAATAGAGATGTATATACGATATACATTCATAAAGAGGGGAGACGTTAAGTTAGCTCCCTCTGCATACATGCATTACATGGAGAAGAGATGACTAGACCCTAATTCACATAAAGTATAATATACAATGTATAAGCAGAGATGTTAAGCTCCCCCTACACACGTGTACCATATAAAGAAGAGAGGTTAAGCTCCTCAATATGTAAAGTACACTCAAAATGAATATATATATATATATATATATATATATATATAGGAGATGTTAAGCTTCCCTTGCATATAGGCAATACATATCAACCAAATTTTGAAAATTTTTATAATACTTAAAACAAAATTTTGATATTTCTTTTAGTCAACAAAATAAAATATGATACCAATTGTAAATTTTGATACCAATTGAAGGTAAAACATGAAATATATTTTGAAACAAAAAAAATACCAATTGAAATCAATGCATAAGCCTGTAGAGATACCAATTATCATTTAGAATAAATTCAAACTTAGCATAAATATATTGTGCTTTTTAAAAAATGTAAAGACATTGTAAAACAAACACAATCAAATCATATATATGTATGTATGAAATAAAAATATCAATTGAAATTTAAGGCATACATATATAGAAACAAGTATGAGCATATAAAAATCAATTATCATTAAAAATTGTGTATAACTCATAACAATCCACCCTTATCATGCACATATTTAAAAAGATATTCAATAAGGCACACAAGGCATGGTCGCCCAACCAACCGCCCTTAGATGGTAGGAATTTTTTAAAATAAGATTTGAGAATAATTTAACATGTTTGAAACTCTACCAATTGAAGAATGAAGAAAATAGTTTAAAATAATTTTTGAAAAACTAGTTAAAATCCTTCAAAACATGAAACTAACTCATATATCCCATGAAGCATGCTAAATACACAAAAATTGTCACTCAACATCTATAAGGTACAAAAATTAGCTCACGAAAATAAAGTCATGAGTAAACAAATAAATGTGAGTACACAAGAATCATGCAAATAGTATATTCATGAAAATAATCAATAAGGCTCAAAACAAACATGAAATTCTTTTATCAAAAACATGAAAAATCATTAAAACTAAAATTTTCATCAAACTAAACAAGCTTCAAGGTATATGCATGCATATCTCAAACATAAACGAGTTCATAATAGAATTTTGCATGAAGGTAGTGACTCAAGGATATACATGTATATCTATTAGTTTTAGATAAAAATAACATATACAGGAAGCTAAACATGTATAAAAATAGAGATGAACAAGTATAAATGTAAGAATCATCAAAACTAGGTTATACAAGTACATGTAATAAGTCTAAATGAACAATGAAGTACAAACACATAATAATAGCGTACAAAGTATCCGTGTAACGGTGTCTAGTGTAATAGCATATCTGTGTATCAGTGGTTCATGAACATGCAATAATAGTATCCTGTGTATCAGTATCTGTGTAACAATGATACTTATATATGGAATAACAGTATCTAGTGTAATGAGTATTTACATAAAATACAATGTCCAATGTACTAGAATGTTCATGTAACGATAATACGGGTGCATGTAGTAACAGTGTCCAATGCGAGTCGGTAACGGTGATCATACCATATAATCGAGTATCAGATATCCCTATTTATAATAACTATTACAATATTATTAGTATGATCAAGATCACAAAATTATTACATATATTTATCTAATTTAATTATCAATTTATTAGTTAATTTACTTAGTAAAATTATTAACTTATGAATCCCGGTATTTAGACAAGTCATCTATATTTTATAATAAATCAAGAAACAAAATAAATTATTATTATGTTATTGACTATGTTTAAAGAATAATCATGTATATTCTATTTAATTCTATTTACAATGATATTCTGATAATTACAATTTATTAAACAGTGATTAACCGATAAGCACAACTTATTTAATAAAGCAATCAACTAATTTAATTAAACATGATACTATAATTTATAAAAAAACACTCACAAAATGGCTATGGGAAGGTAGCTCTCTTTCCTATGATGACAATGGTTCCAAAATCGTCTGAATCGGACTCCGGATGCTCTAAATATCGCCCGAATGTTAGAACCCAGGGGTTAAATATGTAATAAAAGTATCTCAAATACAGATATTATAAATTATCAGGGGGTTTTCTATAGTTTTACTTTTATTTAATTTGGATGCGGGTATGAGTGGCAAATGGGTTGGGTTCAGATCCATAACCCATACCCATTTGACTTAAGTGAAATGGGTTGATGGGTTATTGGGTTTAAGTATTCGGATTTGGCTTTATTGGGTTTAACTCGAGAAAGAGAGAGAAAGAACGAGAGAGAGAGAGATACGAGAGAGGCAGGGGAGAGCGGCCAGGCTGGGCCTGGCCGCCTTACTGGCAGTCACCTAGGCTGACGGCGACGGTCTGGATCTACGCACACAGAGGAAGTGAGAAAGAGAGTGAGAGAGAAGAAGAACAGGAAGAAAAAGAAAAGAAGAAGAAGACGAGGAAGGAGAAGCAGAAAAAGAAGAAGGAGAAGAGGAGGAGGAGGGCTCGGCTGGGCCACGCCGGCCTTGGGTGGCGTGGCCTAAGGGACGTGGCCTGTGGCCCTGGCCGTGGGCGACGATTAGGCCCCCTCCAACCTAAACCTGGAACAGAGAGAGGGAGAAAGGGGGAGAAAACAGTGAAGAAAGAGAGGGGGAGCGAGATAGAGGAAGAGAGAGGGAGGATTTTATTTAGAGGGGATAGAGAGAGGCGGTGAAGGAGAATGGCGGTAATAAAGTCGGTGGGGGAAAATCCAGAAACGTGGAGAGAAGGAAAAAGATAAAGGAAGAAAGAAGAAATATAAAATATATTATTATATTATTATTTAAATAGATCAAATTTTGACCAGTTCCGAACAAAAAATTCTGTAAAATAGAAAATATTACACGGATAAGAAATGTGAGGTCAGATTCTAGAAATCTTGTCTGATTTGCAAGTTAAAAATCTTGGAATGTATCACCGATACTGGGTGACACCGGTTTGGCCTGATTTTTGATAAATTTAGAAAAATCTCAAACAATGCCCTAATATAGAAATATGATTCTAAAGTACAGTGTGAAAATAAATTCTAGAAACTTAACTCGGTTTGTGAATTAAATTTGTAGAGCCGATTTTCGGTATCGATTGACACTGACTGCAGAGATTTTCCAAAATATTCAGAAAATTTTTAGGAAAATTCTAAAAAATTTAAAATATTAAAAATAATATCTGAAATTAGAACCGACTCAATCTAGCTACCAGGAAGATCAAATCAACTTTATACACCGTATCGCGTACTGATACCGTGATATGTACATATAGGAGTGTTACATTTCTCCCCACCTTACAAAAAATTTTATCCTCAAATTTCAGTTCAGGTGGGAGACAACATTTACAGTCCTGAAGCCTGAATGTTTTGGGCCTATGATGCTTCCGCTATACACTCTGATATCCATAGCGAACTTTTTATCTATAGCGAACGCGAGACTAGGTGACTTGTATCGATATCAAATTAATAAGAAAAGAATCAAGATTATGAAGGAAAAATGACTAGAAATCAGAATATTCAGACTGGTTATGAAAGTAAGGAATATTAGAAGACAAGGAAGGGATTGTCAACGGACTGAGATATTCTTGTACTCATAGCTGGAATTCCCAAGTTCAGATACAGATGAGTTCTAATATGAACCTGATTGTACTATTGGTAAGAATCCGAGCATTGACTTAGGCGGTTCCCCACATCAAGTGTGAACCTAGACTCTGATACTTCTCTATAACGCCCCGATCCCGATGGTAAGGGACACTACGGTGATGTACATACACAGGGCGAAAATACCCTCACATATGTACGCTAAGTCACAGTACAGTGAACACAATATACACAATGGCTCCAGAATAAAATAAGTATAAGAATACCTGCAAAAAAGGGTCAGTGATCATGATGTATATAGAAAAAAGGATAAATATGTACAAAAAGAAAGAGAATATAAATAGCTGTGAATAGTATAGGTGACTAGTCCCTTATATGTATCCAGTGAAATACCTGGTATTACGATATCTCGGATCTCCAGCCTGAGCACGCAAAAGTGAGTGATAAAATAAAGAAGTAATAATATATATTATAGTAATATAATCACAATAATAATATATAATACATGTTTAAATATGTAAGTTCACCTAGAGGGGGGGTGAATAGGTGATGGCTAATCTAATGGTCACTTAATGCTAAATGATGCAAATAATGCGGAAGCTAAAACAAATATGACCTAATTAAATCTTTTTACACTAAACACTATGTATAATACAAGAGTGTAGCCGAATTCCCTTTACAAGGCTCTGGACTAAACCCCTCTTGATTCCCCTTGAATGGGTTGAGGTGCCGCGTTGGCTCTCTTGGTTGAATACAAGTGTTAGCAACAATCCCACGCAAGTATATAACAATTAAGCACAAGGTATATCAAGCATGCAAAAGTAAAGACAATGTAAGTAATGCAAGATATAAAAGAGACAAAGAGAGAGAGAGAGAGAGAGAGAGAGATAGAGTGAGCAATCGCAAACACAAAGGTATGTTTCGAGGTTCGAGCACACTTGCTCTACATCCCCGCCTTCGACACACGAAGGATTTCCACTATGCAAGATCCCAATGGATCTCTCCTCGGTGCCGCAACACCTACAAGCCCTCGGACTCCCTAATCCCGTACACACGCAAGCACCACAAGCTTGCCGAGGCCGCACCTCTAACCAAAGAGTTCACAACCGAACTCAAAACAACCACGAGTCCACACTTGGACCCTAAACAATCACGAGCACACTTGCTCGTCTCCTCAAGGAACAAGAATGAAATCTTGGTGATCTAAACACTTTGATCACCTAACAAAACTCTCCTCAAAGTACAAGAAAAGATCTCTTGGTGATCTAAACACTTTGATCACCTAACAAAACTCTCCTCAAAGTACAAGAAAAGATCTCTTGGTGATCTAAACACTTTGATCACCAATAAAAACTCTCACTACAACACTCCTATAAGATGAATAGCTCAATGGATGCTCAAGTGTTTGTGTGAGAAAAGCAAAGAAAGAATCTTAGGTGAAAACTCAAGAAATCTCTTTTAACACACTCTTAAATAAAACTCCCTTTAGATTGAAAGTATTAGCTCTCTATTTTGTGGAGAAAAACTCTTCTGAAAGTATGGGAAAAACTGGCTCTAAGAGTCTCTAAAATCTTGGCTTCAAACAATGACAAGAACCCCAATTTATAGGCTGCCAGAAAACTAGCCGTTGGGTTCTGTCAGTACTGCCGGTCGACCGGCCGGTCGACCGCCAATGGTCAAGAATCCGACCGTTGGAGCCTCCAGTCGACCGCCCGGTCGACCCAGAAATCCAGAGAGCAGAACTCTCTGCAGTGGTCGACCGTCCGGTCGACCGGACCACTGTGCTGCCAGACATGCACAAGTCTGTGCACGTCGGTCGACCGTAGGTCGACCGGACCATGGTGCGGTCGACCGCTCGGTCGACCGGACCAACCTGTCAGCCAGTTCCAGGTCTGGAAAATTGGTTAAAAAATTAATTTTAAAATCTTTTAACACTTATAAAAAATTCCATAACTTGTTTTAACATTCTATATTGAAAATCAAACTTGTGATAAAAATTTTCAAGACATATATCAACATATTCATAACATTTCAGCGTCTTGCAAATTTTATCAAAAATCAAAACATGTATTTTTCAAACTTGGTTTTCATAACTTCACAAAATATAAAACAAGATATTTGATTTCATTTTAAAGCATAGTGTGTATGGATATGATCCACTACACAATCATAATGTAATATCTATGTTTTTGACATTAAGCTCTAAACTTGGTTATGGTTGAAAAAATATACATGATAGAAATACCAAAAACCAAGGTATATATTTTGTCACAAGGAAAATCTTTTATTAAATAAAAATTCTTTTCTAAACATAAAAATATTTTATGAAAGCAATTCTATCAAGAGTTCTATCAAGAGTGTGTGTGTAAGATATACTTGAGCAATCCACCAACTATCTATCCTTTACATTTTTAACTAAAACAAAAACAAAATCTTATACCTAGACACAAGTCTTGATCTTGAAGTCTTCCCTTGAAGTCTTCTCATCTTCTTGACTTGGTCCAAGCTTGACATCGTACTAGCTCCAAATCTTGGCTTTTTATCCTTTGTTGAGCTATGCACCTATTAAGATCTTGATAAAGAATCTGTCACTAATTAAACACAAGATCATTAGTACTATAACTACATGAGTTGATCATCATCAAAACTAGAGTGATAGGCCTTTGGGCCAACAATCTCCCCCTTTTTGATGATGACAAAACTCATGAAGTTATATATGCATGGATTAAAGTAAAGCTTCAAAGAAGCTCCCCCTTAACTCATGCATATTAAATAAGCAATAGATATGGCCGAGGCACATGAATATGTATGCAAGTATGGAGATAAAACATGCAACAAGCATAAATCAAAATCTTTTTCTCCTATTTGCAATACAAAAATATACGCATAACTAACAAGGAAGACACTTCTCCCCCTTAAGCAATGAAAACATGCATATATACTCAAATACTTCTCCCCTTTTTGTCACTCATCAACAAAGGGTTCAAAGTAAAATCAAATCAAACAAATTGTTCTCCCCCTTTTTGTCAAAAACAAAAAGATCAAGAAGGGGTAATACAAATCAATCAATACAAATCAATCAATAAAATTTATATGCGATAAACATTCATGAAGAGGAAGACGCTAAGTTAGCTTCCCTACACATATGCATTACATGAAGAAGGGATGACAAGCCCTAACTCACATAACACATATTATGTAATGCATAAGAGGAGATGTGAAGCTCCCCCTACACACGTATATCATATAAAGAAGAGTTGTCAAGCTCCTCAATTTATAATATACTCAACATGAATCTATATGTAAGAGAGATGTTAAGCTCTCCTTGCATATAGGAAATACAAATCAAAATTTTGAATAAAATTTTTTATCAAAATAAAGTTTTGAACTTTTCTCAAGAACACATTTTGAGATATCAAATCAACATATATATATATATATATATATATATATATATATATTTTAATTTGATATCAATCTTGAAAACATATTGCATAAGCTTTAAAAAATTGAAAGTTGAATTAAGCTTAGCAAATAGATCACATATATGTATGAAAAGATAATACCATAGAAATTGATATAATTTGAATTTGAAAGCATTCATACATACAATCAAAATATGAGTATATATAAAAAATCATATTGATACCAATTGAAAATATCCAATGATACCAATTGAAGAGTAAGCTTATCATATACTCTATCAAATGAAGAATATGTACTAGTTAATATGAAAATATTTTTAAACTAGTACGAAATCCTTCAAGTAAGGAATAGAGCAAAAATGTCAAAGTAATCTCAATATTCCTTTAAATCATCACACATTTTTTTATTAAAAGAAAAATTTATATTTCAAGATATATGTATGTTTTGACAACACAATAAGTATACATACATATCTCTTAAACACAAATGAGTCCATATAAATAGATTTGCATTAAAGGCAAATGACTCAAGAGGTATACATGTATATCTTAAAGTTTGACAAAATACACATATACATGAAATGAAAACACATGATCATAAATCAAATCCAAAAAGTGGGAATACAAGTTTAAAATGTATGTATCATCAAAACTAAGCAATACAAGCACATTTCATGAGTTCAAATAAGCATTCAAGTACAAATATAAATAGATTTATTTGTGGCCCACGATATGTACAAGTATAAATCCTAGTGTTGACAAAAACTAACATATAAACTAATATTCAAATCATGAAGCATCAAATCTTAAAAAAAATTGAATCATGTGTCAATCTCAAGGACTATTTGAAGAATAAATAACTAGTATAAATTGTTTTTGAAAAACTAGTTAAAGATCCTTCAAATATATCAAATCTTATGTTTTTCATAAACATAACTAGACACATAAAAATTTAAGCACTCATGGTCTATAAAGCTCAAAATAATTTTAATAAAAGTGTGAGTGTTAAACGATCATGTAGATAGCATTTTTATGAAAATAGTCAATGAAGCTCATAAGACACATTTTTAATAAAAGCACGAAAAAAAAAATCATTTTTATCAAAAACACTAATCTTCATGGTATATGTATGATTAATCCAATTCTAACAATACACATACATATCCCAAATCATAAAAGAGTCTATTAATAATGTTTGCATGAAGGCAAGAGACTCACGGGTATACATGTATATTTATTAGATTTGAATTTAAAGTACATATACATGAAGTAAGGCATAAAAATAAGGCAAAACATGGATAAAAGAGAATCATTAAAACTACTTTATACATATGCATATAGTGGATACAAATGAGCATGAAGTTCAACTATATATGAATCGATTGTAATTCACTATTTGTATATGTATACATGCAAGTTTAACAAAATCTACATCTAAACATGTAAATACCACATGAAGCATATAAAACATGAACATGCTATATGATATCAAATGAATAAGCATGTAAATAAATAAAATAGGAGTTTATAGATTGTTACCAACTCCAAAGCTCCAATCATGGTGGCCTTTCCACCAAAACTCCTTGATAGCGATGCATCCAAATGTATGTCCATCAAGTCCATTGTATCCACTACCAAGGCACCAATCCCCTCACGTTTTGTGAGAGCCCTCACCTACATCAAAAGCAAAAGGTGGGGGTTTTGATACCCATATTTTCTTGGGTCCTTTGGGGTTAGACTTGTAAGGAACCCAAAATCTTTTATAATTAGCAAAATTTAGAGAATTAATATTGTCATAACAAAACTTTGCTAAATGGCCTTTGCGGCCACAATGTGTACATGTGTACACCTTAGTATGCTTATGTGAATGTTTGTGATCGTGTTGTGCAACATAAGCAAATGCATGGTTATGATGTGCATGAATGTGTGGAGTTTGTTTCTTTGAAAACAAAGACTCCAATTTAGTATGATTGAATGCACATGTACTCAAATTAGAGCTCAAACAATCTATTTTATTTTTCAACATATTTATCTCATTAGTGGTGGCATGTAAAGCATGATGAGATAAAGAATCATTTTTCTTTTTCTTATAAGAAACAAAATCCTTTTCTTTTTCAACAAATTTTCTTTTCAAGGTAATATTTTCTTGAAAAACAACTTCCTTTTGTTTTTCCACCAATCAATTTTATTTTCAAAATAGTGTTCCCTTCACATAAATCATTCAATTTTGCAATCAAGGAAACATTCTCATTTTTCAAATCTTTATTCTCTTTTTCTAAGCATGCAATGTTAGATTTAAATGAATCTTGTTCTATATGCATGCAAGCAATGTTCTTTTTCAAATTTTTATTTTCTTTCTTAATCATGTCATATTTCTCAAGAATTGTTTGGCAAAATGAAGTGAGCTCATCATATGACATGTCCTCATCATCGGATTCGGAGTTTACCTCAAGGGGGTTATCCCCTTGGACCATATAGCACTTGTTGGAGGTGTCGCTTCCAATATCCGAGTCACTCCCCGCATAGTATAGATCTTTTTCGCCGAGGGAGGTGATGATGTTCCATACTACAAAAGCCGATTCAACATTAGAAACCCTAGATAAATAATCATCATTTAGGGTTGACTTGATAGCATGAAGGGCTTTTGCATTAGCCTCAAAATTCTTACCATCTAAAGAATATGCATTATTAGTAGTGGCAAGATATACATGAAAACCTAAGGCTTTGAGGTACAAGGACATCTTCACCTTCCATATGTGGATGTTAGCAATGACAAACATGGGTGGTGACATGAAGTCCATGGTGTGTGTACAAATAAAGTGATTAGCCAAAAATGAGGATCTTTTACTCTAGGTTGTTAGACCTAAAATCAGAGTACCAAGCTCTGATACCAATTGTAAGTTCACCTAGAGGGGGGTGAATAGGTGATGGCTAATCTAATGGTCACTTAATGCTAAATGATGCAAATAATGCGGAAGCTAAAACAAATATGACCTAATTAAATCTTTTTATACTAAACACTATGTATAACACAAGAGTGTAGCCGAATTCCCTTTGCAAGGCTCTGGACTAAACCCCTCTTGATTCCCCTTGAATGGGTTGAGGTGCCGCGTTGGCTCTCTTGATTGAATACAAGTGTTAGCAACAATCCCACGCAAGTATATAACAATTAAGCACAAGGTATATCAAGCATGCAAAAGTAAGACAATGTAAGTAATGCAAGATATAAAGAGACAAAGAGAGAGAGAGAGAGAGATAGAGTGAGCAATCGCAAACACAAAGGTATGTTTCGAGGTTCGAGCACACTTGCTCTACATCCCCGCCTTCGACACACGAAGGATTTCCACTATGCAAGATCCCAATGGATCTCTCCTCGGTGCCGCAACACCTACAAGCCCTCGGACTCCCTAGTCCCGTACACACGCAAGCACCACAAGCTTGCCGAGGCCGCACCTCTAACCAAGAGTTCACAACCGAACTCAAAACAACCACGAGTCCACACTTGGACCCTAAACAATCACGAGCACACTTGTCCGTCTCCTCAGGAACAAGAATGAAATCTTGGTGATCTAAACACTTTGATCACCTAACAAAACTCTCCTCAAAGTACAAGAAAAGATCTCTTGGTGATCTAAACACTTTGATCACCAATAAAAACTCTCACTACAACACTCCTATAAGATGAATAGCTCAATGGATGCTCAAGTGTTTGTGTGAGAAAAAGCAAGGAAAGAATCTTAGGTGAAAACTCAAGAAATCTCTTTTAACACACTCTTAAATAAAACTCCCTTTAGATTGGAAGTATTAGCTCTCTATTTTGTGGAGAAAAACTCTTCTGAAAGTATGGGAAAAACTGGCTCTAAGAGTCTCTAAAATCTTGGCTTCAAACAATGACAAGAACCCCAATTTATAGGCTGCCAAAAAACATAGCGTTGGGTTCTGTCAGTGTAATACCCCTTTCCTGGAATACGTATTTAGTTACGTATTCAGCCCTTTGACCGTATCTTCCGATTTACCATCCGTATTTAACCGATTTTGATTTCAAACATCATTTTATAATATTTTAGATTTTATGTGATTTTCTAGAATTTTCTGAAATTAAAATGAATTTCTTCAAAAACCGGTGTCGGCCAGTATCGCTGACCGAATTCCGAATTTTATCTTCCAAACTATTAGGAATTTCTAGAAAGTCCTTTAGACTTTATTGCTTAGAATCATATTTCTTACTTACACTCTTTTTCTGAGATTTTTATAAATTTATGAAAATTCTTTCGGAGTCGGTAAATTTCTGATTCCGGGATTTTTAATTAAAAATCTATACAGTATTTCTTCAAACGAATTTCACCATTGGTCTTCAAATATTTTTCTTGATTTTTGGTAAATTTCCAGACCAATCCAAAATACTTGAATTTTTAGCATTTTTCCAAAATTTGCAAAAATTGATTTTCCACTTCACTTGCCACCTCATCATTCCACTCACCTCACCTACCCCCCACTCACTCTCACCCTTCCCCATGGCCGGCCAAGTGTCAAATGGAGGGACACCTCACCCTCACACTTTTGCAAGAAAGCCCTCCACTTCCATTATAATCACAACTCCTTTACAAATTCCCCAAAACTATATATTCATTCCATTTACAAAATTCCCTTTTTCCTTCTCTTTCACTTCACCAAGAGAAATTCCTCCATCTTCATCTCCAGCAAACCCTAACTCTAGGGCTCTTCAACCTCTTCACCTCAAAGCTTCAAGGATCTCTTCTTCACCTCTACTTCATCAAGGCAACTCCAAGAAGAGTTCTTCAACTTCTAGCTTCATCACCAAGTGTGGAGTGAAGCAATCTCCTCCATCCATAGGATCAAGCTTCAGATCTGAACCATCCAGGTGAGTTCTTACTCACCAAGACTTAATCTACCAATTACATGTGCTAGGGTAGTGATCCATATTCTTGGGTATGATAAAAACCCTATTTTTAGGTCATAACACTCAAATCCAACATAACTAGGTGAACCTATCATTTACCTTGACTATTCTATGTTCTAGTGAGCTTGTATTAGTAAAACAAGACTTGTAATGCTGTGAAAATCCCACTTTTAACCGTTAGAATCAAACCACACCAAATCTGGAGTTCTGCTCAGTACACTGTTTTCCCCTCTATTAGTCGACTAATCCTAAGGACCAGTCGACTAGAACACTTAGCTAAAACTTAGTTTTTCTGGAAAACCTAGTATTAGTCGACTTTCCCAAAATACTAGTCGACTAGTAAACTCTCGGGAAACCCTATTAGTCGACCCCTGAATCCACCTAGTCGACTAATCCCACTATTAGTCGACTAACCCCCTTACCTTAGTCGACTAACATGCACAGCAACATAATTTCAATTCTCTGTATCCTAGTTTTAGTCGACCAATCCGAACTCCTAGTCGACTATAGGCCCTATTAGTCGACTAATCCATGTCCCTAGTCGACTAATTCTGGGAGTATTGCATAGTTAAATTCTGTTCTGAACTTGGTTCTTATACTTGTTAAATATGTGTTGTATCTTGATTGTTCATGCTTCAATACTGGCTCTACATGGCTCGTTACTGAATGGATGTGTCTATTGTTATCACATGACCTGTTATTGCATATAATTGTTCCATGACATGTTAAATAACAATACACCACCTATCATGCCATCTCTTAAAACAAAGCATGATACCCTTGACTTTTACATAAAATACACCAACATACACATGGGTCGGGGGAAATGTGCGGAATATCGGTATGTGTTCGTGTTTACAGTGGTTTCCGGTCTGACCTGTGGTACGCCAGGGGACCGAGCAGGCTTCACTATTCCGGTTTGACCGAGCAGGCTTCACTATTCCGGTTTTGACCGAGCAGGCTTCATTATTTCAGGTTTCACCCACTGTAAACATAGTTCGTCGATACAACCGCTATTTCCAATAACAACCTTGTCATACTAGGATATGGATCTATGTGCTCTGGGACGCTGGGCCACATAGCTAGATATCACAGTAAGACAAGTAATAATAATAAGACACTCATTGTATATTCATTTCATATGTCATTACCTTACATAGTTACATATCCTGAGATGCATGGTTACTTAGTATTGCTCTTCTACCACTATTCACGATCCTATTGTCACTTGACTATTTTATTTCCCGTATTATGTCTTGACCCTTTGGATTTGCACATTCAGATTCAGAGGCCTGGAACGAGGTGGAGCCTTCCACTGAGGACTTGGCTTACCTTGGAGATCAGTCCGACCAGTCCTAGATCCAGCGTGCCCGGCACTTCTTTTGGTTCACGTGGTCTCCATCCACACGTGAGCATTTTTGTATTTTGGGTTGTATCTCGTTTCATTTTGGACTGGGGTTGTGATATTGGACACTGTATGGTGATTTTGTATATCATAAATATAACTCTCTACTTTTATCTTGTATGTTGGCATATGATTGTATCTCGCTGTGTGTTATACTCTGATACTTGTTGTACTATATGCTTAGCGTATATACGTGGGTGCACCCTTTGGCCTACGTATATGCGTCGCAGTGACGTCCCCGTATCATTGGGATCGGGGCGTTACAGGTTGGTATCAGAGCCTAGGCTCTCAAACCTAAAAGTACAATCAAGTGGCAAATTCTAGTGATTTGCTAATGCCAACTACAATGTACAAAGTTATCTAGTCCTTCTTGATTCCGTCCTTGACTCATTTCCTCGTATCCTAAACTCCTTTCCCTTGCTTCCATTCCAGATCTTATCCCTTTCGGTATGGAGAGACGTTCGGGTCGCAACATGTCGGGCAAGTCCCGAATGGACCCGTGGGAGGAGAAGGGAGTGCTGATGTCCTGAAGATCATTCAGGCAATGATGGTAACCCAGCAACAGCAGGTGGAGATCCATCAGCAGCAGACTGAGCTTCTCAGGCAGGAGCTAGCAGCCCCGAAGGAGCAGAAACCGGGGAACGTTTCAGATTTTCGGCGGCTGCAACCGGCTACCTTCTCGGGGATCGAGAGGCCTTTGGAGGCCGAACAGTGGTTGGTGGACACCACTGACTTGCTGAACGCCGCCAGGGTGCCCAAGGAGAGCCAAGTGGAGGTTGTAAAGATCCAGCTAAGGGACGTGGCCCGGACTTGGTGGTTGGCCGAGGAGGCCCGTTTGAAGAAGCCTATCTCCTGGGATACCTTCTCTAAGAGCTTCTACAGCCGTTTCTTCCCCGCCACTGCTCAGAAGGACATGGAGGAGCAGTTCATCAGACTGCAGCAGGGAGACAGAACTGTGGATGAGTATGCGGCAGAGTTCCTCAGGCTGAGTCGCTTCGCCCCCTATATGGTGTCAGATGAGGAGAAGAGGGCGAGCAGGTTCCAGCAAGGCCTGCAGATGGAGATCCAGATGTACATGATGGCTCAGCAGTTGAAGACCTATGCTGAAGTTCTTTCTATCGCTCGTGAGGTGGAGCGAGGATTTCAGAGGAAGCAGGAGAGCCAGGCCTTGAAGAGGCCGTTTGTGCCGATGGGCAGAGGAGGACCATCCAGGGCAGCCAAGATCCAGGCCAGACAGCCGTTCAGAGCAGTTCCATATCAGACGGCTCGACCAGGTCCTATCTGCCATTTCTGCCAGAAGCCAGGACACACCCAGCAGAATTGCCGGAGGGCCAACGGATGGTGTCTTGTGTGTGGAGCGCGGGATCATGCCGTGGAGACATGTCCGCACAGGAGAGTGGGGTTTGCTACCCAAACCTTACCAGCACCAGCACCTCAGGGGCAGTATGTGCAGAGGGCGCTACCGGGGCCGGTTGGACAGAGGCAGCAGGGACCGGTGAGGAGAGCTCTTCCCCCCTTCCACACAGCAGGTTGGCCGCCCAATGCAGAGAGGAGCCAGACCAGCAGCAGGGCGTGGCAGGGGTCAGGCCTACAACCTGACAGTAGAGGAGGCAGAGGCTTCGGGGGAGGTGATCACAGGTACTATCAGAGTTCATTCTATACCTGTCCTCGCACTCTTTGATTCAGGTGCATCCCATTGTTACATCTCCGACAAGTTTGTGGCTTTGCATTCTATTTCTGTTAAGGCTTTAGACCATGGATGGGAGATTAGTACTGGGAATGGGGTAGTTTTATCTTCTAGAGTTTGTGCTGACTGCCCAGTAGAACTTTGTGGAAAGGTCTTGTCCATAGATATGCTCGTACTAGACACCAAGGGGTACGACGTGATCTTAGGCATGACCTGGCTCAGTCAGTACCATGCAGTGATTGACTGTAGGGGGAGGAAGGTCAATTTCAGGATCCCACATCAGCCGGAGTTCCAGTTTAGCGGAGAGGTGAAGCCTGCTAAGGAGAAGGTTCAGTTGACCGCCTCGGAGGCTCAGAAGGGAGTGCCAGTGTGGGATGAATTTCCAGAGGTCTTTGCTGAGATTTCAGGTCTTCCACCGGAGAGGATAGTGGAGTTCTCCATTGATACAATTCCAGGGACAGCTCCTATATCTAAGGCTCCATACAGGATGGCACCGACGGAGTTGGAGATCCTGAAGAAGCAGCTGCAGGAGTATTCGGACAAGGGATTGATCCGGCCTAGCACTTCACCATGGGGAGCTCCGGTGCTACTGGCGAATAAGAAGGATGGTGGCAAGAGGCTGTGCATTGACTACAGGGAGTTGAACAAGGTCACCATCAAGAACAAGTATCCCTTGCCCAGGATTGATGACTTGTTTGATCAGCTTAATGGGGCCCGTGTATTTTCTAAGTTAGATTTACAGTCGGGCTACCATCAGCTGAGGGTGAAGAAGGAGGATGTTCCTAAGACGGCATTCAGGACCCGATATGGCCACTACGAGTTTCTAGTGATGCCTTTCGGAGTTACCAATGCCCCTGCTGTGTTCATGGACTTGATGAACCGGGTGTTCTCTCCTTACCTGGATCAGTTTGTGGTGGTGTTCATAGACGACATCCTGATCTATTCCAAGAGTGACAAGGAGCATGCAGAGCACCTGAGAATCGTGTTGCAGACTCTTCGGCGGGAGCAGCTTCATGCCAAGAGGAGCAAGTGTGAGTTCTGGCTGGACAGCATAGCTTTCCTCGGACATATAGTTTCAGCTGAGGGAATCTCGGTTGATCCTAGTAAAGTCCAAGCGGTGCAGAATTGGCCAGCACCGAAGACGGTGACTGAGATAAAGAGCTTTCTTGGACTAGCCGGATATTACAGGCGCTTTGTCCAGGATTTCTCTAGACTTGCAGCTCCGTTGACCAGGCTTACCAGGAAAGGGGAGAGATTCTTATGGACAGGAGAATGTGATGCAGCTTTTGAGCAGTTGAAGCAGAAGCTTATTTCAGCCCCAATCTTGAGGACCCCTTCAGGAAGAGGAGGGATGGTCATTTTCTGTGATGCATCGGGTAGAGGCCTGGGGTGTGTGCTTATGCAGCATGATCATGTTATAGCATACGCATCTAGGCAATTGAAGCCTCATGAGAGGAATTACCCAACTCATGACTTGGAGTTGGCGGCAGTGATCTTTGCCTTGAAGATTTGGAGACACTACCTTCTGGGGGACAAGGTGTTGATATACACAGACCACAAGAGCCTCAAGTATATTTTCTCACAGAAGGAGTTGAATATGAGACAGAGGAGGTGGTTGGAGCTTATGGCGGACTACGATGTTGACTTGCAGTATCATCCAGGCAAAGTCAATACCGTTCCAGATGCACTGAGCAGGATGCCGGAGTACAGGGTGCTAGTTCACCTTACTCAGCAGAAAGAGTTGATCCAGGAGTTCATCAGATTAGATTTGAGGTTGGTACAGGGAGGTGATAAGGCAGGGCAGCTTATGGCATTGCAGATCCAGTCCTCATTGGTAGAGGAGATCAAGGAGGCTCAGAAGGAAGATCCAAGATTGCAGACATTCAGGACTCAGGTGGAGGCTGGACTGAGGACAGATATTTGTATTCGTCCGGATGGTGCTTTGTATTATGGTAGTAGACTTTGTGTTCCCCAGGGAGAAGTCAGACAGAAGATTCTAGAGGAAGCACACAGTTCTGCCTATTCTATACATCCGGGAGGAAACAAGATGTATCAGGACCTGAAGAAGCACTTTTGTGGAATGCCATGAAGAGGGAGATAGCCCAGTTTGTTGCCAAGTGCTTGGTTTGCCAGCAGATAAAGATCGAGCATCAGAGATCAGCTGGACTACTTCAACCTTTGCCAATACCCGAATGGAAATGGGAGCACATCACTATGGATTTCGTGACAGCTTTGCCTCGGAGTCCTAAGGGTAATAATGCGGTGTGGGTGATCGTTGATCGCCTCACCAAGTCTGCTCACTTCATACCTTTCCGGTTGGTCAGTCGACAGAGGTTCTGGCAGATAAGTATCTGAAGGAGGTGGTTCGTCTGCATGGAGTTCCGGTGAGTATTGTATCAGATAGAGACTCCAGATTCAGGTCCCATTTCTGGGAGAGTCTCCAAGAGAGTCTGGGCACTCATCTGAAGTTCAGTACAGCATATCATCCCCAGACAGACGGGCAATCTGAGCGGACTATTCAGATCCTTGAAGATATGTTGAGGGCTTGCATGATGGACTTTGGAGGATCTTGGGAGGATCATCTACACTTGGCCGAGTTTTCATATAACAATAGCTATCAGGCCAGTATTAAGATGGCGCCATTTGAGGCACTGTATGGTAGGAAGTGCCGATCACCGATTTGCTGGGATGAAGTCGGTGAGAGGAGTCTTTTGGGGCCCGAGATGTTGATGCAGACTACAGAGAAGGTCAGGGTTATCAGAGATCATCTTCGAGCCGCTCAGAGTAGGCAGAAGAGTTGGGCTGATACTCTAAGGAGGCCATTGGAGTTCCAGACCGGAGACCATGTACTCTTGAAGATATCACCTACCAGGGGAGTTATCCGGTTTGGCACTCGCGGGAAGCTGAGTCCGAGGTATATTGGCCCGTTCGAGATCCTGGATCGTGTGGGAGACGTGTCTTATAGATTAGCATTACCGCCGTCTTTAGACGGGGTGCATAATGTCTTCCATGTGTCCCAGTTGAGGAGGTATGTCCGGGACGACAGCCACATTCTGGATCATTCCGAGCTAGAGCTGCAACCGGATCTATCATACCAAGAACAGCCGATGGCCATTCTGGACAGGAGTGTCAAGATACTGAAGAGCAGGGCTATTCCATTGGTGTTGGTGTCTTGGAGCAGACACGCGCCGGGAGAGGCCACCTGGGAGCGAGAGGACGTTATCCGGGAGCGTTATCCCCAACTTTTCCCGTCTTGATCTGGTAAGACTCTTTCCTTCTACTCTTGTCTTTACAGTTATCTTTCATTGTGTCCATATCTATCTGTTGCTCTTCCTGTTATCTTTCACCTTATGAAATTTCGAGGACGAAATTTTTATAAGGTGGGTAGATTGTAATACCCCTTTCCTGGAATACGTATTTAGTTACGTATTCAGCCCTTTGACCGTATCTTCCGATTTACCATCCGTATTTAACCGATTTTGATTTCAAACATCATTTTATAATATTTTAGATTTTATGTGATTTTCTAGAATTTTCTGAAATTAAAATGAATTTCTTCAAAAACCGGTGTCGGCCAGTATCGCTGACCGAATTCCGAATTTTATCTTCCAAACTATTAGGAATTTCTAGAAAGTCCTTTAGACTTTATTGCTTAGAATCATATTTCTTACTTACACTCTTTTTCTGAGATTTTTTATAAATTTATGAAAATTCTTTCGGAGTCGGTAAATTTCTGATTCCGGGATTTTTAATTAAAAATCTATACAGTATTTCTTCAAACGAATTTCACCATTGGTCTTCAAATTTTTCTTGATTTTTGGTAAAATTTCCAGACCAATCCAAAATACTTGAATTTTTAGCATTTTTCCAAAATTTGCAAAAATTGATTTTCCACTTCACTTGCCACCTCATCATTCCACTCACCTCACCTACCCCCACTCACTCTCACCCTTCCCCATGGCCGGCCAAGTGTCAAATGGAGGGACACCTCACCCTCACACTTTTGCAAGAAAGCCCTCCACTTCCATTATAATCACAACTCCTTTACAAATTCCCCAAAACTATATATTCATTCCATTTACAAAATTCCCTTTTTCCTTCTCTTTCACTTCACCAAGAGAAATTCCTCCATCTTCATCTCCAGCAAACCCTAACTCTAGGGCTCTTCAACCTCTTCACCTCAAAGCTTCAAGGATCTCTTCTTCAACCTCTACTTCATCAAGGCAACTCCAAGAAGAGTTCTTCAACTTCTAGCTTCATCACCAAGTGTGGAGTGAAGCAATCTCCTCCATCCATAGGATCAAGCTTCAGATCTGAACCATCCAGGTGAGTTCTTACTCACCAAGACTTAATCTACCAATTACATGTGCTAGGGTAGTGATCCATATTCTTGGGTATGATAAAAACCCTATTTTTAGGTCATAACACTCAAATCCAACATAACTAGGTGAACCTATCATTTACCTTGACTATTCTATGTTCTAGTGAGCTTGTATTAGTAAAACAAGACTTGTAATGCTGTGAAAATCCCACTTTTAACCGTTAGAATCAAACCACACCAAATCTGGAGTTCTGCTCAGTACACTGTTTTCCCCTCTATTAGTCGACTAATCCTAAGGACCAGTCGACTAGAACACTTAGCTAAAACTTAGTTTTTCTGGAAAACCTAGTATTAGTCGACTTTCCCAAAATACTAGTCGACTAGTAAACTCTCGGGAAACCCTATTAGTCGACCCCTGAATCCACCTAGTCGACTAATCCCACTATTAGTCGACTAACCCCCTTACCTTAGTCGACTAACATGCACAGCAACATAATTTCAATTCTCTGTATCCTAGTTTTAGTCGACCAATCCGAACTCCTAGTCGACTATAGGCCCTATTAGTCGACTAATCCATGTCCCTAGTCGACTAATTCTGGGAGTATTGCATAGTTAAATTCTGTTCTGAACTTGGTTCTTATACTTGTTAAATATGTGTTGTATCTTGATTGTTCATGCTTCAATACTGGCTCTACATGGCTCGTTACTGAATGGATGTGTCTATTGTTATCACATGACCTGTTATTGCATATAATTGTTCCATGACATGTTAAATAACAATACCACCACCTATCATGCCATCTCTTAAAACAAAGCATGATACCCTTGACTTTTACATAAAATACACCAACATACACATGGGTCGGGGGAAATGTGCGGAATATCGGTATGTGTTCGTGTTTACAGTGGTTCCGGTCTGACCTGTGGTACGCCAGGGGACCGAGCAGGCTTCACTATTCCGGTTTGACCGAGCAGGCTTCACTATTCCGGTTTTGACCGAGCAGGCTTCATTATTTCAGGTTTCACCCACTGTAAACATAGTTCGTCGATACAACCGCTATTTCCAATAACAACCTTGTCATACTAGGATATGGATCTATGTGCTCTGGGACGCTGGGCCACATAGCTAGATATCACAGTAAGACAAGTAATAATAATAAGACACTCATTGTATATTCATTTCATATGTCATTACCTTACATAGTTACATATCCTGAGATGCATGGTTACTTAGTATTGCTCTTCTACCACTATTCACGATCCTATTGTCACTTGACTATTTTATTTCCCGTATTATGTCTTGACCCTTTGGATTTGCACATTCAGATTCAGAGGCCTGGAACGAGGTGGAGCCTTCCACTGAGGACTTGGCTTACCTTGGAGATCAGTCCGACCAGTCCTAGATCCAGCGTGCCCGGCACTTCTTTTGGTTCACGTGGTCTCCATCCACACGTGAGCATTTTTGTATTTTGGGTTGTATCTCGTTTCATTTTGGACTGGGGTTGTGATATTGGACACTGTATGGTGATTTTGTATATCATAACTTGTATAACTCTGTACTTTTATCTTGTATGTTGGCATATGATTGTATCTCGCTGTGTGTTATACTCTGATACTTGTTGTACTATATGCTTAGCGTATATACGTGGGTGCACCCTTTGGCCTACGTATATGCGTCGCAGTGACGTCCC